>CANTUR010000031.1:0-600000 GCA_947683625.1 Mallotus nudiflorus | reverse complement strand
TTGACCCACGATGCCTATAATATATCAAATTAAAGCTAAATCAGAGGGCTATAATGGGGGCTATAAACTTCATTTATAGCGATATGTCTTCGGGCCCAAATACCACTGTTTAGGCCCATGAATTCGATAAAGTGGGCTTTCGCACTTAGGCTTCAAATGGACGTTCGTGGCAGCATCGATTGACACACGGAGCCCATAATATATCAAATTAAAGCTGAACTAAAGGGCTACAATGGGGGCTATAGACTTCATCTATAGCGGTTTGTCTTACTACCCAATTACCTTTGTTTATGCCCATGAATTTGATAGAGTGGGCTTTCGCACTTGGGCTTCAAATGGACATTCGTGGCAGCATTGGTTGACTCACAGGGCCTATAATATATCAAATCAAAGCTGAATTAGAGGGCTATAATGGGGGCTATAAAATTAGTCTATAACAGGTCGTCTTTAGGCCTAGATATTTTTATTTAGGCCCATGGATTTTATAGAGTGGGCTTTCACACCCGGGCTTCAAATGGACGTTCATGGCAGGATCGGTTGACCCATGGAGCCCATAACATATCAAATCAAAACTGAATCAGAGCGTTATAATGGGAGCTATAAACTTCATCTATAGCGGTTTTTCTTTGGGCCCAAATACCTTTATTTAGGCCCATGAATTTGATAGAGAGGGCTTTCGCACTTGGGCTTCAAATGGACATTTATAGCAGTATCGGTTGGCCCATGGGGCCCATAATATATCAAATTGATGCTGAATCAGAGAACTTTAATGGGGGCTATAAAATTTGTCTATAACGGGCCGTCTTCAGACCCAAATATTTTCGTTTAGGCTCATGGATTTGATAGAGTGGGCTTTCGCACTTGGGCTTCAAATGGACGTTCGTGGCAGCATCGGTTGACCCACGGAGCCCATAATATATCAAATTGAATCTGAATCAGAGGGCTACAATGGGGGCTATAAAATTTGTCTCTAGCAGTTTGCCTTCGGGCCCAAATACCTTTGTTTAGGACCATGAATTTGATAAAGTGGGCTTTCACACTTGGGCTTCAAATGGACGTTCGTGGTAGCATTGGTTGACCCACCGGGCCTATAATATATCAAATCAAAGCTAAATCAAAGGGCTATAGTGGGGGCTATAAACTTTATCTACATTGGGCCTTCTTTGAGCCCAAATATTTTTATTTAGGCCCATGGATTTGATGGAGTGGGCGTTCGCACTTGGGCTTCAAATGGACGTTTGTGGCAGCATCGATTATCCCACGGGGCCCATAATATATGAAATCAAAGTTGATTGAGAGGGCTATAATGGGGGCTAAGAACTTCATCTATAGCGGTTTGTCCTCGACTTCTTTAGGCCCATTAATTTGATAGAGTGGGCTTTCACACTTGGGCTTCAAATGGGCGTTCGTGGCAGCAATGGTTGACCCACGGGGCCCATAATATATCAAATCGAAGATGAATCAGAGGTCTATAATAGGGGCTATAAACTTAGTCTATAGCGGGCCGTCTCCGGGCCCAAATATTTTTATTTAGGCCCATGTATTTTATAGAGTAGGCTTTCGCACTTTGACTTCAAATGGACGTTTGTGGCAGCATCGGTTGACCCACAGAGACCAAAATATATCAAATCGAAGCTAAACCAAATAGTTATAATGGGGGCTATAAAATTCATCTATAGCGATTTATGTTCGGGCCCAAATACCTTTGTTTAGGCCCATGAATTTGATAGAGTGGGCTTTCGCACTTGGGCTTCAAATGGACTTTCGTGGCAGCATCGGTTGACCTATGGGGCGTATAATATATCAAATCAAAGCTGAATCAAAGGGCTATAGTAGGGGCTATAAACGTCATCTATAGCAAGCCATCTTCAGGCCCAAATATTTTTGTTTAGGCCTATGGATTTGATAGAGTGGGCTTTCGTACTTGGGCTTCAAATGGACGTTTGTGGCAGCATTGGTTGACCCATGGGGCCCATAATATATCAAATCGAAGCTGACTCAGAGGGCTATAATGGGGGCTATACACTTCATCTATTGCAGTTTGTCTTCAGTCCCAAATACCTTTATTTAGGTCCATGGATTTGATAGAGTGGGCTTTCAGACATGGGTTTAAAATAAACATTCATGGCAGCATCGGTTGACCCACGGAGCCCATAATATATCAAATCAAAGTTGACTCAGAGGACTATAATAGGGCTTTAAACTTTGCCTATAATAGTTTTTCTTTGGGCCCAAATACATTTCTTAAGGCCCATGGATTTGATAGAGTGGTCTTTCACACTTGGGCTTCAAATGGATGTTCATGGCCACATCGGTTGATCCACGGAGACCATAATATATCAAATCAAAGCCAAATCAGAGGGCTATAATGGGGGCTATAAACTTCATCTATAGTAGTTTGTCTTCGAGCGCAAATACCTATGTTTAGCCCATGAATTTGATAGAGTCAGCTTTCGCACTTGGGCTTTAAATGGACATCCATGGCAGCATCGGTTGACCCACAGGGCCCACAGTATATCAAATCAAAGCTTGAATTAGAGGGCTATAATTGGGGCTATAAATATCATCTATAGCGGTTTGTCTTTGGGTGTAAATACCTTTGTTTACGGTCACGAATTTGATAGAGTAGGCTTTTGGACTTGGGCTTCAAATGGACATTCGTGCCAGTGTCGGTTAACCCACGGAGCCCATAATATATCAAATCGACATTGAATCAGAGGGCTATAATAGGGGCTATAAACTTCATCTATAGCAATTTTTCTTTGGGTGCAAATACCTTTGTTTAGGCCCATGAATTTGATAGAGTGGGCTTTTGTACTTGGGCTTCAAATGGACGTTCATTGTAGCATCGGTTGACCCACGGATCCCATAATATATCAAATCAAAGCTAACTCAGATTGCTATAATGGCAGTAATACACTTCATCTATAGCGGTTTGTCTTCAGGACCAAATACCTTTGTTTAGGCCCATGAATTTGATAGAGTGGGCTTTTGCACTTAGGCTTCAAATGGTCATTAATGGCAGCATTAGTTGACGTACAGGGCGCATTATATATCAAATCAAAGCTGACATAGAGGGTTATAATGGGGCTATAAACTTCATCTATAGCGGTTTGTCTTCGGCCCCAATTACCTTTGTTTAGGCCCATGAATTTGATAGAGTTGGCTTTCGCCCATGGGCTTCAAATGGTCATTTGTGGCATCATCGGTTGACCCATGAGGCCTATAATATATCAAATCATAGTTGAATCAGAGGGCTATAATGAGGACTATAAACTTCATCTATAGCAGTTTGTCTTCGGGCCCAAATACCTTTGTTTAGGCCCATGGCTTTGATAGAGTGGGCTTTCATACTTGGACTTCAAATGGACGTTCGTGGCAGCATTGGTTGACCCACGGGGCCCGTAATATGTCAGATCGAAGCTGAATCAGAGGACTATAATGGGGGCTATATACTTTGCCAATAGCAGGCCGTCCTTAGGCCCAAATATTTTTGTTTAAACCCATGGATTTGATAGAGTGGGCTTTCACACTTGGGCTTCAAATCGATGTTCGTGGCAGCATCGGTTGATCCACGGAGGCCATAATATATCAAATTGAAGCTAAGTTAGAGGGCTATAATGGGGGCTATAAACTTCATCTATGGCAGTTTGTGTTTGGGCCCAAATACCTTTATTTAGGCCCATGAATTTGATAGTGTGGGGTTTCGCACTTGGGCTTCAAATGGACCTTCGTGGTAGTATCGATTGACCCACAGAGCCCAAAATATATCAAATTAAGGCTAAATTAGAGGGCGATAATAGGGGCTATAAAATTCATCTATAATGATCTGTCTTCGGGCCCAAATACCATTATTTAGGCCCATGAATTTGAAAGAGTGGGCTTTAATTCTAGGGCTTCAAATTGATGTTCATGGCAGCATCAGATGACACACGGAGCCCATAATATATCAAATCAAAGCTAAATCAAAGGGCTATAATGGCGGGTATAAACTTCATCTATAGCGGTTTGCGTCGGGCCCAAATACCTTTGTTTATGCCCATGAATTTGATAGAGTGGGCTTTCATACTTGAGCTTCAAATGGACGTTCGTGGTAGTAACGGGGACCCACGGGGGCCATAATATATCAAATCAAAGCTTCATTATAGGGCTATAATGGGGGCTATAAACTTAGTCTATAGCGGGCCATCTTTGGGCCCAAATTTTTTGTTTAGGCCCATGGATTTGATAAAGTGGGCTTTCGCACTTTGGCTTCAAATGGACGTTCGTGGCAGCATCGGTTGACCCACAGAGCCCATAATATATCAGATTGAAGCTAAATCAGATGGTTATAATGGGGGCTATAATTTTCATGTATAGCAGTTTGGCTTTGGGGCCAAATACCTTTGTTTAGGCCCATAAATTTGATAGAGTAGGTTTTCGTACTTGGGCTTCTAATGGATGTTCGTGGCAGCATTGGTTTACCCACGGGGCCTATAATATATCAAATCGAAGCTGAGTCAGAGGGCTATAATGAGGGCTATAAAATTCATCAATAGAGGTTTTTCTTCTTACCCAAATACCTTTGTTTAGGCCCATGAATTTGATATAGTGGGGTTTCACACTTGGGCTTCAAATGGACGTTCGTGGCAGCATCGGTTGACCCACGGAGCCGATGATATATCAAATCGAAGCTAAATCAAAGTGCTATAATGGGGGCTATAAACTTCATCTATAGCGGTTTATCTTTGGGCCCAAATACCATTATTTAGGCCCATGAATTGGATAGAGTGGGCTTTCGCACTTGGGCTTCAAATGGACATTCATGGCAGCATCGGTTGACACACGGAGCCCATAATATATCAAATTGAAGCTAAATCAAAGGGCTATAATGGGGACTATAAACTTCATCTATAGCGGTTTGTCCTCGGCCCCAAATACCTTTGTTTACGCCTATGAATTTGATAGAGTGGGCTTTCACGCTTGGGCTTTCAATGGACTTTCGTGGCAGCAACGGTTGGACCACGGGGGCCATAATATATCAAATCAAAACTAAATCAGAGGGCTATAATGGGGGCTATAAACATAGTCTATAGTAGGCTATCTTCGGGCTCAAATATTTTTGTTTAGGCCCATGGATGTCATAGAGTGGGCTTCCACACTTTGGCTTTAAATGGACGTTCGTGGCAGCATCGGTTGACCCACGGAGCCCATAATATATCAAATCGAAGCTGAATCAGATAGTTATAATGGGGGCTATAAAATTCATCTATAGCGGTTTGTCTTTGAGCCCAAATACCTTTGTTTAGGCCCATGAATTTGATAGAGTGGGCTTTCACACTTGCGCTTCAAATGGACGTTTGTGGCCGCATCGGTTCACCCACGGGGACCATAGTATATAAAATCGAAGCTGGATTAGCGGGCTATAATGGGGGCTATAAACTTTGTCTATAGCGGTTTGTCTTCAGGCATAAATACCTATATTTAGGCCCGTGAATTTGATAGAGTGGGCTTTCATACTTGCGCTTCAAATGGACGTTTGTGGCAGCATCGGTTGACCCACGGGGCCCATAATGTATCAAATTGATACTGAATCAGAGGGCTATAATGGGGGCTATAAACCTCATCTATAGCGGTGTGTCTTTGGGTACGAATACCTTTGTTTAGGACCATGAATTTGGTAGAGTGGGCTTTCGTACTTGGGCTTCAAATGGACGTTTGTGGCAACATTAGTTGACCCACGAGGCCTATAATATATTAGATTGAAGCTGAATCAGAGGACTATAATAGGGGCTATAAACTTCATCTATAGTAGTTTATCTTCGGGCTTAAATACCTTTATTTAGGCCCATGGATTTAATAGAGTGGACTTTTGCACTAGGGCTTCAAATGGATGTTCGTGGCAACGTTGGTTGATCCACGGGGCCCATAATATATCAAAATGAAGCTGACTTAAAGGTCTATAATAGGGACAATAAACTTCATCTATAGCAGTTTGTCTTCGGGCCTAAATACCTTTGTTTAGGCCCATGGATTTGATAGAGTGGGCTTTCGTACTTGGGCTTCAAATGGACGTTCATGGTAGCATCAGTTGACCCATGGAGCCCATAATACATCAAATTGAAGCTGACTCAGAGGGCTATAATGGGGACTTTAAATTTCATCTATAACGGTTTATTTTTAACCCCAAATACCTTTATTTAGGCCCATGGATTTGATAGAGTGGGTTTTCGCACTTGGGCTTCAAATGGACTTTCATGGCAGCATTGGTTGATCCATGGGGCCCATAATATATCAAATCAAAGTTGACTCAAAGGACTACAATCGTGGTTATAAACTTCATCTATAATGGTTTGTCTATGGGCCCAAATACCTTTGTTTAGGCCCATGAATTTGATAGAGTGGGCTTTCGCACTGGGGCTCAAATAGACGTTCGTGGCAGTATCGGTGGACCTATGGGGCCCATAATATATGAAATCAAAGCTAAATCAGGGCGCTATAATATGGGCTATAAACTTCATCTATAGCGGGCCATCTTCGAGCTGAAATACCTTTGTTTAGGCCCATGAATTTGGTAGAGTGGGCTTTCATACTTGGGCTTCAAATGGACGTTTGTGGTAGCGTTGGTTAACCTACGAGGCCTGTAATATTTAAAATCGAAGCTGAATCAGAGGGCTATAATGGGGGCTATAAACTTCTTATATAGTACTCTGTCTTCGAGCCCAAATACCTTTGTTTAGGACCATTGATTTGATAGAGTGAGCTTTCGCACTTGGGCTTCAAATGGTTGTTCGTGGCAGCATCAGTTGATGCACGGGGCCCATTATATATCAAATCAAAGATGACTCAGAGGGCCATAATGGGGCTATAAACTTCATGTACAGTGGTTTGTCTTAGGGCCCAATGACTCAGAGGCCCATGAATTTGATAGAGTGGGCTTTCGCACATGGGCTTCCAATGCACATTCGTCGCAGCATCGGTTGACCCACGTCGTGGCCCATAATATATCAAATTAAAGCTGACCTAGAGGGCTATCATGGGGACTATAAACTTCGACTATGCAGTTTATCTTCAGGCCCAAATACCTTTGTTTAGGCCCATGAATTTGATAGAGTGGGCTTTCGCACCTGGGCTTCAAATGGACATTCGTGGTAGCATCGATTGACTCACGGAGCCCATAACATATCAAATCGAAGAAGAATCAAAGGCTATAATGGGGTTGATACTCTTGATCTATAGTGGTTTATCCTCAGGCCCAAAGACCTTTGTTTAGGCCCATGAATTGGATATAGTGGGCTTTCACACTTGGGCTTCAAATGGACATTCGTGGCAGCATCGATTGATCCACGAGGCCTATAATATATCAAATCGAAGCTGAATCTTTGTCTATAAACTTTTCTATAGCGGGCCATATTCGGGCCCAAATATTTTCGTTTAGGCCCATGGATTTGATAGAGTAGGCTTTCACACTTGGGCTTCAAATGGACATTCGTGGCAGCATCGGTTGATCCACGGGGCCCATAACATATCAAATCAAAGCTAAATCTTTGTCTATAGCAGACCAACTTCGTGCCCAAATATTTTTATTTAGGCCCATGGATTTGATAGAGTGGGCTTTCGTACTTGGGCTTCAGATGGATGTTCTTGGCAGCATCGGCTGACCCACAGAGCCCATAATATATCAAATCAAAGCAGAATCAAAGTGCTATAATAGGGGCTATAAACTTCATCTATAGCGGTTTATCCTCAGTCCCAAATACCTTTGTTTAGGCCTATGAATTTGATTAAGTGGGCTTTTGTACTAGGGCTTCAAATGGACGTTCGTGGCAGTATCAGTTGACCCACGGGGCCCATAATATATCAAATCGATGGTGAATCAGAGGGCTACAATGGAGGCTATAAACTTTGTCTATAGCGAGCCATATTCGGGCCCAAATATTTTCATTTAGGCCCATGGATTTGATAGAGTGGGCTTTCGAACTTGGGCTTCAAATGGACGTTTGTGGTAGAATCGGTTGACCCACGGAGCCCATAATATATCAAATCAAAGTTGAATCAGAGGGCTATAATGGGGTTGTAAACATCATATATAGCGGTTTGTCTTCGGGCCGAAATACCTTTGTTTAGGCCCATGAATTTGGTAGAGTGGGCTTTCGCACTTGGGCTTCAAATGGATGTTCGTGGCAACATAGGTTGACCCATGGGGCCTATAATATATCAAATCAAAGCTGACTCAAAGGGCTATAATGGGCGCTATAAAATTTGTCTATAGTGGTTTGTCTTTGGGCCCAAATACCTTTGTTTAGGCCCACAAATTGGAGAGAGTGGGCATTCACACTAGAGCTTCAAATGGACATTCGTGGCAGCATCGATTGACCCACAGAGCCCATAATATATCAAATCGAAGTTGAATCAAAGGGCTATAATGGGGGCTATAAACTTCATCTATAGCAATTTGTCTTCGGGGCCAAATACCTTTGTTTAGGTCCATGAATTTGATAGAGTGGCTTTCGTACTTGGGATTCAAATGGACGTTCATGGCAGCATTAGTTGACCAACGGGGCCTATAATATGTCAAAGTAGAGCTGAATCAAAGGGCTATTATAGGGGCTATAAACTTCATCTATAGTAGGTGGACTTTGGGCCTAAATATTTTTATGTAGTCCCATGCATTTGATAGAGTGGGATTTCGCACTTGGGCTTCAAATGGACACTAGTTGCAGCATGGGTTGACCCACGGGGCCCATAATATATCAAATCGAATATGAATTAGGGGGCTATAATGGAGGCTATAAACTTCATCTATAGCAGTTTGTCTTTGGGCCCAAATATCTTTGTTTAGGGCCATGGATTTCATAGAGTGGGCTTTCGCACTAGGGCTTCAAAAGGATGTTCGTGGCAGCATCGGTTGACCCACTAGCACATACTATATCAAATCGATGCTGACTCAGAGGGCTATAATGGGGGCTATAAACTTCATCTATAGCGGTTTGTCTTTGGGCCCAAATGCCTTTGTTTAGGCCCATGGATTTGATAGAGTGGGCTTTTATACTTAGGCTTCAAATGGATGTTCATGGCAGAGTCGGTTGACCCATGGAGCCCATAATATATCAAATCAAAACTGACTCAGAGGGCTATAATGGGGGCTATAAAATCTATCTATAGCAGTTTTTCTTCAGGCCCAAATACCTTTGTTTAGGCCCATGAATTTGATAGAGTGGGCTTTCGCACTTGGGCTTTAAATGGATGTTCATGGCAGCATCGGTTGACCCACGGGGCCCATAATATATCAAATTGAAGCTGAATAAGAGGGCTATAAACTTCATCTATAGCGGTTTTTCTTTAGGCCCAAATACCTTTGCTTAGGCCCATGGATTTAATAGAGTGGGCTTTCACACTTGGGCTTCAAATGGACATTTGTGGCAGCATCGGTTGACGCACGAGGCCCATAATATATCAAATTGAAGCTGACTCAGAGGACTATAATGGGGGCTATAAGCTTCATCTATAACGGGCCGTCTTGGGGCCTAAATATTTTTTTTAGGCCCGTGGCTTTGATCGAGTGGGCTTTCACACTTAGGGTTTAAATGGACGTTCGTGGCAGCATCGGTTGAACCATGGGGCCCATATTATATCAAATCCAAGTTGACTTAGAGGACTATAATGGGGGCTATATACCATCGTCGAGCCAAATATTTTTATTTAAGCCCATGGATTTGATAGAGTGGGCTTTCGCACTTGGGCTTCAAATGGTCATTCGTGGCAGCATTGGTTGACATACTGGGCCCATTATATATGAAATCAAAGCTGAATCAGAGGGCAATAATGGGGCCTATAAACTTCATCTCTAGCCATTTTTCTTCGAGCTCAATTACCTTTGTTTATGCCCATGAATTTGGTAGAGTGGGCTTTAGCAGCTGGGCTTCAAATGGACGTTTGTGGCAGCATCGGTTGACCCACAAGGCCCATAATATATCAAATCAAAGCTGAGTCAGAGGGCTATAATGGGGGCAATAAAATTTGCCTATAGCAGTTTATCTTCAAGCCCAAAAACCTTTCTTTAGGCCCAGGAATTTGATAGTGTGGGCTATCGCACTTAGGCTTCAAATGGATGTTAGAGGCAGCATCGGTTGACCCACGGGGCCCGTAGTATATAAATTTGAAGCTGATTCAAAGGACTACAATGGGGGCTATAACATTCATCTATAGCGGTTTGACTTCGGGCCTAATTACCTTTGGTTATGCCCATTAATTTGATAGAGTGGGCTTTCATACTTGGGCTTCAAATGGACGTTAATGGCAGCATCGATTGACCCACAGGGCCCATAATATAACAAATCAAAGCAGACTTAGAGGGCTATAATGGGGGCTATAAAATTTATCTATTGCGGTTTGTCTTAAGGCCTAAATATCTTTGTTTTGGCCCATGGATTTAATAGAGTGGGCTTTCGTAGTTGGGCTTCAAATGGACGTTCATGGCAGCATCGGTTGACCCACATAGCACATAATATATCAACCTGAAGTCAAATCAGAGGGCTATAATGGGGGCTATAAACTTCGTCTATAGCGGTTTGCCTTCGGGCCCAAATACTTTGTTTAGGCCCATGGATTTGATAGAGTGGGCTTTCGCACTTGCGCTTCAAATGGACATTCGTGACGGCATCGGTTGACCCATGGGGCCCATAATATATCAAATTGAAGCAAACTCAGAGGGCTATAAACTTTTTCTATAGAGGTTTGTCTTCGAGCCCAAATATCTTTATTTAGGCCCATGGATTTGATAGAGTGGGCTTTCACACTTGGGCTTCAAATGGACGTTCGTGGTAGCATCGGTTGACCCACGGACCCCATAATATATCAAATTGAAGTTGACTCAGAGGGCTATAATGGTGGTTATAAACTTTGTCTATAGCGGTTTATCTTTGGGCCCAAATACATTTCTTTAGGCCCATGGATTTGATAGAGTGGGCTTTTGCACTTGGGCTTCAAATGGACGTCCGAGGCAACATCATTTGACCCATGGGGTCCATAATATATCAAATCAAAGCTGACTCAGAGGACTGCAGTGGGGGCTATAAACTGCATCTATAGCGGGCCATCTTCAAACCTAAATATTTTTATTTTGGCCCATGACTTTGATAGAGTGGGCTTTCATACTTAGGCTTCAAATGGATGTTCGTGGCAGCATCGGTTGACCCATAGGGCCCATAATATACAAAATATAAGCTGATTCAAAGGGCTATAATAGGGGCTATAATCTTCTTCTATAGCTGGCTGTCTTCGGGCCCAAATATTTTTATTTAGGCCCATGGATTTAATAGAGTGGGCTTTCGCACTTATGTTTCAAATGGACGTTCGTGGCAACATTGGTTGACCCACGGCGCCTATAATATATCAAATTGAATATGATTCAAAGGGCTATAATGGGGGCTATAAATTTTGTCTATAGTAGTTTGTCTTCGGGCTTAAATACCTTTGTTTAGGCCCATGGATTTGATAGAGTAGTCTTTCGCACGTGGGCTTTAAATGGATGTTCGTGGCAGGATCGGTTGATCCACGGGGCCCATAGTATATCAAATCAAAGCTGAATCAAAGGGCTATAATTTTCATCTATAGTGGGCCATGTTTAGGGCCAAATATTTTTATTTAGGCCCATGGATTTGATAGAGTGGGCTATCACACTTAGGCTTCAAATGGACATTCAAGGTAGCATTAGTTGACCCACGGGACCCATAACATATCAATTTAAAGTTGACTCTGAAGACTATAATGGGGGCTATAAACTTCGTCTATTGCAGGCCGACTTCGGATGCAAATATTTTTGTTGAAGCCAATGGATTTGATAGAGCGGGATTTCGCACTTAGGCTTCAAATGGTCATTCGTGGCAGCATCGGTTGACCCACGGGGGCCATTATATATCAAATCGAAGCTGACTGAGAGGGCTATAATGAGGGCTATAAACTTTGTCTATAGCAATTTTTCTTTGGAGCAATTACCTTTGTTTATGCCCATGAATTTGATGGAGTGGGCTTTTGCACTTAGGCTTCAAATGGACGTTCATGGATGCATCGGTTAACCCACGAGGCCCATAATATATGAAATCAAACCTGACTTAGAGGGCTATAATAGGGGCTATAAAATTTTACTACAGTAATTTGTCTTCGAGCCCATATACCTTTTTTTACGCCCACGGATTTGATAGAGTGGCAGTCACACTTGGGCTTTAAATGGACATTCGTGACAACATCGGTTGATCCATAGAGCCCATAATATATCAAATCGAAGCTGACTCAGAGGGCTATGATGGTGGCTATAAACTTCATCTATAGTATTTTGTCTTCAGGCTCAAATACCTTTGTTTAGGCCCAAAAATTTGATAGAGTGGGCTTTCGCACTTAGGCTTCAAATGGACGTTCGTGGCAGCATCGGTTGACCCACGGAGCCCATAATATATCAAATCGAATCTGACTCAGAGGGCTACAGTGGAGGCTATAAACTTCATATGTAGTGGTTTTTCTTTGGTCCCAAAGACCTTTGTTTAGGCCCATGGATTTGATAGAGTAGGTTTTTGCACTTTGGCTTCAAATGGATGTTCGTGGCAGCAACGGTTTCCCACGAAGCCCATAATATATCAAATCAAAGCTAACTGAGAGGGCAATAATGGGGGCTATAAACTTCATCGATAGTGGTTTGGCTTCGGTCCCAAAGACCTTTGTTTAGGCCCATAAATTTGATAGAGTGGGCTTTCGTACTTGGGCTTCAAATGGACGTTCATGGCAGCATCGGTTAACCCACGGAGCCCATAATATATCAAATCGAAGCTGACTTAGAGGGCTATAATGGGGACTATAAACTTCATCTATAGCAGTTTTTCTTCGATCCCAAATACCTTTGTTTAGGCCTATCGATTTGATAGAGTGGGCTTTCGCACTTGGTCTTCAAATGGACGTTTGTGGCAGCATCGGTTGACGCACATGGCTCACTATATATCAAATCAAAGCTGGCTGAGAGGGCTATAATGGGGGCTATAAACATCATCTATAGTGGTTTGTCTTCGGGCCCAATTACCTTTGTTTATGCCCATGAATTTAATAGAATGGGCTTTCATACTTAGGCTTCAAATGGACGTTCATGGCAGCTTCGGTTAACCCACGGGGCCCATAATATTTGAAATCGAACCTGACTTAGAGGGCTATAATAGGGACTATAAACTTTGACTACAGTAGTTTATCTTCGGGCCCATATACCTTTTTTTACACCCATGGATTTGATAGAGTGGGCTTTTGCACTTGGACTTCAAATGGACGTTCGTGGCAGCATCGGTTGACCCATGGAGCCCATAATATATCAAATCAAAGCTAACTCAGAGGGCTATAATAGGGGCTATAAAATTTGTTTATAGTTGTTTGTCCTTGGGCTCAAAAATCTTTTTTTAGGCCCATGGATTTGATAGAGTGGGCTTTTGTACTTGGGCTTGAAATGGACGTTCATGGCAGGATCAGTTAACCCACGGGGCCCAAAATATATCAAATCGAAGCTAAATCAAAGGGCTATAATGGGGGCTACAATCTTCTTCTATAGCGGGCCATCTTCAGGCCCAAATATTTTTCTTTAGGCCCATGGATTTGATAGAGTGGGCTTTCCTACTTGGGCTTCAAATGGAAGTTCGTGGCAACATCGGTTGACCCACGGAGCCCATAATATATCAAATCGAAGCTGACTCAGAGGGCTATAATGGGGACTATAAACTTCATCTACACTAGTTTGTCTTTGGGTCCAAATACCTTTGTTTAGGCCCATGGATTTGATAGAGTGGGCTTTTGCACGTGGGCTTCAAATGGACGTTCATGGTAACATCGGTTGACCCATGGGGCCCATAATATATCAAATCAAAGCTGAATCAAAGGGCTATAAATGGGGCTAGAATCTTCATCTATAGTGGGCCGTCCTCGGGCCTAAATATTTTTATTTAGGCCCATGGATTTGATAGAGTGGGCTATTGCACTTGGGCTTCAAATGGACATCCGAGGTAGCATCGGTTCACCCACGGGGCCCATAATATATCAATTTGATGTTGAATTTGAAGACTATAATGGGGGCTATAAACTTCATCTATAGCGAGCCAACTTCAGACCCAAATATTTTTGTTTAAGCCCATGGATTTGATATAGTGGGCTTTCACACTTGGGCTTCAAATGGTCGTTCGTGGTAGCATCGGTTGATGCACGGGGCCCATTATATATCAAATCGAAGCTGACTGAGAGGGCTATAATGGGGTCTATAAAATTCATCTATAGCAGTTTGTCTTTGGGCCCAATTACCTTTGTTTATGCCCATGAATTTGATAGAGTGGGCTTTCGCACTTGGGTTTCAAATGGATGTTCATGGTAGCATCGGTTAACCCACAGAGCCCATAATATATGAAATTGAACCTGACTTAGAGGGCTATAATAGGGGCTATAAACTTTGACTACAACAGTTTGTCTTCGGGCCCATATACCTTTTTTTATGCCCATGGATTTGATGGAGTGGGCTTTCGCACTTGGACTTCAAATGGACATTCGTGGCAACATCGGTTTACCCACGGAGCCCATAATATATCAAATCGAAGCTAACTCAGAGGACTATAATAGGGGCTATAAACTTCATCTATAGCGGTTTGTCTATGGGCCCAAATACCTTTATT
Source organism: Mallotus nudiflorus (assembly GCA_947683625.1). NCBI lineage: Eukaryota > Viridiplantae > Streptophyta > Magnoliopsida > Malpighiales > Euphorbiaceae > Mallotus > Mallotus nudiflorus. Next base: position 585,334 of record CANTUR010000031.1, on the reverse strand, counting down.
TAGGCCCATGGATTCGATAGAGTTGGCTTCAATACTTGGGCATGAAATGGACGTTAGTGGCATCATCGGTTGACCCACGGAGCCCATAATATATCAAATCGAAGCTGAATCAAAGGGCTATAATGGGGGCAATAATCTTCATCTACAATAGGCCATCTTCAGGCCCAAAAATTTTTATTTAGGCCCATGGGTTTGATAGAGTGGGCTTCCGCACTTGGACTTCAAATGGACGTTCATGGCAGCATCGGTTGACCCATGGGGCCCATAATATATCAAATTGAAGCTGAATCAAATGGCTATAGTGAGGGCTATAATCTTCTTCTATAGCGGGCTGTCTTTGGGCCTAAATATTTTTATTTAGGCCCATTGATTTGATCTAGTGGACTTCTGCACTTGGGCTTCAAATGGACGTTTGTGGCAGCATAGGTTGACCCACGGGGCCCATAATTTATCAAATCAAAGATGAATCAAAGGGCTATAATGGGGGCTATAATCTTCTTCTATAGCGGGCCGTCTTCGAGCCCAAAATTTTTTATTTATGCCCATGGATTTGATCTAGTGGGCTTTCGTACTTGGGCTTTAAATGGACGTTCATGGCAGCTTCGATTGACCCACAGGGCCCATAATATATCAAATTGAAGCTGACTTAGAGGGCTATAATGGAGGCTATAAACTGCATCTACAATGGTTTATCTTTGGGCAAAAATACCTTTGTTTTGGCCCATGGAGTTGGTAGAGTGGGCTTTCGCACGTGGGCTTCAGATGGACGTTCGTGGCAGCATCGGTTGACCCACATGGCCCATAGTATATAAAATCGAAGCTGAATCAAAGGGCTATAATGGGGGCTATAATCTTCGTCAATAGTGGGCCGTCGTCGGGCCCAAATATTTTTATTTAGGCCCATGGATTTGATAGAGTGGGCTATCGCACTTGGGGTTCAAATGGACATTCGTGGTAGAATCTGTTGATCCACAGGGGCCCATAATATATCAATTTGAAGTTGACTCTAAAGACTATAATGGGGGCTATAAAATTCATCTATAGCGGGCCGACTTTGGACCCAAATATTTTTGTTTAAGCCCATGGATTTGATAGAGTGGGCTTCTGTACTTGAGCTTCAAATGGTCATTCGTGGCAGTATCGGTTGACAGATGGGGGCCATTATATATTAAATCGAAGCTGACTGAGAGGGCTAAAATGGGGGCTATAAAATTTGTCTATAGCAGTTTTTCTTCGGGCCCAATTACCTTTGTTTATGCCTATGAATTTGATAGAGTGGGCTTTCACACTTGGGCTTCAAATGGACGTTCATGGCAGCATCGGTTAACCCACGGGGCCCATAATATGTGAAATCAAACCTGACTCAGAGGGCTATAATAGGGGCTATAAACTTTGACTACATCAGTTTGTCTTTGGGCCCATATACCTTTTTTTACGCCCATGGATTTGATAGATTGGGCTTTCAAACTTGGACATCAAATGGACGTTCGTGGCAGCATCGGTTGACCCACGGAGCCCATAATATATGAAATCTAAGCGTACTAAGAGGGTTATAATAGGGGCTATAAGCTTCATATATAGCGGTTTGTCTTCGGGCCCAAATACCTTTGTTTGGGCCTATGGATTTGATAGAGTGGGCTTTCGCACTTAGTCTTCAAATGGACATTCGTGGCAACATCGGTTGACCCACAGAGCCCATAATATATCAAATCGAAGCTGAATCAAAGGGCTATAATGGGGACTATAAAATTCATCTATAGAGGGCCATCTTCGAGCCCAAATATTTTTGTTTAGGCCCATGGATTTGATAGAGTGGGCTTTCGCACTTGGGCTTCAAATGGACGTTCATGGCAGCATCAGTTGACGCACAGGGCCCATATTATATCATACTGAAGCTGACTCAGAGGACTATAATGGGGGCTATAAAATCTATCTATAACAATTTTCCTTCGGGCCCAAATACCTTTGTTTAGGCCCATGAATTTGATAGAGTGGGCTTTTGCACTTGGGCTTCAAATGGATGTACGTGGCAGCGTCGGTTAACCCATGGGGCCTGTAATATATTAAATCAAAGCTGAATCAGAGGGCTATAATAGGGGCTATAAACATTATCTATAGCAGGCCATCTTCAGGCCCAAATATTTTTATTTAAGCCCATGGATTTGATAAAGTGGCCTTTCGTACTTGGGCTTCAAATGTACGTTTGTGGCAGCATCAGTTGACCCACGAGGCCAATAATATATCAAATCGAAGTTGAATCATAAGGCTATAATGGGGGCTATAATCTTCATCTATAGCGGGCTGTCTTTGAGCCCAAAAATTTTTATTTAGGCCCATGGGTTTGATAGAGTGGGCTTCCGCACTTGGGCTTCAAATGGACATTCGTGGCAGCATCAGTTGACCGACGAGGCCCATAATATATTAAATTGAAGTTAAATCAAAGAGCTATAGTGGGGGATATAATCTTCATCTATAGCGGGCCGTCGTTAGGCCCAAATATTTTTATTTAGGCCCATGAATTTGATAGAGTGGGCTTTCGCACTTAGGCTTCAAATGGACGTTTGTGGCAGCATCTGTTGACCTAGGGGGCCTATAATAGATGAAATCAAAGCTGACTTAGAGGGCTATAATGGGGGCTCAGAAACTTTGACTATAGCGGTTCTTCTTCGGGCCCTGATACCTTTATTTACACCCATGGATTTGATAGAGTGGGCTTTCGCACTTGGGCTTCAAATTGACAGTCGTGGCAACATCGGTTGACCCACGTAGCCCATAATATATCAAATTGAAGTTGACTTAGAGGGCTACAATGAAGGCTATAATCTTCATCTATAGCGAGCCGTCTTCGGGCCCAAATATTTTTATTTAGCCCTATGGATTTGATAGAGTTAGCTTTCGCACTTGGGCTTCAAATGGACATTCGTGGTAGCATCGGTTGACCCACAAGGCCCATAATATATCAAATTGAAGCTGACTCAAAGGGCTATAATGGGGGCTATAAACTTTGTCTACAACGGTTTGTCTTCGAGCCCAAATACCTTTGTTTAGGCGCATGGATTTGATAGAGTGGGCTATCGTATGTGGGCTTCAAATGGACATTCATGGTAGTATCGGTTGACCCACGGGGCCCATAATATATCAAATCGAAGCTGAATCAAAGGGCTATAATGGGGACTATAATCTTCGTCTATAGCAGGCCGTCTTCGGGCCCAAAAATTTTTATTTAGGCCCATGGGTTTGATAGAGTGGGCTTCTGCACTTGGGCCTCAAATGGACGTTCATGGTAGCATAGGTTGACCCACGGGGCCCATAATATATCAAATCGAAGCTAAATCAAAGGGGTATAATGGGACCTATAATATTCTACTATATCGGGTCATCTTCGGGCACAAATATTTTTATTTAAGCCCATGGATTTGATAAAGTAGGCTTTCATACTTGGACTTCAAATGGATGTTTGTGGCAGCATCAGTTGACCCACGGGGCCCATAATATATCAAATCGAAGCTGACTCAGGGGGATATAATAGGGGCTATAAACTTCATTTATAACAGTTTATCATTGGGCCCAATTAACTTTGTTTAGGCCCACGGATTTGATAGAGTTGGCTTCCATACTTAGGCTTCAAATGGATATTCGTGGCAGCATCGGCTGACCCACGGAGCCTATAATATATCAAATTGAAGCTGACTCAGAGGGCTATAATGGTGGCTATAAACATTATCTATAGCGGTTTGTCTTTGGGCCCAAATACCTTTGTTTATGGCCATGGATTTGATAGAGTATGCTTTCACACTTGGGCTTCAAATGGACGTTCGTCGCAGCATTAGTTGACCCATGGGTCCCATAATATATCAAATTAAATCTGACTCAGAGGACTAAAATGGGGGCTAGACACTTTGACTATAGGGGTTTGTCTTCGGGCCTAGATACCTTTGTTTAGGCCCATGAATTTAATAGAGAGGGCTTTCGCACTTGGGCTTCAAATGGACATTCATGGCAGTATCGGTTCACCTATGGGGCCCATAATATATCAAATCAAAGCTGAATCAGAGGGCTATAATGGGGCCTATAAACTTCATCTATAGCGGTTTGTCTTCAGGCCCAAATGCCTTTGTTTAGGCCCATGGATTTGATAGAGTGGGGTTTCGCTCTTAAGCTTTGAGTGGACGTTCATGGCACCATCGGTTGAACCATGGTGCCCATAATATACTAAATTGAAGTTGAATCAAAGGGCTATAATGGGGACTATAAACTTCATCTATAGCGGGCTGTCTTCGGGCCCAAATATTTTTATTTAAGCCCATGGATTTGATAGAGTTGGCTTTCACACTTGCAGTTCAAATGGACATTCGTGGCTACATTGGTTGACCCATGAGGCCCATAATATATCAAATCGAAGCTGAATTAGAGGGCTATAAACTTCATCTATATCAGTATGTCTTCGGGCCTAAATACCTTTGTTTAGGCCCATGAATTTGATAGAGAGGGATTTCGTACTTAGGCTTCAAATGGACGTTCGTGGTAGTATCGGTTGACGTATGGAGTCCATAATATATCAAATTGAAGCTGACTCAGAAGGCTATACTGGGGGTACAAACTTCATCTATAGCAGTTTGTCATTGGGCCTAAATACCTTTGTTTAGGCCAAAGAATTTGATAGAGTGGGCTTTCGCAGTTGGGCTTCAAATGGACAATCGTGGAAGCATCGGTTGACCATGGGGCCCAGACTATATCAAATCGAAGCTGACTCAAGGCTACAATATGGTCTATAAACTTCGTCTATAGTTGTTTGTCTTCGGGCCCAAATACATTTGTTTAGGCCCATGAATTTAATAGAGTTGGCTTTCACACTTGGGCTTCATATGGACGTTCGTGGCAGCATTGGTCAACCCACATGGCCCATAATATATCAAATTGAAGCTAACTCAGAGAGTTATAATGGAGGCTAAACACTTCGCCTATAGCAGTTTGTCTTTGGAGCCAAATACCTTTGTTTAGACCCATGGATTTGATAGAGTGGGCTTTCGCACTTGGGCTTCAAATTGACATTCGGGGCAGCATTGGTTGACTCATGGAGCCCATAATATATCAAATTGAAGCTGACTCAAAGGGCTATACTAGGAGCTATAAACTTCGTCTATAGCAGTTTGTCTTCGGGCCCAAATACCTTTGTTTGGGCCCATGGATTTCATAGAGTGGGCTTTCATACTTGGGCTGCAAATGGACATTCGTGGTAGGATCAGCTGACCCATAGGGCCCATAATATATCAAATACAAGATGACTCAGAGGGCTATATTAGGAGCTATAAACATCATCTATAACAGTTTGTCTTCGGGCTCAAATACCTTTGTTTAGGCCAATGGGTTTGATAGAGTGGGCTTTTGCACTTGCGTGTCAACTGGACGTTCGTGGCAGCATCGGTTGACCCACGGGGCCCATAATATATCAAATCAAAGCTGACTAAGAGGACTATAATGGGGGCTAGAGACATCATCTATATCAGTTTGTCTTCGGGACCAAATACCTTTGTTTAGGCCCATGGATTTGATAGAGTAGGCTTTCGCACCTTGGCTTCAAATGGACGTTCGTGGCAGTATCGGTGGACCCACGGAGCCCATAATATATCAAATTGAAGCTGAGTTATAGGGCTAGAATAGGGGCTATAAACTTTGTCTATAGCGGTTTTTCTTCGAGCCCAAATACCTTTGTTTAGGGCCATGGATTTGATAGAGTAGGCTTTCGCACTTGGGCTTCAAATGGACATTAGTGGCAGCATCGGTTGATCCACGGGGCTCATAACATATCAAATCGAAGCTGCTCAGAGGAATATAATTAGGGCTAGAAACTTCATCTATAGCGGTTTGTCTTCGGGCCCAAATACCTTTGTTTAGGCCCATGAATTTGATAGGGTGGGCTGTCGCACTTAGGCTTCAAATGCACGTTTATGACAGTATTTGTTGACCCACGGGGCCCATATTATATCAAATTGAAGCTAACTTAGAGGGCTATAATCGGGGCTATAAACATCGCCTATAGCAGTTTGTCTTCAGGCCCAAATACCTTTGTTTAGGCCCATGGATTTGATAGAGTGGGCTTTCACACTTGGGCTTCAAATGGACGTTAATGGTAGCATCGGTTGGCCCACAGGGCCCATAATATATCAAATCAAAGCTGAATCAAAGGGCTATAATGGGGCCTATAAACTTCATCTATAGCGGGCCGTCTTCGGGTCCAAATATTTTTGTTTAGGCCCATAAATTTGATAAAGTGGGCTTTCGCACTTGGGCTTCAAATGGATGTTCGTGGCAGCATCGATTGATGCACGGGGGCCCATACTATATCAAACTAAAGCTAACTCAGAGAGCTATGATGGGGGCTATAAACTTTGTCTATAGTGGTTTTTCTTCAAGCCTAAATACCTTTGTTTAGGCCCATGAATTTGATACAGTAGGCTTTCACACTTAGGCTTTAAATGGACATTTGTAGCAACAACGGTTGACCCACAGGGCCCATAATATATCAAATCGAACCTGACTCAGAGGGCTATATTGGGGGTTATAAACTTTGTGTCTAGTGGTTTGTCTTCGGGCCCAAGTACCTTTGTTTAGGCCCATGGATTTGATACAGTGCGCTTTCACACTTGGGCTTCAAATGGACGTTCGTGGCAGCATCGGTTGATCCACGGAGGCCATAATATATCAAATCGAAGCTGACTTAGAGGGCTATAATGGTGGCTATAAACTTTGTCTATAGCAGTTTGACTTCGCTTTCGCACTTAGACTTTAAATAGACGTTCGTGGCAGGAACGGTTAACCCACGGAGCCCATAATATATCAAATCGAATCTGACTCAGAGGGCTATAATAGGGACTATAAAATTCATCTATAGTGGGTTGTCTTCGGGCCCAAATACCTTTGTTTGGGCCCATGGATTTTGTAGAGTGGGCTTTTGCACTTGGTCTTCAAATGGACATTTGTGGCAACATCGGTTGACCCATGGGGCCCATAATATATCAAATCGATGTTGAATCAAAGGGCTATTATATGGACTATAAACTTCATCCATAGAGGGCCATCTTTAGGCCTAAATATTTTTGTTTAGGCCCATGGACTTAATAGAGTGGGCATTCGCACTTGGGCTTCAAATGGACGTTCGTGGTAGCATCGGTTGATGCACAGGGCCCATAATATATCAAATTGAAGCTAACTCAGAGGGATATGATGCGGACTATAAAATTTGTCTATAGTGCTTTGTCTTCAAGCCCAAATACCTTTATTTAGGCCCATGAATTTGATAGAGTGGGCTTTCGCACTTGGGTTTCAAATGGACGTTCGTGGTAGCATCGGTTGACCCACGAGGCCCATAATATATCAAATCGAACCTGACTCAGAGGGCTATAAAGGGGGCTATAAACTTCATTCTAGCAGTTTGTCTTCAAGGCCAAGTACCTTTGTTTAGGCCCATGGATTTGATAGAGTGGGTTTTCGTACTTGGGCTTCAAATGGATGTTCGTGGCAACATTGGTTGATCCACGGAGCCTATAATATATCAAATAGAAGCTAACTCAGAGGGCTATAATGGCGGCCATAAAATTCATCTATAGCGGTTTTTCTTCGGGCCCAAATACCTTTATTTAGGCCCATAAATTTGATAAAGTGGGCTTTCGCACTTGGGCTTCAAATGGACGTTCGTGGCAGCATCGGTTGACCCACGGAGCCTATAATATATCAAAGCGAAGCTGATTCATAGGGCTATAATGGTGGCTATAAACTTCATTTATAGCTATTTGTCTTCGGGTCCAAATACCTTTGTTTGGGCCCATGGATTTCGTAGAGTGGGCTTTCGCACTTGGTCTTCAAATGGACATTCGTGGCAACATCGGTTGACCCATGGGGCCCATAATATATCAAATCGATACTGAATAAAGGGCTATTATATGGAATATGAACTCCATCCATAGAGGGCCATCTTCAGGCCCAAATATTTTTGTTTAGGCCCATGGTTTTAATAGAGTGGGCATTCATACTTGGGCTTCAAATGGACGTTTGTGGCAGCATCGGTTGACGCACGGGACCCATAATATATCAAACCGAAGCTAACTCAGAGGGATATGATGAGGACTATAAAATTTGACTATAGTGCTTTGTCTTCGAGCCCAAATACCTTTATTTAGGCCCATGAATTTGATAGAGTGGGCTTTCACACTTGGGTTTCAAATGGACGTTTGTGGTAGCATCAGTTGACCCACGGGGCCCATAATATATCAAATCGAACCTGACTCAGAGGGCTATAAAGGGGGCTATAAACTTCATTCTAGCAGTTTGTCTTTAGGGCCAAGTACCATTGTTTAGGCCCATGGATTTGATAGAGTGGGCTTTCGTACTTGGGCTTCAAATGGACGTTCGTGGCAGCATCGGTTGATCCACGGAGCCTATAATATATCAAATCGAAGCTAACTCAGAGGGCTATAATGACGGCCATAAAATTCATCTATAGCGGTTTTTCTTCGGGCCCAAATACCTTTATTTAGGCCCATAAATTTGATAGAGTGGGCTTTCGCTCTTGGGCTTTAAATGGATGTTCGTGGCAGCATTAGTTGACCCACGGAGCCTATAATATATCAAAGTGAAGCTGACTCAAAGGTCTATAATGGTGGCTATAAACTTCATCTATAGCTATTTGTCTTCAGTCCCAAAGACCTTTGTTTGGGCCCATCGATTTCATAGAGTGGGCTTTCGCACTTAGGCTTCAAATGGACATTCGTGGCAGCAACGGTTGACCCACAAAGCCCATAATATATCAAATCGAAGTTGACTCAGAGGGCTATAATGGGGGCTATAAACTTTGTCTGTAGTGGTTTGTCTTCATGCCCAAATACCTTTGTTTAAGCCCATGGATTTGATAGAGTGGGCTTTCGCACTTGGGCTTCAAATGGACTTTCATGGCAACATCGGTTGACCCACGGAGCCCATAATATAACAAAGTGAAGCTGACTCAAAGGGATATAATGGTGGGTATAAACTTCATCTATAACTGTGTGTCTTCGGTCCTAAAGACTTTTGTTTAGGCCCATCGATTTAATAGAGTGGGCTTTCGCACTTAGGCTTCAAATGGACGTTCGTGGCAGCATCAGTTGATGCACATGGCCCATAATATATCAGACCAAAGCTGACTTAGAGGGCTATAATGGGTGATATAAACTTTTTCTATAGTAGTTTGCCTTCAGGCCCAAATATCTTTGTTTAGGCCCATGAATTTGATAGAGTGGGCTTTTGCACTTGGGATTCAAATGGACATTCGTGGCAGCATCGGTTGACCCATGGGGCCCATAATATATCAAATTGAATCTAAATCATAGGGCTATAATGGGGGCTATAAACTTCATCTATAGAGGGTCGTCTTCGATCCTAAATATTTTTGTTTAGGCCCATGGATTTGATAGAGTGGGCTTTCTCACTTGGGCTTCAAATGCACGTTCGTGGCAGCATCGGTTGACGCACGAGGCCCATAATATATCAAACCAAAGCTAACTCAGAGGGCTATAATGGGGGTTATAAAATTTGTCTATAGCGGTTTATCTTTGAGCCCAAATACCTTTGTTTAGGCCCATGAATTTGATAGAGTGGGCCTTTGCACTTGGGCTTCAAATGGACATTCGTGGTAGCATCGGTTGACCCATGGGGCCCATAATATATGAAATTGAACCTGACTCAGAGGGCTATAATGGGTGCTATACACTTTGTCTATAGCAGCTTATCTACATGCCCAAATACCTTAGTTTAGGCCCATAAATTTGATGGAGTGGGCTTTCGTACTTGGGCTTCAAATGGACGCTCGTGGCAGCATTGGTTGACCCACGGAGCCCATAATATATCAAATTGAAGCTGAATCAGAGGGCTATAATAGGGGCTATATATATCATCTATAGCAGTTTGTCTTCGAGCCCAAATACCTTTATTTAGGCCCATGCATTTGATTGAGTCAGCTTTTGTACTTGGGCTTTAACTAGACATTCGTGGCAGGATCGGTCAACCCACGGGGCCCATAATATATCAAATTGAAGTTGACTCAGAGGACTATAATATGGACTATAAACTTAATGTATAATGGGCCATCTAGGGGCTCAAATATTTTTGTTTAGGCCCATGACTTTGATAGAGTGAGCTTTCACACTTGGGCTTCAAATGGACATTCATGGCAGCATCGGTTTACCCGCGAGGCCCATAATATGTCAAATCGAAGCTGACTCAGAGGACTATCATAGGGGCTATAAACTTCATCTATAGCGGTTTCTCTTCATGCCCAAATACCTTTGTTTAGGCCCATGGATGGATAGAGTTGGCTTTCGCACTTGGGCATCAAATGGACGTTCGTGGCAGCATTGGTTGACCCATGGGGCTCATAATATATCAAATCGAAGCTAAATCAAAGGGATATAATGGGGGCTATAAACATCATCTATAGCGGGCCGTCTTCAGGCCCAAATATTTTTGTTTAAGCCTATGGATTTGATAGACTGGGCTTTTGCACTTTGGCTTCAAATGGATGTTCGTGGCAGCATCGGTTGACCCAGGGAGCCCATAATATATCAAATCAAAACTGACTCAGAGGGCTATAACGGGGGCTATAAACTTCATCTATAACAGTTTGTCTTCAAGCCCAAATAGCTTTATTTAGGCCCACGGACTTGATAGAGTGGGCTTTCATACTTAAGCTTCATATGGATATTCGTGGCAACATCGGTTGACCCACGGGGCCCATAATATATCAAATCGAAGCTGAATCAAAAGGCTATAAACATCATCCATAGAGGGCTATCATCGGGCCCAAATATATTTTTTAAAGCCTATGGATTTGATAGACTACACTTTCACACTTGGGCTTCAAATGGATGTTCGTGGCAACAACGGTTGACCCACAGAGCCCATAATATATCAACTCGAAGCTGACTCAGAGGGCTATAATTGGGGCTATAAACTTCATATATAACGGTTGGCTTCAGGCCCAAATACCTTTATTTACGCCCATGGATTTGATAGAGTGGGCTTTCATTCTTGGGCTTCAACTGGACATTCGTGGCAGAATCGGTTGACCCACGGGGCCCATAATATATCAAATTGAAGTTGAATCAGAGGGCTATAATGGGGGCTATAAAATTCAACTATAGCGGTTTGTCTTCAGGCCTAAAAACCTTTGTTTAGGCCCATGATTTTGATAGAGTGGGCTTTCAAACTTGGGTTTCAAATGGACGTTTATGGCAGCATCGATTGACTCAGGGGGCCCATAATATATCAAATCGAAGCTGAATCAGAGGGCTATAATGGGGGCCATAAACTTCTTTTATAGTAATTTGTCTTTGGGCCCAAATACCTTTATTTTGGTCCATGAATTTGATAGAACAGGCATTCATAATTGGGCTTCGAATGGATGTTTGTGGCAGCAACGGTTGACCCATGGGGCCCATATTATATCAAATCGAAGCTCAATTAGAGGGCTATAATGGAGGCTATAAAAATCGTTTATAACGGTTTGGTATTGGGCCCAAAATATTTTCTTTAGGCCCATGGATTTGATAGAGTAGCCTTACGCACTTGGGCTTCAAATGGACATTCGTGGGAGCATCGGTTGACCCACGGGGCCCATAATATATCAAATCAAAGTTGAATCAAAGAGCTATAATAGGGGCTATAAAATTTTTCTATAGCGGGCCATCTTTGGGCATAAATATTTTTGTTTAAGCCCATGGATTTGGTAGAGTGGGCTTTCGAACTAGGGCTTCAAATGGACGTTCGTGGCAGCATCGGTTGACCCATGGGGCCCATAATATGTCAAATCGAAGCTGAATCAAAGGGCTATAATAGGGGCTATAAAATTCATCTATAGCAGTGTATCTTCGGGCCCAAATACATTAGTTTAGGCCCATGAATTTGACAGAGTGGGCTTTCGCACTAGGGCTTCAAATGGACTTTCACGACAGCATCAGTTGACCCACGGAGCCCATAATATAACAAATCAAAGCTGACTCAGAGGACTATAATGGGGGCTATAAACTTCATCTATAGCAGTCTGTCTTTGGGCCCAAATACCTTTATTTAGGCCCATGGATTTGATAGAGTGGGCTTTTGCACTTGGGATTCAAATGGACATTCGTGGCACCATCGGTTGACCCATGGGGCCCTTAATATATCAAATTGAAGTTGATTCAGAGGGCTATAATGGGGACTATAAACTTCATCTATAACAGTTTGTCTTTGGCCCCAAATATCTTTTTTTAGGCCCATGGATTTGATAGAGTGGGCTTTCGCACTTGGGCTTCAAATGGATGTTCGTGGCAGCATCGGTTGACCCACGAGGCCCATAATATATCAAATCAAAGTTGACTCAGAGGACTATAATGGGGGCTATAAACTTCATTTATAGTGGGCTGTCTTCAGGCCCAAATATTTTTATTTAGGCCCATGGCTATGATAGAGTAGGCTTTCCCACTTGGGCTTCAAATGGACATTCGTGGCAGCATCGATTGAACCACGGGGCCCATAATATATCAAATCAAATATGACTCAAAGGACTACAATGGGGCCTATAAACTTTCTCTATAGCGGGTTGTCTTCGGGTCCAAATATTTTTGTTTAAGCCCATGGATTTGATAGGGTGGGCTTTTGTACTTGGGCTTCAAATGGACGTTCGTGGCAGCATCGGTTGACCCACAGAGCCCATAATATATTAAATCGAAGCTGACATAAAGGGCTATAATGTGACTATACACTTTGTTTATAGCGATTTATCTTTGGCCCGAAATACCTTTGTTTAGGCCCATGAATTTAATAGAGTGGGCTTTCAAACTTGGGCTTAAAATGGACGTTCGTGGCAGTATCGGTTGGCCCATGGGGCCCATAATATATCAAATCGAAGCTGACTTAAAGGAGTATAATGCGAGCTATAAACCTTGTCTATAACAGTTTGTCTTCGAGCCCAAATACATCTGTTTAGGCCCATGAATTTGATAGAGTGGGCCTTCGCACTTGGACTTCAGATGGACGTTCATGGCAGCATTGGTTGACCCACGTGGCCCATAATATATCAAATCGAAGCTAACTCAGAGGGCTATAATGGGGGCTATACACTTCACCTATAGCAGTTTGTCTTCGGGCCCAAATACCTTTATTTATGGCCATGGATTTCATAGAGTGGGTTTTGCACTTGGGCTTCAAATGGACGTTCGTGGCGGCATCGGTTGACCCACGAGGCCCATAATATATCAAATCAAAGCTGACTTAGAGGACTATAATTTGGGCTATAAACCTTGCCTATAGCGATTTGTCTTTGGGCCCAAATACATTTGTTTAATCTCATGAATTTGATATAGTGGGCATTCGCACTTGGGCTTCAGATGGACATTTGTGGTAGTATTGGTTGACCCACGTGGCCCATAATATATCAAATTAAAGCTAACTCAGAGGGCTATAATGGGGGATATACACTTTGCATATAGCAGTTTGTCTTTGGGCCCAAATACCTTTGTTTAAGCCCATGGATTTGATAGAGTGAGCTTTTGCACTTGGACTTCAAATGGACGTTCGTGGTAGCATCGGTTGACCCACAGGGCCCATAATATATCAAATAGAATCTAAATCAAAGAGCTATTATAGGGGCTATAAACTTCATCTATAGCGGGTCATCCTCGGCCACAACTATTTTTTTTAAGCCTATGGATTTGATAGAGTGGGCTTTCGTACTTGGGCTTTAAATGGACGTTTGTGGCAGTATCGGTTGACCGACGGGGCCGATAATATATCAAATTGAAGCTGACTTAGAGGACTGTAATGCGAGCAATAAACCTTGTCTATAAAAGTTTATCTTCTGTCCCAAATACATTTGTTTAGGCCCATGAATTTGATAGAGTAGGCCTTCGTACTTGGGCTTCAGATGGACGTTCATGGTAGCATTGGTTGACCCACGTGGCCTATAATATATAAAATTGAACCTAACTCAGAGGGCTATAATGGGGGGTATACACTTTGCCTATAGCAGTTTGTCTTCAGGCCCAAATACCTTTGTTTAGGCCTATGGATTTGATAGAGTGGGCTTTTGTACTTGGGCTTTAAATGGATATTCATGGCAGCATCGGTTGACCCACGGGGCCCATAATATATTAAATCGAAGCTGACTCAGAGGACTATAATGCGGGCTATAAACCTTGTCTATAGTGGTTTGTCTTCGGGCCCAAATACATTTGTTTAGTCCCATGAATTTGATAGAGTGGGCTTTCACACTTGGGCTTCAGATGGACATTTATGGCAGCATTGGTTGACCCACGTGGCCCATAATATATCAAATTGAAGCTAACTCAGAGGGCTATAATGGGGGCTATACACTTTGCCTATAGCATTTTGTCTTTGGGCCCAAATACCTTTGTTTAAGCCCATGGATTTGATAGAGTGAGCATTTGCACTTGGACTTCAAATGGACGTTCGTGGTAGCATTGGTTGACCCACAGGGCCCATAATATATCAAATAGAAGCTGAATCAAAGAGCTATAATAAGGGCTATAACTTCATCTATAACGGGTCATCCTCAGCCATAACTATTTTTTTTAAGCCCATGGATTTGATAGAGTGGGCTTTGGCACTTGGGCTTCAAATGGACATTCGTGGCAGCATCGGTTGACCCACGGGGCCCATAATATATCAAATCGAAGCTTACTTAGAGGACTGTAATATGGGCTATAAACCTTGTCTATAACAGTTTGTCTTCTGGCCCAAATACATTTGTTTAGGCCCATGAATTTGATAGAGTAGGCCTTCGTACTTGGGCTTCAGATGGACATTCATGGCAGCATTGGTTGACCCACGTGGCCCATAATATATCAAATTGAAGCTAACTCAAAGGGCTATAATGGGGGCTATACACTTCACCTATAGCAGTTTATCTTCGGGCCCAAATACCTTTGTTTAGGCCCATGGATTTGATAGAGTGGGCTTTCACACTTGGGCTTAAAATGGACGTTCGTGGCGACATCAGGGCCCATAATATATCAAATCGAAGCTGACTCAGAGGACTGTAATGTGGGCTATAAACCTTGTCTCTAGCGGTTTGTTTTTGTGCCCAAATACATTTGTTTAGGCTTATGAATTTGATAGAGTGTGCTTTCGCACATGGGCTTCAGTTGGACGTTCGTGGCAGCATTGGTTGACCCACGTGGCCTATAATATATCAAATCGAAGCTAACTCAGAGGGATATAATGGGGGCTATACACTTTGCCTATAGCAGTTTGTCTTCAGGCCCAAATACCTTTGTTTAGGCCCATGGATTTGATAGAGTGGACTTTCACACTTGGGCTTCAAATGGACATTCATGGCAGCATCGGTTGACCCACGGGGCCCATAATATATCAAATCGAAGTTGACTCAGAGGACTATAATGCGGGCTATAAACCTTGTCTATAGCAGTTTGTCTTCGGGCCCAAATACATTTGTTTAGTCCCATGAATTTGATAGAGTGGGCTTTCACACTTGGGCCTCAGATGGACATTTATGGCAGCATTGGTTGACCCAAGTGGCCCATAATATATCAAATTGAAGCTAACTCAGAGGGCTATAATGGGGGCTATACACTTTGCCTATAGCAGTTTGTCTTTGGGCCCAAATACCTTTGTTTAAGCCCATGGATTTGATAGAGTGAGATTTTGCATTTGGGCTTCAAATGGACGTTCGTGGTAGCATCGGTTGACCCACAAGGCCCATAATATATCAAATAGAAGCTGAATCAAAGAGCTATTATAGGGGCTATAAACTTCATCTATAGCGGGTCATCCTCGGCCACAACTATTTTTTTAAGCCCATGGATTTGATAGAGTGGGCTTTCATACTTGGGCTTTCAATGGACGTTCGTGGCAGCATCAGTTGACCCACGAAGCCCATAATATGTCAAATCGATGCTAAATCATAGGGCTATAATGGGGGCTATAAACTTCATCTATATAGGTTTGTCTTTGGGCCCATATACTTTTGTGTAGGGCTATGAATTTGATAGAATGGGCTTTCACACTTGGGCTTCAAATGGATTTTCGTGGCAGCATCAGTTGACCCATGGAGCCCATAATATATCAAATCAAAGATGGCTTAGAGGGCTATAATGGGGGCTATAAATTTCTTCTATAGCGGTTTGTCTTCAGGCCCAAATACTTTGTTTAGGCCCATGGATTTAATAGAGTGGGTTTCACACTTGGGCTTCAAATGGACGTTCGTGGCAGCTTCGGTTGACCGACGGGGCCTATAATATATCAAATCGAAGCTGAATCAAATAAGGACTATAAACTTCATCTATATCGGGCCGTCCTCAGCCACAAATATATTTTTTAAGCCCATGGATTTAATGGAGTGGCCTTTTGCACTTGGGCTTTAAATGGACGTTCATGGCAGCATCGATTGACCCACGGAGCCCATAATATGTCAAATCGAAGCTAAATCAAAGGGCTATAATGGGGGCTATAAAATTTGTCTATAGCGGTTTGTATTTTGGCCCAAATACGTTTTTTAGGCCTATGAATTTGATAGAGTGGGCTTTCGCACTTGGGCTTCGAATGGACTTTCGTGGTAGCAACAGTTGACCTATGGAGCCCATTATATATGAAATCAAAGATGACTCAGAGGGCTATAAACTTCATTTATAGCGGTTTGCCTTCAGGCCCAAATACCTTTGTTTAGGCCCATGGATTTGATAGAGTGGGCTTTCACACTTAGGCTTCAAATGGACGTTCGTGGCAGCATCGGTTGACACACAAGGCCCTTAATATATCAAATCAAAGCTGAATCAAAGGGCTATAATGGGGGCTATAAACTTCGTCTGTAGCGGACCATCTTCAGGCCCAAATATTTTTGTTTAGCCCCATGGATTTGATATAGTGGGCTTTTGCACTTGGGCTTCAAATGGACGTTCATGGCAGCATTAGTCGATCCATGGGGCCCATAATATGTGAAATCAAATCTGAATTAAAGGGCTATAATGGGGGCTATAAACTTCATCTATAGCGGGTCGTCTTTGGGCCCAAATATTTTTATTAAAGCCCATGGATTTGATAGAGTGGGCTTTCATACTTGGTCTTCAAATGGATGTTTGTGGCAGCATCGGTTGACCACGGGGCCCTTAATAAATCAAATCAAAGCTAAATTAAAGGGCTATATTGGGGGCTATAAACTTCATCTATAGCAAACCGACTTCGGGCCCAAATATTTTCGTTTAGGCCCATGGATTTGATAGAGTGGGCTTCAAATGGACATTTATAGCAGCATCGGTTGACCCATGGGGCCCATAATATATCAATTCGAAGCTGACCTAGAGGACTATAATGGGGGCTACAAACTTCACCTATTGCGAGCTATCTTCATACCCAAATATTTTAGTTTAAGGCCATGGATTTGATAGAGTGGGCTTTCACACTTGCGCATCAAATGGTCATTCGCAGCTGCATCGGTTGACGCACAAGGCTGATTATCTATCAAATCAAAGCTGACTTAGAGGGCTATAATGGGGGCTATAAACTTCATCTATAGTGCTTTCTCTTCGAGACCAATTACCTCTGTTTAGCCCTATGAATTTGATAGAGTGGGCTTTCGCACTTGGGCCTCAAATGGACGTTCGTGGCAGCATCGGTTGACCCACAGGGCCCATAATATTTCAAATCAAAGCTGACTTAGAGGGCTATAATGGGAGCTATAAAATTTTTCTATAGCGGTTTGTCTTCGAGCCCAAATACCTTTATTTAGACCCATGGATTTAATAGAGTGGGCTTTCACACTTGGGCTTCAAATGGACGTTCATGGCAGCATCGGTTGACCCACGGAGCCCATAATATTTCAAATCGAAGCTGAATTAAAAACCTATAATGGGGGCTATAAAATTCATCTATAGTGGTTTGTCTTTAGGCCCAAACACCTTTGTTTAGGCCCATGGATTTGATAGAGTGAGCTTTCACAGTTAGGCTTCAAATGGATGTTTATGGCAGCATTGGTTGACCCGCGAGGCCCATAATATACTAAATCAAAGCTGAGTCAAAGGGCTATAATGGGGGCTATAAACTTCATCTATAGCGATTTTTATTCAGGCCCAAATACCGTTGTTTAGGCCTATGGATTTGATAGAGTGGGCTTTCACACTTAGGCTTCAAATGGACTTTCATGGTAGCATCGGCTGACCCACGGAGCCCATAATATATCAAATCAAAGCTAACTCAGAGGGCTATAATGGGGGCTATAAACTTCGTCTACAGCGGTCTGTCTTCTGGCCCAAATACATTTGTTTAGGCCCATGAATTTGATAGAGTGGGCTTTCACACTTGGGCTTCAAATGCACATTCGTGGCATCATTGGTTGTCCCACGGGGTCCATAATATATCAAATTGAAGCTGACTTAGAGGGCTATAGTGGGGGCTATAAAATTCGTCTATAGCGATTTATCTTTGGGCCCAAATACCTTTGTTTAAGCCCATGGATTTGATAGAGTGGGCTTTTGCACTTGCGCTTCAAATGGATGTTTGTGGCAGCATCGGTTGACCCACAGAGCCCATAATATATCAAATCGAAGCTGAATCAAAGGGCTATAATGAGAGCTCTTAGGCCCAAATACCTTTTTTTTATGGCCATGGATTTGATAGAGTGGGCTTTTGCACTTGGGCTTCAAATGGATATTCGTGGCAGCATCGGTTGACCCACGGGGCCCATAGTATATCAAATTGAAGCTGACTCAGAGGGCTATAATGG
The DNA here is from genome assembly GCA_947683625.1 of Mallotus nudiflorus. Classification (NCBI taxonomy): domain Eukaryota; kingdom Viridiplantae; phylum Streptophyta; class Magnoliopsida; order Malpighiales; family Euphorbiaceae; genus Mallotus; species Mallotus nudiflorus. Next base: position 566,571 of record CANTUR010000031.1, on the reverse strand, counting down.
TGGCTATAAACTTCATCCATAGCAGGCCGTCTTTGGGCCTAAATATTTTTTTTAGGCCCATAGATTTGATAGAGTGGGCTTTCGCACTTGGGCTTCAAATGGACGTTCATGGCAGCATTGGTTGACACATGGGGCCCATAATATATCAAATCGAAGCTAAATCAGAGGGCTATACTAGGGGTTATAAACTTTGTCTATAGCGGTTTATCTTCGGGCCCAAATACCTTTATTTAGGCCCATGAATTTAATAGAGTGGGCTTTTGCACTTGGGCTTCAAATGGATGTTGGTGGCAGCATTGGTTGACACACGGGGCCCATAATATATCAAATCGAAGCTGAATCAGAGGGCTATAATAGGGGCTATAAACTTCATCTATAGCGATTTATCTTCGGGCCCAAATACCTTTATTTAGACCCATGGATTTGATAGAGTGGGCTTTTGCACTTGGGCTTCAAATGGACGTTCATGGCAGCATTGGTTGACCCACGGAGCCCATAATATTTCAAATCGAAGCTGACTTAAAAGGCTATAATGGGGGCTATAAAATTCATCTATAGCGGTTTGTCTTTGGGCCCAAACACCTTTATTTAGGCCCATGGATTTGATAGAGTGAGCTTTCGCAGTTGGGCTTCAAATGGATGTTCGTGGTAGCATTGGTTGACCCATGGGGCCCATATTATATTAAATCGAAGCTGAGTCAGAGGGCAATAATGAGGGCTATAAACTTCATCTATAGCCATTTGTATTCGGGCCCAAGTACCGTTGTTTAGGCCTATGGATTTGATAGAGTGGGCTTTCGCACTTGGGCGTCAAATGGACTTTCGTGGCAGCATCGGTTGACCCACGGAGCCCATAATATATCAAATCGAAGCTAACTCAGAGGCCTATAATGGGGGCTGTAAACAGCATCTATAGTGGTCTGTCTTCTAGCACAAATACCTTTGTTTAGGCCCATGAATTTGATAGAGTGGGCTTTCGCACTTGGGCTTCAAATGCGCATTCATGGCATCATTGGTTGTCCCATGAGGTCCATAATATATCAAATTGAAGCTGACTTAGAGGGCTATAGTGGGGGCTATAAACTTCATCTATAGCGATTTATCTTCGGGCCCAAATACCTTTATTTCGGCCCATGGATTTGATAGAGTGGGCTTTCGTACTTGTGCTTCAAATGGACATTTGTGGCAGCATCGGTTGACCCACAGAGCCCATAATATATCAAATTGAAGCCAACTCAGAGGGCTGTAATGAGACCTTTTGGGCCTAAATACCTTTGTTTATGGCCATGGATTTGATGGAATGGAGTTTCGCACTTGGGCTTCAAATGGACGTTCGTGGCAACATCGGTTGACCCACGGGGCCCATAGTATATCAAATTGAAGCTGACTCAGAGGGCTATAATGGTGGCTATAAAATTCATCTATAGCAGGCTATCTTTGGGCCCAAATATTTTTTTTATGCCCATAGATTTGATAGAGTGGGCTTTCGCACTTGGGCTTTAAATGGACGTTTGTGGCAGCATTGGTTGACACACGGGGCCCATAATATATCAAATCGAAGCTGAATTAGAGGGCTATAATAGGGTCTATAAACTTTGTCTATAGCGGTTTGTCTTCGGGCCTAAATACCTTTGTTTAGGCCCATGAATTTGATAGAGTGGGCTTTTGCACTTGGGCTTCAAATGGACATTAGTGGTAGCATTGGTTAACCCACGGGGCCCATAATATATTAGATTGAACCTGACTCAGAGGGCTATAATGGGGACTATAAACTTCATTTGTAGGAGTTTGTCTTCAGGCCCAAATACCTTTATTTAGGCCCATGAATTTGATAGGGTGGGCTTTCACACTTAGACTTCAAATGGATGTTTGTGGCAGCATCGGTCGACCCATAGAGACCATAATATATCAAATCGAAGTTGAATCAGAGGCCTATAATTTGGGCTATAAACTTCATCTATAGTGGTTTGCCTTTGAGCCCATATACCTTTGTTTCGGCCAATGAATTTGATAGAGTGGGCTTTCACACTTGGGTTTCAAATGGACGTTCATGGCAGCATTGGTTGACCCACGAGGCCTATAATATATCAAATCGAAGCTGACTCAGAGGGCTAGAATAGGGGATATAAAGTTCATGTTCAGTAGTTTGTCTTCGGGCCCAAATACATTTGTTTAGGCCCATGGATTTAATAGAGTGGGCTTTCGCACTTGAGCTTTAAATGGACGTTCATTGGAGCATTGGTTGACCCATGAGGCCCATAATATATTAAATCAAAGCTGACTCAGAGGACTATAATGGGGGCTATAAACTTCATCTATAGCAAGCCGTCTTTGAACCCAAATATTTTTATTTAGGCCCATGGCTTTGAATGAGTGGGCTTTCACATTTGGGCATCAAATGGACGTTCGTGGTAGCATCGGTTGACCCACAGGGCCCAAAATATATCAAATCAAAGATGACTAAGAGGACTATAATGTGGCCTAAAACTTTCTCTATATGGGCTATTTTCGAGCTCAAATATCTTTGTTTAAGCCCATGGGTTTGATAGAGTGGACTTTCGCACTTGGGCGTCAAATGGTCGTTCATGGCAACATCGGTTGATGCACGAGGCCCATTATAAATCAAATCGAAGCTGACTTAGAGGGCTATAATGGGGCTATAAAATTTGTCTATAGCATTTTGTCTTCTAGCCCAAATACTTTTGTTTAGGCCCACGAATTTGATAGAGTGGGGTTTCGCACTTGTTCTTCAAATGGATGTTCATTGCAGCATCGGTTGACCCATAGAGCCCATAATATATCAAATCAAAGCTAACTCAGAGAGCTATAATGGGGGCTATAAACTTCATCTATAGTGGTTTTTCTTCTAGCCCAAATACCTTTCTTTAGGCACATGGATTTGATAGAGTGGGATTTCATAGATGGGCTTCAAATGGATGTTCGTGCCAACATCGGTTGACCCACGGGGCCCATAATATATCAAATCAAAGTTGAATCAGAGGGGTATAATGGGGTCTATACACTTCTTCTATAACAGTTTATCTTCGGGCCCAAATACCTTTGTTTAGGCCATTGAATTTGGTAAAGTTGGCTTTCACACTTCGGCTTCAAATGGATGTTCATGGCAACATCGGTTGACCCACAGGGCCTATAATATGTAAAACTAAGGCTAAATCAGAGGCCTATAATAGGGGCTATAAACTTCGTCTATAGCAGTTTATCTTTGGGCCCAAATACATTTGTTGAGGCCCATTGATTTGATAGAGTAGGCTTTCATACTTGGGCTTCAAATGGACGTTCATGGCAGCATCAGATGACCCATGGGGCCCATAACATATCAAATCGAAGCTGAATAAAAGGACTATAATGGGGGCTATAAACTTCATCTATAGTAGGCCGTCTTTGGGCCTAAATATTTTTATTTAGGCCCATGGATTTGATAGTGTGGGCTTTCACACTTGGGCTTCAAATGGACGTTAGTGGCAGCATCGGTTGACCCACAGGGCCCATAATATATCAAATTGAAGATGACACAAAGGGCTATAATAGGGACTGTAAACTTTGTCGTAGCGGTTTGCCTTCGGGCCGAAAAACCTTTGTATAGGCCAATGAGTTTGATAGAGTGGGATTTCAGACTTGGGCTTCAAATGGACATTCGTGGCAGCATCGGTTGAACCACAAGGTCCATAATATATAAAATCGAAGCTGACTCAGAGGGCTAAAATAGGGGTGATAAACTTCATTTATAGCAGTTTGTCTTTAGGACCAAATACATTTGTTTAAGCCCATGAATTTGATAGATTGGGCTTTCGCACTTGGGCTTCAAACGGACGTTTCGTGGCAGCATTGGTTGACCCACAGGGCCCATAATATATCAAATCGAAGTTGAGTCAGAGGACTGTAATGGGGGCTATAAACTTTTTCTATAGCGGTATGTCTTCGAGCCTAAATACCTTTGTTTAGGCCCATGGATTTAATAGAGTGGGCTTTCGCACTTAGGCTTAAAAAGCACATTCATGGCAGCATCAACTGTCCCACAGAGCCGATAATAAACCAAATCAAAGCTGACTTAGAGGGCTATAATGGTGGCTATAAACTTTATCTATAGTGGCTTGTCTTTTGGCCTAAATATCTTTGTTTATGCCCATGGATTTAATAGAGTGGGCATTCGTACTTGGGCTTCAAATGGATGGTCGTCGCAGCATCGGATGACCCACGGGCCCTATAATATATAAAATTAAAGCAGACTTAGAGAACTATAAAGGGGGCTATAAACTTCGTCTATAGTAGGTCGTCTTCGGGTTGAAATATTTTTCTTTAGGCCCATGGCTTTGATAGAGTGGGCTTTCACACTTGGGTTTCAAATGCACGTTTGAGGCAACATCAGTTGAACCACGAGGCCCATAATATATCAATTCAAAGCTGAATCAGAGGACTATAATGGGGGCTATAAACTTCGTCTATAGCGGGCCATCTTCAGATTCAAATATTTTTTATAAGCCCATGGATTTGATAGAGTGGGCTTTCGTACTTGGCCTTCAAATGGTCATTTGTGGCAACATCGGTTGACGCACGGGGCCTATAATATATCAAATCGAAGCTGACTCAGAGGGAAATAATAGGGGTTATAAAAGTTGCCTATAGCGATTTGTCTTCGAGCCCAAATACCTTTGTTTAGGCCCATGGATTTGATAGAGTAGGCTTTCGTACCTGGGCTTCAAATGGACGTTTATGGCAGCATCGGTTGACCCACAGAGCCCATAATATATCAAAATCGAAGCTAACTCAGAGGGCTATAATGCTGGCTATAAACTTTGTCTATAGCGATTTGTCTTCGGGCCTAAATACCTTTGTTTAGGCCCATGTATTTGATAGAGTGGCATTTGCACTTGGGCTTCAAATGAACGTTCGTGGCTGCATCGGTTAATGCACGGGGCCCATAATATATCAAACAGAAGTAGACTCAGAGGACTATAATAGGGGCTATAAACTTCATCTATAGCGGGCCGTCTTCGGGTCTAAATATTTTTGTTTAGGCCTATGGCTTTGATAGAGTGGGCTTTCACACTTGGGCTTCAAATGGAAATTCATGGAAGCATCGATTGACCCACGGGGCCCATAATATATCAATTAGATGGTGACTCAAAGGAGTATAATGGGGACTATAAACTTCATCTATAGTGGGCTGTCTTTGGACCCGAATATTTTTGTTTAAGCCCATGGATTTGATAGAGTGGGCTTTCACACTTGGGCTTCAAATGGTTGTTCGTGGCTACACCGGTTGACACACAGGGCCCATTATATATCAAATCAAATCAGAATCTGAGGGCTATAATAAGGGCTATACACTTCCTCTATAGTGGTTTCCCTCTGGGCCCCAATACCTTTGTTTAGGCCTATGAAATTGATAGAGTGGGCCTTGGCACTTGGGCTTCAAATAAATGTTCATGGCAGCATCGGCTGACCCACGGGCCCCATAATATATCAAATCAAAGCGAAGTCAGAGGGCTATAATGGGGGCTATAAACTTCATCTATAGCGATTTGTCTTTGGGCCCAAATACCTTTGTTTAGGCCCATGAATTTGATAGAGTGGGCTTCCACACTTAGGCTTCAAATGGACGTTCGTGGCAGCATCGGTTGACCCGTAGAGCCCATAATATATCAAATCAAAGCTAACTCATAGTGCTATAATGGTGGCTATAATCTTTGTCTACAACAGTTTGTCTTCGGGCCCATATACCTTCGTTTAGGTCCATGGTTTTGATAGAGTGGGCATTCATACTTGGGCTTCAAATGGACGTTCCTCGCAGCATTGATTGACCCACGAGCCCCATAATATATCAAATCGAAGTAGACTCAGAGGACTATAATGGGGGCTATAGTCTTTATCTATAGTAGCCCATCTTTGGGCCCAAATATTTTTGTTTAGGGCCCATGGCTTTGATAGAGTGGGCTTTTGCACTTGGGCTTCAAAATGGGCGTTCGTGGCAGCATTTGTTAACCCACGGGGCCCATAATATATCATTTCAAAGATGACTCAGAGGGACTATAATGGCGGCTATAAACTTCATCTATACCAGTTTGTCTTCAGGCCCAAAGACCTTTGTTTAGGCCCATGAATTTGATAGAGTGGGCTTTCGCACATGGGCTTCAAATGGACGTTCGTGGCAGCATCAGCTGACCTAAGGGGCCTATAATATATCAAATCGAAGCTGAATCAAAGGGCTATAATAGGGGCTATAAACTTCATCTATAGCGGGCTGTCTTCATGCACAAATATTTTTGCTTAAGCCCATGGATTTGATAGATTGGGCTTTCGCACTTGGGCTTCAAATGGACGCTCGTGGCAGCATCGGTTGACCCACAGGGCCTGTAATATATCAAATCAAAGCGCTATATTGAAGACTATAAACTTCATCTATATCGGGCTGTCTTCGGGCCCAAATATTTTTGTTTAAGGCCCATGGATTTGATTGAGTGGGCTTTCGCACATAGGCTTCAAATGGACGTTCGTGGTAGCATTGGTTGACCAACGAGGCCTATAATATATCAAATCGAAGCTGAATTAGAGGGCTATAATGGGGGCTATAAACTTCATCTATAGCTATTTGTTTTTCGATCGAAATACCTTTATTTAGGCCCATGAATTTGATAGAGTGGGCTTTCGCACTTGGGCTTCAAATGGACATTCATTGCAGTATCTGTTGACTCACAGGGCCCATAATATATAAAATGGAAGCTGACTCAAAGGGCTAAAATGGTGGCAAGAAACTTCATCTATAGTGGTTTATCTTCGGGCCCAAATACATTTATTTAGGCCCATGAATTTAATAAAGTGGGCTTTCGGAGTTGGGCTTCAAATAGTTAGACATTCGTTGTAGCATTGGATGACCCACGGAGCCCATAATAATTAAATCAAAGCTGAATTAGAGGGCTATAATGGGGCCTATAAACTTCCTCTACAGCGGTTTGTCTTCGGGCCCATATACCTTTGTTTAGGCCCATGGATTTGATAGAGTGGGCATTCGTACTTGGGCTTCAAATGGATGTTTATTGTAGCCTTGGTTGACCCACGGGGCCCATTATATAAATAATCAAACCTGAATTAGAGGGCTATAATGGGACCTATAAACTTCATCTATAGCGATTTGTCTTCGGGACCAAATACCTTTGTTTAGGCCCATGAATTTGATAGAGTGGGCTTTCAGACTTGGGCTTCAAATGGATGTTCTTGGCAGCATCGGTTGACCCATGAGGCATAAAATATATAAAATTGAAGCTAACTCAGAGGGATATAATGGGGGCTATAAACTTTGTCTATAGCGGTTTGTCCTTGGGCCCAAATTCATTTGTTTAGGCCCATTTATTTGATAAAGTGGGCTTTCGCAGTTGGGCTTCAAATGGACATTCATGGCAGCATTGGTTGACCCACGGGGCCCAAAAATATATCAAATCGAAGCTGACTCAGAGGTCTGTAAAGGGGGCTATAAACTTCATCTATACCTTTCTTTAGGCCTATGGTTCTGATAGAGTGGGCTTTCATACTTGGGCTTCAAATGGACATTTGTGGCAGCATCGGTTGACCCACGGAGCCCATAATATATCAAATCGAAGCTGAATCAGAGGGCTATAATGGTGGCTATAAACTTCATCTATAGCGGCTTTTCTTCGAGCCCAAATACCTATGTTTAGGCCCATGGCTTTGATAGAGTGGGCATTCGTACTTGGGCTTCAAATGGACGTTCGTCACAGCATCGGTTGACCTATGGGCCCCATAATATATCAAATAGAAGCAGACTTAGAGGACTATAATGGGGGCTATAAACATCATCTATAGTAGGCTGTATTCGGGCACAAATATTTTTATTTAGGCCCATGGCTTTGATAAAGTGGGCTTTCATACTTGGGCTTCAAATGGACGTTCGTTGTAGCATCGGTTGACCCATGGGGCCGATAAGATATCAAATCAAAGCTGAATCAGAGGGCTATAATGGGGGCTATAAACTTCATCTATAGCAGTTTGTCTATAGCAGTTTGTCTTCAGGCCCAAATACCTTTGTTTAGGCCCATGAATTTGATGAACTGGGCTTTTGCAGTTGGGCTTCAAATGGACGTTCGTGCCAGCTGCGATTGACATACAGAGCCCATAATATATCAATTTAAAGCTAAATCAGAGGGCTATAATCGAGGCTATAAACTTCATCTATAGCGGTTTATCTTGGGGCCAAATACCTTTGTTTTAGCCCATGAATTTGATAAAGCGAGCTTTCATAGTTGGGCTTCAAATGGACATTCATAGCAGCATCTGTTGACCCATAGGGCCAATAATACATCAAATCGAAGCTGAATCAAAGGGCTATAACTGGGGCTATAAACTTCATCTATAGCAGGCCGTATTTGGGCCCAAATATTTTTGTTTAGGCCTATGGATTTGGTAGAGTGGGCTCTCGCACTTGGGCTTCAAATGGACATTTGTGGCAGCATCGGTTGACCCACGGGGCCCATAATATATCAAATTGAAGCTGAATCAGAGGGCTATATTGGGGGCTATAAACTTATCTATATCTATTTATCTTCAGGCCCAAATTCCTTTGTTTAGGTCCATTAATTTGATAGAGCAGGCTTTTGTACTTGGGCATTAAATGGACTTTCGTGGCAGCATTGGTTGACCCATGAGGCCCATAATATATCAAATTGAAGCTGAATCAGAGGGCTATAATGGGGGCTATACACTTCATTTATAGCGATTTGTCTTCGGGCCCAAATACCTATGTTTAGGCCTATGGATTTGATAGAGTGGGCTTTCACACTTGGGCTTCAAATGGACATTCATGGCAGCATCAGTCGACCCACGGGGCCCATAATAAGTCAAATCAAAGCTAACTCAGAGGACTATAATGGGGGCTATAAACTTCATCTATAGCAGGCCGTCTTCGGCCCTAAATATTTTTTTTAGGCCCATGGCTTTGAATGAGTGGGCTTTCGCACTTGGGCTTCAAATGGACGTTCGTGGCAGGATTGGTTGACCCACGGAGCCCATAATATATCAAATCAAACCTGAATTAGAGGGCTATAATAGGGGCTATACACTTCATCTATAGCAGTTTGTCTTCAGGCCAAAATACCTTTGTTTATGCCTATGGATTTGATAGAGTTGGCTTTCGCACTTGGGCTTCAAATGGACATTTGTGGCAGCATCTATTGACCCACGAAGCCCATAATATATCAAATCGAATCTGAATCAGAGGACTATAATGGAGGCTATAAACTTCATCTATAGCAAGTCGTCTTCGGGCCCAAATATTTTTGTTTAGGCCCATGGATTTGATAGAGTGGGGTTTCGCACTTGGACTTCAAATGGATGTTCATGACAGCATCGGTTGACCCATGGGGCCCATAATATATCAATCGAAGCTGACTCAGAGGAATATGATATGGGCTATAAACTTCATATATAGCAGGCCGTCTTTGGGCCTAAATATTTTTATTTAGGCCTATAGCTTTGATAGAGTGGGCTTTCGCACTTGGGCTTCAAATGGACGTTCATGGCAGCATCGATTGACCAATGGGGCCCATAATATATCAAATCGAAGCTGACTCAGAGGACTATAAAGGGTGCTATAAACTTTGTCTATAGCGGGCCGTCTTCGGGCCCAAATATTTTTATTTAAGCCCATGGATTTGATAGAGTAGGATTTTGCACTTGGGCGTCAAATGGTTGTTCGTGGCCACATCGGTTGATGTACAAGGCCCATTATATATCAAATTGAAGCTGACTTAGAGGGCAATAATGGGGGCTATGAAATTCATCTATAGCGATTTGTCTTTCGCCCAAATACCTTTGTTTCGGACCATGGATTTGATAGAGTGGGCTTTCGCACGTAGGCTTGAAATTGACGTTCGTGGCAGCATCATTTGACCGATGAGGCCCATAATATGTCAAACCGAAGTTGAATTAGAGGACTATAATGGGGGCCATAAACTTCATCTATAGCAGGCCATCTTCGAGGCCAAATATTTTTGTTTAGGCCCACGACTTCAATAGAGGGGGCTTTTGCCCTTGGGCTTCAAATGGTTGTTTATGGCAGCATCGGTTGCCCCACGGGGCCCATAATTTATCAAATCGAAGCTGACTCATAGCGCTATTGTGGGGGTTATACACCTCACCTATAGCAGTTTGTCTTCGGGCCTAAATTACTTTATTTAGGACCATGGATTTGATAGAGTGGGCTTTCGCACTTGGGCTTCAAATAGACGTTCTTGGCAGCATCGGTTGACCCACGGGGCTCATAATATATCAAATCAAAGCTGAATCAGAGGACTATAATGGGGGCTATAAACTTCATCTATAGCGGGCCATCTTCGGGCCCAAATATTTTTATTTAGGCCCATGGATTTGATAGAGTAGGCTTTCGCACTTGGACTTCAAATGGATGTTCGTGGCAGCATCGGTTGACCCACGGGGCCCATAATATATCAAATTAAACCTAACTCAGAGGACTATGATATCGGCTATAAACTTCATTTATAGCGGGCCATCTTCGGGCCCAAATATTTTTGTTTAGGCCCATGGCTTTGATTGAGTAGGCTTTCAGACTTGGGTTTCAAATGGACATTTGTGGTAGCATCGGTTGACCAGTGGGGCCCATAATATATCAAATCGAAGCTGACTCAGAGGACTATAAAAGGGGCTATAAAATTTGTCTATAGCGGGCCGTCTTTGGGCCCAAATATTTTTGTTTAAGCCCATGGATTTGATAGAGTGGGCTTTCGCACTTGGGTGTCAAATGGTTGTTCTTGGCCGCATCGGTTGACTCACATTATATATCAAATCAAAACTAACTTAGAGGGACATAATGGGGGATATAAAATTCATCTATAGTGGTTTCTCTTTGGGCCTAAATACCTTTGTTTAGGCCCATGGATTTGATAGAGTGGGCTTCTGCACTTGGGCTTTAAATGGACATTCGTGGCAGCATCGATTGACCCACGGGGCCCATAATATATCAAATCAAAGCTGACTCAGAGGACTATGATATGGGCCATAAACTTCATCTATATTGGGCCATCTTCGAGGCCAAATATTTTTTTTAGGCCCATGGCTTTAATAGAGTCAGCTTTCACACTTGGGCTTCAAATGGACGTTCGTGGCAGCATCCGTTAACCAACGGGGCCCATAATATATCAAATCGAAGTTGAGTCAGAGGATTATAAAGGAGGCTATAAACTTGGTCTATGGTGGGCCATCTTTGGGCCTAAATATTTTTGTTTAAGCCCATGGATTTGATTGAGTGGGCTTTTGTACTTGGGCATAAAATGGTCATTCTTGGCCGCATCGGTTGATGCACGGGACCTATTATATATCAAATCAAAGATGACTTAGAGGGCTATAATGGGGGCTATAAAATTCATCTATAGCAGTTTGTCTTTGGGCCCAAATACCTTTATTTAGGCCTGTGATTTTGATAGAGTGGGCTTTCGCACTTGGGCTTTAAATGGACGTTCGTGGCAGCATCGGCTGACCCACGGGGCCCTTAATATATCAAATCGAAGTTGAATCAGAGGGCTATAATGGGGGCTATAAACTTCGTCTATAGCGGTTTGTCTTCGGGCCCAAATACTTTTGTTTAGGCCCGTGAATTAGATAGAGTGGGCTTTCATACTTGGGCTTCAAATGGACGTTTGTGGCAGCATTGGTTGACCCATGGGGCCCTAAATATATCAAATTGAAGCTGACTAAGAGGGCTATAATGGGGGCTATATACTTCATTTATAGCGGTTTGTCTTCTGGCCCAAATAACTTTGTTTAGGCCCATGGATTTGATAGAGTGGGCTTTCGCACTTGGGCTTCAAATGGACATTCGTGGTAGCATCAGTTGACCCGCGGAGCCCATAATATTTCAAATCGAATCTGACTCAGAGGGCTATAATGGTGGCTATAAACTTCATCTATAGCAGTTTATCTTCGGGCCCAAATACCATTGTTTAGGCCCGTGAATTTGATAGAGTGGGCTTTTGCACTTGGATTTCAAATGGACGTTCGTGGCAGCATTGGCTGACCCACGGGGCCCTTAATATATCAAATCAAAGTTGACTCAGAGGGCTGTAATGGGGATTATTCACTTCATCTATAGCGATTTGTCTTCTGGCCCAAATACCTTTGTTTAGGCCTATGGATTTGATAGAGTGGGCTTTTGGATTTGGGCTTCAAATGGATGTTCGTGGTAGCATTAGTTGATAAAGTTTATAGTGGCCCATGGATATGATACAATGGCCTTTCGCACTTGGGTTTTAAATGGACGTTCGTTGCAGTATCAGTTAACCCACAGGGCCCATAATATATCAAATTGAAGCTGACTCAGAGGACTACAATGGGGGCTATAAACTACATCTATAGCAGGCCATCATCGAGCCCAAATATTTTTATTTAGGCCATTGGCTTTGATAGAGTGGGCTTTTACACTTGGGCTTCAAATGGACGTTCATGGTAGCATCGGTTGACCGACAGGGCCCATAATATATCAAATTCAAGCTGACTCATAGGACTATGATATGAGCTATAAATTTCATCTATAGCGGGCCATCTTCAGCCCCAAATATTTTTGTTTAGGCCTATGGCTTCGATAGAATGGGCTTCGCACTTGGGCTTTAAATGGACGTTCGTGGCAACATCGGTTGACCAACGGGGCCAATAATATATCAAATCGAAGCTGACTCAGAGGTCTATAAAGGGGGCTATAAAATTTATCTATAGTTGGCCGTCTTCAGGCCCAAATATTTTTGCTTAAGCCCATGGATTTGATGGAGTGGGCTTTCGCACTTGGGAGTCAAATGGTCGTTCGTGGCCGTATCGATTGACGTACGGGGCCCATTATATATCAAATCGAAGCTAACTTAGAGGGCTATAATGGGGGCTATAAACTTCATTAATATCAGTTTGTCTTCGAGCCCAAATACCTTTGTTTAGGCCCATGAATTTGATAGAGTGGGCTTTCCCACTTGGGCTTCAAATGGACGATCATGGCAGCATCGGTTGACCCACAGACCTGATAATATATCAAATCAATGCTGAAGTAGAGGGCTCTAATGGGGGCTATAAACTTCATCTATAGCGGTTTGTCTTCAAGCCAAAATTCCTTTATTTTGGCCCATGAATTTGATAGAGCGGGCTCTCGCAGTTGCATTTCAAATGGACGTTTATGGCAGCATCGGTTGACCCACGGGGCCCGTAATATATCAAATTGAAGCTGAATCAGAGGGCTATAATGGGGGCTACAAACTTCATCTATAGCGGTTTGTCTTCGGGTCCAAATATAATTATTTAGGCCCATGAATTTGATAGAGTGAGCTTCCACAGTTGTGCTTCAAATGGACATTCGTGGCAGTGTTGGTTGACCTACGGCACATATAATATATCAAATCGAAGATGACTCAGAGGGCTATAAAGGGGGCTATATACATCATTTATAGCGGTTTGTCTTTGGGCCCAAATACCTTTGTTTAGGCCCATGGATTTGATAGAGTGGGCTTTCGTACTTAGGCTTCAAATGCACGTTAGTGGCAGCATTAGTTGAACCATGGAGCCCATAATATATCAAATCAAAGCTAAATCAGAAGGCTATAGTGGGGCCTATAAACTTTATCTATAGCGATTTGTCTTCGGGCCCAAATACCTTTGTTTTGGCATATGAATTTGATAGAGTGGGCTTTCGTAGTTGGGTTTCAAATGGACGTTCATGGCAGCATCGGTTGACCCACAGGGCCCAAAATATATCAAATTGAAGTTGAGTCAAAGGGCTATAATGGGGGCTATAAAATTCATCTATAGCAGGCCGTCTCAAGGCCCAAATGTTTTTGTTTAGGCCCATGGATTTAATAGAGCGGGCTCTCACACTTGGGCTTCAAATGGATGTTCATGGCAGCATTGGTTGACCCACGGGGCCCATAATATATCAAATCAAAGCTGACTTAGAGGGCTATAATGGGGGCTATAAAATTCATCCATAGCAGTTTGTCTTCTAGTCCAAATACCTTTGTTTAGGCCCATTAATTTGATAGCATGGGCTTTCGTACTTAGGCTTTAAATGGACGTTCGTGGCAGCATCGGTTGACCCACGGGCCCATAATATATCAAATCGAAGCTAACTCAGAAGGCTATAGTGGGGGCTATAAAGTTCGCCTATAGCGATTTGACTTTGGGCACAATAACCTATGTTTAGGCCCATGGATTTGATAGAGTGAGCTTTCGCACTTGGGCTTCAAATAGACGTTTGTAGCAGCATCGGTTGACCCACAGTGCCCATATTATATCAAATTGAAGATGACTCAGAGGACTATAATGGGGCTTACAAACTTCATCTATATCAGGTCATCTTCGAGCCCAAATATTTTTGTTTAGGGCCACGGCTTTGATAGAGTAGGCTTTCGCACTTGGGCTTCAAATGGACGTTTGTGGTAGGATTGGTGGACCCACGGGGCCTATAATATATCAAATTGAATCTAACTCATAGGAATATAATGGGGGCTATAAAATTTTTCAATAGCAAGCCATCTTCAGGCCCAAATATTTTTGTTTAAGACCATGGATTTGATAGAGTGGGCTTTCGGACTTGGGCTTCAAATGCTTATTCGTGGCAGCATCGGTTGATGCACGGGGCCCATTATATATCAAATCAAAGCTGACTTAGAGGGCTATAGTGGGGGCTATAAAATTCATCTACAGTAGTTTTTCTTCGGGCCCAAATATTTTTGTTTAGGCCCATGGATTTGATAGAGTGGGCTTTCGCATTTAGGCTTCAAATGGACATTCGTTGCAGCATCGGTTGACCCACGGAGCCCATAATATATAAAATCGAAGCTAAATCAGAGGCCTATAATGGGGGCTATGAACTTCATAAATAACAGTTTGTCTTCGGGCCCAAATACCTTTGTTTAGGCCCATGAATTTGATAGAGTGGGCTTTCGCACTTGGGCTTCAAATGGACGTTCATGGCAGCATCAGCTAACCCACGGGGCCCTTAATATATCAAATCGAAGCTGACTTGGAGGGCTATAATGGGGGCTATAAACTTTGTCTATAGCGGTTTGTCTTTGGGACCAAATACCTTTGTTTAGGCCCATGGATTTGATAAAGTGGGCTTTTGCACTTGGTCTTCAAAAGGACGTTCGTGGTAGCATCGATTGAACCACGGGGCCCATAATATATCAAATCAAAGTTGACTCATAGCCCTATAATGGGTCCTATAAACTTCATCTATAGGGATTTGTCTTTGGGCCCAAATTTCTTTGTATAAGCCCATGGATTTGATAGAGTGGGCCTTCGCACTTGGGTTTCAAATAGACATTTATGGTAGCATCAGTTGACCTACGGGGCCCATAATATATCAAATCAAAGATGGCTCAGAGGCCTATAACCGGGGCTATGAACTTTGTCTATAGCGGGCCGTCTTCGGGCTCAAATATTTTTGTTTAGGCCCATGGATTTGATAGAGTGGGTTTTCATACTTGGGCTTCAAATCGACGTTCGTAGCAGCATCGGTTGAACCACGGGGCTGATAATATATCAAATCGAAGTAGACTCAGAGGCCTATAATGGGGGCCATAAACTTCATCTATAGTGGTTTTTCGTCGGGCCCATATACCTTTGTTTAGGCCCATCGATTTGATAGAGTAGGCCTTCGCACTTGGGCATCAAATGGACGTTCGTGGCAGCATCGGTTGAACCACGAGGCTTATAATATATCAAATCAAAGCTGACTCAAAGGCCTATATTACGGGCTATAAACTTCATCTATAGTGGTTTGTCTTGGAGCTCAAATACCTTTGTTTAGGCCCTTGAATTTGATAGAGAGGGCTTTCCCACTTAGGTTTAAAATGGATGTTCGTGGTAGCATCAGTTGAACCATGGGGCCCATAATATATCAAATCGAAGCTGACTCAGACGCCTATAATGGGGGCTATAAAATTCATCTATAGTGGTTGGTCGTAGGGCCCAAATACCTTTGTTTAGGCGCATGGATTTGATAGAGTGGACCTTCGCACTTAGGCTTCAAATGGACATTCGTGGCAGCATCGGTTGACCCATGGGGTCCATAATATATCAAATCGAAGCTGACTCAGAGCCCTATAATAGGGGCTATAAGCTTCATCTATAATGGTTTGTCTTCAGGCCCAAATACCTTTATTTAGGCCCATGGATTTAATAGAGTGGCCTTTTGCACTTGGGCTTCAAATGGACGTTTGTGGCAGTATCGGTTGAACCACGAGGCCCATAACATATCAAATCGAAGCTGACTCAGAGGCCTATAATGTGGGCTATAAAATTCATCTATAGTGGGATGTCTTCAGGCCCAAATATTTTTGTTTAGCCCATGGATTTGATAGAGTGGCCTTTTGCACTTGGGCTTCAAATGGACGTTCGTGGCAGCATCGGTTGAACCACGGGGCCTATAATAATCAAATCAAAGCTAAATATGAGGCCTATAATGGGGGCTATAAAATTCATTTGTTGCAGTCTGTGTTCGGGCCTAAATTTGAGAGAGTTGGCTTTCACACTTGGGCTTCAATTGGACATTCGTGGCAACATCAGTTGAACCATGGGGCCCATAATATATCAAATCGAAGCTGATGCAGAGGCCTATAATGGAGCCAATAAACTTCATCGATAGTGGTTTGTCTTCTGGCCCAAATACCTTTGTTTAGGCCCATGGATTTGATAGAGTGGGCATTCACACTTGGGCTTCAAATGGACGTTCGTGGCAGCATCGGTTGAAGCATGGGCCCATAATTTATCAAATTGAAGCTGACTCAGAGGCCTATAATGGAGGCTATAAATTTCATCTATAGCAGTTTTTCTTCGAGTCCAAATTTCTTTATTGAGGCCCATGGATTTGATAGAGTGGGCCTTCGTACTTGGGCTTTAAATGAACTTTCGTGGCAGCATCGATTGACCTACGGGGCACATAATATATCAAATCGAAGTTGACTCAGAGGCCTATAATAGGGCCTATAAACTTCATCTATAGTAGGCTGTCTTCGGGCCCAAATATTTTTGTTTAGGCCCATGGATTTGATAAAGTGGGCTTCCACACTTGGGCTTCATTTGGACGTTCGTGGCAGCATCGGTTGAACCTCGGGGCCCATAATATATCAAACCGAATTTGATTCAGAGGCCTATAATGGGGGCTTTAAACCTCATCTATAGCAGTTTTTCTTTAGGCCCAAATTCCTTTGTTTAGGCCCATGGATTTGATAGAGTGGGCCTTCGCACTTAGGCTTCAAATGGACATTCGTGGCAGCGTCAGTTGAACCACGGGGACTATAATATATTAAATCGATGCTGACATAGAGGCCTATAATGGGAGGTATACACTTCATCTATAGCGGTTTGTCTTCGGGCCCAAAGACCATTGTTAAGGCCGATGGATTTGATAGAGTGGGCTTTCACACTTGGGCTTCAAATGGACGTTCATGGCAGCATCGGTTGAACCACGGGGCCCATAATATATCAAATCGAAGCTGACTCAGAGGCCTATAATGTGGGCTATAAATTTCATCTATAATGGGACGTCTTCTAGCCCAAATATTTTTGTTTAGCCCATGGATTAGATAGAGTGGGCTTTCACACTTGGGCTTTAAATGGATGTTCATGGCAGCATCGGTTGAACGACAGGGCCCATAATATATCAAATCGAAGTTGAATTAGAGACCTATAATGGGAGTTATAAATTTCACCTATAGCGGTATGTCTTTGGGCCCAAATACCTTTATTTAGGCCCATGGATTTAATAGAGTTGGCTTTCGCACTTGGGCTTCAATTGCACATTCATGGCAGCATCGGTTGAACCACGGGGCCCATAATATATCAAATCGAAGTTGATGCAGAGGCCTATAATGGAGCCTATAAATTTAGTCTATAGCGGTTTGTTGTCAGGCCCAAATACATTTGTTTAGTCCCATGGATTTGATAGAGTGGGCTTTCACACTTGGGCTTCAAATTGACGTTCATGGCAGCATCGGTGGAACCACAGGGCCCATAATATATTTAATCGAAGCTGACACAGAGGCCTATAATAGGGGCTATAAACTTCATCTATAGCGATTTATCTTCGGGCCCAAATACCTTTATTTAGGCCCATGAATTTGATAGAGTGGGCCTTCGCACTTGAGCTTCAAATGGACGTTCGTGGCAGCATCAGTTGACCCATGGGGCCCATAATATATCAAATCAAATCTGACTCAGAGGGGTATAATAAGGGCTTTAAACGTCATCTATAGAGGTTTGTCTTTGGGCCCAAATACCTTTGTTTATGCCTTTGGATTTGATAGAGTGGGCTTTCACACTTGGGCTTCAAATGGACATTTACCACAACATCGGTTGAACCATGGGGCCTATAAAATATCAAATTGAAGCTGACTCAGAGGCCTATATTAGGGGCCATAAACTTCATCTATAGTGGTTTGTCTTCGGGCCCAAATACCATTGTTTAGGCCCATGGATTTGATAGAGAGGGCTTTCCCACTAGGGCTTGAATTGGACGTTCGTGGCAGCATCGGTTGAACCATGGGGCCTATAATATATCAAATCGAAGCTAAATATGAGGTCTATAATGGGGGCTATAAACTTCATCTGTTGCGGTCTGTCTTTGAGCCTAAATACCTTTGTTTAGGCCCATGGATTTGAGAGAGTTGGCTTTCACACTTGGGCTTCAATTGGACGTTCGTGGCAACATCAGTTGAACCACGGGGCCCATAATATATCAAATAGAAGCTGATACAGAGGCCTATAAGGAAGCTAATAAACTTCATCGATAGTGGTTTGTCTTCGGGCCCAAATACCTTTGTTTAGGCCCATGGATTTGATAGAGTGGGCGTTCACACTTGGGCTTCAAATGGACGTTCGTGGTAGCATCGGTTGAAGCACGGGCCCATAATATATCAAATCGAAGCCGACTCAGAGGCCTATAATGGAGGCTATAAATTTCATCTATAGCAGTTTTTCTTCGGGTCCAAATTTCTTTATTGAGGCCCATGGATTTAATAGAGTGGGCCTTCACACTTGGGCTTTAAATGAACTTTCGTGGCAGCATCGATTGACCTATGGGGCACATAATATATCAAATCGAAGTTGACTCAGAGGCCTATAATGGGGCCTATAAACTTCATCTATAGCAGGCTGTCTTCGGGTCCAAATATTTTTGTTTAGGCCTATGGTTTGATAGAGTGGGCTTCCACACTTGGGCTTCATTTGGACGTTCGTGCCAGCATCGGATGAACCTCGGGGCCCATAATATATCAAATCGAATCTGACTCAGAGGCCTATAATGGGGGCTTTAAACTTCATCTATAGTAGTTTGTCTTTAGGCCCAAATTCCTTTGTTTAGGCCCATTGATTTGATAGAGTGGGCCTTCACACTTAGGCTTCAAATGGACATTCGTGGCAGCGTCGGTTGAACCACGGGGACTATAATATATTAAATCAATGCTGACATAGAGGCCTATAATGGGTGGTATAAACTTCATCTATAGCGGTTTGTCTTCGGGCCCAAAGACCATTGTTAAGGCCCATGGATTTGATAGAGTGGGCTTTCACACTTGGGCTTCAAATGGATGTTCATGGCAGCATCGGTTGAACCACAGGGCCCATAATATATCAAATCGAAGCTGACTCAGAGGCCTATAATGTGGGCTATAAATTTCATCTATAATGGGATGTCTTCTAGCCCAAATATTTTTGTTTAGCCCATGGATTAGATAGAGTGGGCTTTCACACTTGGGCTTTAAATGGATGTTCATGGCAGCATCGGTTGAACGACAGGGCCCATAATATATCAAATCAAAGCTGAATCAGAGACCAATAATGGGAGTTATAAACTTCATCTATAACGGTCTGTCTTTCAGCCCAAATACCTTTATTTAGGCCCATGGATTTGATAGAGTTAGCTTTCACACTTGGGCTTCAATTGCACATTCATGGCAGCATCGGTTGAACCACGGGGCCCATAATATATCAAATCGAAGTTGATGCAGAGGCCTATAATGGAGCCTATAAATTTAGTCTATAGCGGTTTATTGTCGGGCCCAAATACATTTGTTTAGTCCCATGGATTTGATAGAGTGGGCTTTCACACTTGGGCTTCAAATTGACGTTCATGGCAGCATCGGTGGAACCACAGGGCCCATAATATATTTAATCGAAGCTGACACATAGGCCTATAATAGGGGCTATAAACTTCATCTATAGCTATTTATCTTCGGGCCCAAATACCTTTGTTTAGGCCCATGAATTTGATAGAGTGGGCCTTCGCACTTGGGCTTCAAATGGACATTTGTGGCAACATCAGTTGACCCAAGGGGCCCATAATATATCAAATCAAAGCTGACTCAGAGGGGTATAATAGGGGCTTTAAACATCATCTATAGAGGTTTGTCTTTGGGCCCAAATACCTTTGTTTATGCCTTTGGATTTGATAGAGTGGGCTTTCACACTTGGGCTTCAAATGGACATTTACCACAGCATCGGTTGAACCATGGGGCCTATAAAATATCAAATTGAAGCTGACTCAAAGGCCTATATTGGGGGCTATAAGCTTCATCTATAATGGTTTGTCTTCGGGCCCAAATACCATTTTTTAGGCCTATGGATTTGATAGAGAGGGCTTTCCCACTGGGGCTTGAATTGGACGTTCCTGGCAGCATCGGTTGAACCACGGGGCCCATAATATATCAAATCGAAACTGACATAAAAGCCTATAGTGGCGGCTATAAAATTCATCTATAGCAGTTTGGCATTAGGCCTAAATACCTTTGTTTAGGCCCATGGATTTGATAGTGTGGGCTTTCGCAATTGGGATGCAATTGGATGTTTGTGGCAGCATCGGTTGAACCACGGGGCCCATAATATATCAAATCAGAGCTGAATCAGAGGCCTATAATAGGGGCTATAAACTTTGTCTATAGTGGTTTGTCTTCAGGCCCAAATACCTTTGTTTAGGCCCATGGATTTAATAGAGTGGGCTTTCGCACTTGGGCTTCAAATGGACGTTCGTAGCAGCATCCGTTCAGCCAAGGGGCCCATAATAAATAAAATCAAAACTAAATCATAGGGCTATAATGGGGGCTATAAAATTCATCTATAGCAGGACGTCTTCGGGCCCAAACATTTTTGTTTAGGCCCGTGGATTTGATAGAGTGGGATTTCACACTTGGGCTTCAAATGGACGTTTGTGGCAGCATCGGTTGACAACACGAGGCCCATAATATATCAAATCGAAGCTGAATCAGAGGCCTATAATAGGGGCTATAAACTTTGTCTATAGCGGTTTGTCTCTGGGCCTAAATACCTTTATTTAGGCCCATGAATTTGATAGAGCGGGCTTTCACACTTAGGCTTCAATTGGACGTTCGTGGTAGCATCGATTCACCCTCAGGGCCCATAATATATCAAATCAAAGCTGAATCAGAGGGCTATAATGGGGGCTATAAACTTCATCTATAGTTGGACGTCTTCGGGCCCAAATAGTTTTATTTAAGGCCATGGATTTGATAGAGTGGCCTTTCGTACTTGGGCTTCAAATGGACATTTGTGGCCGTATCAGTTAACCCATGGAGCCCATAATACAACTATCAAAGATGAATTAGAGGGCTATAATGGGGGCTATAAACTTCATCTATAGCGGTTTGTCTTCAAGCATAAATACCTTTGTTTAGGCCTATCAATTTGATAGAGTGGGCTTTTGCACTTGGGATTGAAATGGATATTCGTGGCAGCATCGGTTGACCCATGGGCCCCATAATATATCAAATCAAAGCTGAAGTAGAGTGCTATAATAGGGGCTATAAACTTTATCTATAGTGGGACATCTTCGGGCCCAAATACTTTCGTTTATGCCCATGGATTTGATAGAGTGTGCTTTCGTACATGGGCTTCAAATAGACATTCGTGGTAGCATCGGTTGACCAACGGAGCCCATAATATATCAAATCGAAGCTGAATCAGAGGGCTATAATGGGGACTATAAAATTTTTCTATAGTGTTTATCTTAGGGCCAAAATACCTTTATTTAGGCCTATGGTTTTGATAGAGTGGGCTTTCACATTAGGGCTTCAAATGGACATTCGTGGCAACATCGATGACCCACGGAGCCCATAATATATGAAATCAAAGCTGAATCAGAGGGCTGTAGCAGGGGCTATACACATCATCTATAGCAGTTTGTCTTCAGGCTCAAATACCTTTGTTTAGGCCCATGGATTTGATAGAGTGGGTTTCACACTTGGGTTACAAATGGACATTGGTGGCAGCATCGGTTGATCCACAGGCCTATAATATATCAAATCGAAGCTCACTCAGAGGGCTATAATGGGGGCTATAAACTTCGTCTATTGTAGCTTGTCTTTGGGCCTAAATACCTTTTTTTAGGCCCATGGATTTGATAGAGTAGGCTTTCTCACTTGGGCTTCAAATGTACGTTCGTGGCAGCATCGGTTGACCCAAGAAGCCCATAATATATCAAATCAAAGCTGACTCAGAGGGCTATAATGGAGGCTATGAAATTTGTCTATGGCATTTTCTCTTCGGGCCCAAATACCTTTGTTTAGGCCCATGGATTTGATAGAGTGGGCTATCGCACTTATGCTTCAAATAGACGTTCGTGGCCGCATTGGTTGTGCCACGAGGCCCATAATATATCAAATCGAAGCTGAATTAGAGGGTTATAATGGGACCTATAATATTCATCTATAGTGGGACATCTTAAGGCCCAAATACTTTTGTTTAGGCCCATGGATTTAATAAAGTGGGCTTTCGCACTTGGGCTTCAAATGGACATTCGTGGCAGCATCGGTTGACACAAGGAGCCCACAATATATCAAATCAAAGCTAAATTAGAGGGCTACAATGGGGGCTATAAACTTCATCTATAGCGGTTTAACTTCGGGCCCAAATACCTTTGTTTAGGCCTATGGTTTTGATAGTGTGGGCTTTCGCACTTGGGCTTCAAATGGACATTCATGGCAGTATCGGTTGACCAACAGGGCCCAGAATATATCAAATCGAAGTTGAATCAGTGGGCTACAATGGTGGCTCTAAACTTTGTCTATAGTAGTTTTTCTTTGGGCCCAAATACCTTTGTTTAGGCCTATGGTTTTGATAGAGTGGGTTTTCATACTTAGGCATCAAATGGACATTCATGCCAGCATCAGTTGACCCACGGGGCCCATAATATATCAAATCGAAGCTGAATCAGAGGGCTATAATAAAGGCTATAAACTTCATCTATAGTGGGATGTCTTAAGGCCCACATATTTATGTTTAGGCCCATTGATTTGATAGAGTGGGCTTACACACTTGGGCTTCAAATGGACGTTCGTGGAAACATTAGTTGACCCACGGAGCCCATAATACATCAAATCGAAGCTGAATCAGAGTACTAAAGTGGAGGCTATAAACTTTGTCTATAGCATTTTTTCTTTGAGCCTAAATACCTTTGTTTAGTCCTATGGTTTTGATGGAGTGGGCGTTCATACTTGGGATTCAAATAGAATTTCATGGTAGCATCGGTTGACCCACGGGGCCCATAATATATCAAATCAGAGCTGAATCAGAGGGCTATAATGGGGGCTATAAAATTCATTTATAGTGGGACATCTACAGGCCCAAATATTTTTGTTTAGGCCCATGGATTTGATATAGTGGGCATTTGCACTTGGTCTTCAAATGGACGTTCATGGCAGCATCGGTTGACCAACATAGCCCATAATTTATCAAATCGAAGCTGAATCAGAGGGCTACAATGGGGGCTATAAACTTCATCTATAGTGGTTTGTCTTCGGCCGAAATACCTTTGTTTACGACTATGGTTTTGATAGAGTGGGGCTTTCGCACTTAGGCTTCAAATGGACGTTCGTGGCAGCATCGGTTGACCCACGGGGCCCATAATATATCAAATCAAAGCTGAATCAGAGGTCTATAATGGGGGCTATAAACTTCATCTATAGTGGGATGCCATCAGGCCCAAATACTTTCGTTTAGGCCCATGGATTTGATAGAGTGGGCTTTTGCACTTGGGATTGAAATGGACATTCTTGGTAGTATCGATTGACCGATGGAGCCCATAATATATCAAATTGAAGCTGAATCAGAGGGCTATAGTGGGGCCTATAAACTTCATCTATAGGGGTTTGTCTTAGGGCCAAAATACCTTTGTTTAGGCCTATGGTTTTGATAGAGTGGGCTTTCACTCTTGGACTTCAAATGGACGTTCGTGGTAGCATCAGTTGACCCACGTTTCCCATAATATATCAAATTGAAGCTAAATTAGAGGGCTATAAAGGGGACTATAAACTTCATCTATAGTGGGATGTCTTCAAGACCAATTATTTTTGTTTAGGCCTATGGATTTGATAGAGTGGGCATTCACACTTAGGCTTCAAATGGACATTCGTGGCAGCAACGGTTGACCAATGGAGCCCATAATATATCAAATCGAAGTTGATTTAGAGGGCTACAATGGGGGCTATACACTTCATCTATATCGCTTTATCTTCGGGCCCAAATACCTTTATTTAGGCCTATGGTTTTAATAGAGTGGGCTTTCGCACTTAGGTTTCAAATGGAGGTTCATGGCAGCAATGGTTGAATAACGGAGCCCATAATATATCAAATCGAAGCTGAATCAGAGGGCTACAATGGGGGCTATACATTTCATCTATAGCAGTTTGTCTTCGAGCCCAAATACCTTTGTTTAGGGCTATGGTTTTGATAGAGTGGGCTTTCGCACTTGGGCTTCAAATGGACATTCGTGGCAGCATCGGTTGACCCACAAGGCCCATAATATATCAAATCAAAGCTGAATCAGAGGGCTATAATGGGGGCAATAAAATTCATCTATTGCAATTTTTTTCGGGCCTAAATACCTTGCTTTAGGCCTAAGGATTTGATA
Source organism: Mallotus nudiflorus (assembly GCA_947683625.1). Classification (NCBI taxonomy): domain Eukaryota; kingdom Viridiplantae; phylum Streptophyta; class Magnoliopsida; order Malpighiales; family Euphorbiaceae; genus Mallotus; species Mallotus nudiflorus. The sequence continues at coordinate 541,628 of CANTUR010000031.1, read as the reverse complement.
GAGTGCGCTTTCACACTTGGGCTTCAAATGAATGTTCATGGCAACATCAGTTGACCTACGGAGACCATAATATATCAAATCAAAGCTGACTAAGAGGGCTATAATGGGGGCTATAAAATTTTTCTATAGTAGATTGTCTTTGGGCCTAAATACCTTTGTTTAGACCCATTGATTTGATAGAGTGGGCTTTTACACTTGGGCTTCAAATGGACATTCGTGGCAGCATCAGTTGACCCATGGGGCCCATAATATATCAAATCAAAGTTGAATCAGAAGGCTATAATGGGGGCTATAAACTTCATCTATAGTGGCACATCTTCAATCCCAAATATTTTTGTTTACGCCCAAGGATTTAATAGAGTGGGCTTTCGTGCTTGGGCTTCAAATGGACGTTTGTGGTAGCAACCGTTGACCAACGGAGCCCATAATATATCAAATCGAAGTTGAATCAGAGGGCTACAATGGGGGCTATACACTTCATCTGTAGTGGTTTGCCTTCGCGCCCAAATACCTTTGTTTAGGCCTATGCTTTTGATAAAGTGGGCTTTCACACTTAGGCTTCAAATGCACATTCGTGGCAGCAACGGTTGACCAATAGAGCCCATAATATATCAAATCAAAGCTGAATCAGAGGGCTACAGTGGGGGCTATACACTTCATCTATAGTAGTTTATCTTCAGCCCCAAATACCTTTGTTTAGGCCCATGGATTTGATAGAGTGAGCTTTCGCATTTGTGCTTAAAATAGACATTCGTGGCAGCATCGGTTGACCAACGGAGCCCATAATATATCAAATCGAAGCTGAATCAGAGGGCTACAATGGGGACTATACACTTTATCTATAGCGGTTTGTCTTCGGGCCCAAATACCTTTGTTTAGGGCTATGGTTTTGATAGAGTGGGCTTTCACACTTGGGCTTCAAATGGACGTTCGTGCTAGCATCGGTTGACCCATGGGGCCCATAATATATCAAATCGAAGCTAAATCAGAGGGCTATAATGGGGGCTATAAACTTCATCTAAAGTGGGACATCTTCAGACCCAAATACTTTTGTTTAGGCCCCTGGATTTGATAGAGTGGGCTTTCACACTTAGGATTCAAATGGACATTCATAGTAGCATCGGTTGACCAATAGAGCCCATGATATATCAAATCAAAGCTAAATCAGAGGGCTATAAATGGGGACTATAAAATTTTTCTTAATGATTTGTCTTCGGGCCCAAATACCTTTGTTTATGCCCATGGATTTATTAGAGTGGGCTTTTACACTTGGGCTTCAAAGGCACGTTTGTGGCAACTTCGGTTGACCCACGGAGCCCATAATATATCAAATTGAAGCCGAATCAAAGGGCTATAATGGGGGCTATAAACTTCATCTATTGAAATTTGTCTTTAGGCTCAAATACCTTTGTTTAGGCCCATGGATTTGATAGAGTGTGCTTTTGCACTTGGGCTTCAAATGGATGTTCATGGTAGCATCGGTTGACCCATAGGGCCTATAATATATCAAATTGAAGCTCACTCAGAGGGCTATAATGGGGGCTATAAAATTTGTCTATTACAGTATGTTTTTGAGCCCAAATACCTTTGTTTAGGCCCATGGATTTGATAGAGTGGACTTTCGCACTTGGGCTTCAAATGGACGTTCATGGCAGCATCGGTTAACTCATGGTGCCCATAATATATCAAATCAAAGCTAAATCAGAGGTCTATAATGGGGGCTATAAACTTCATCTATAGTGGGACATCTTCAGGCCCAAATATTTTTGTTTACACCCATGGATTTCGTAGAGTGGGCTTTCATACTTGGGCTTCAAATGGACATTTGTGGCAACAATGGTTGACCAACGAAGCCCATAATATATGAAGTCGAAGCTGAATCAGAGGGCTACAATAGCGGCTATATACTTTATCTATAGCAGTTTGTCTTTGGGCACAAATACCTTTGTTTAGGGCTATGGTTTTAATAGAGTGGGCTTTCGCACTTGGGCTTCAAATGGACATTCGTGGTAGCAACGGTTGACCAACGGAGCCCATACTATATCAAATCGAAGCTAAATCAGAGGGATACAATGGGGGCTATACACTTCATTTATTGCAGTTTGTCTTCAGGTCCAAATACCTTTGTTTAGGCCCATGGATTTGATAGAGTGGGCTTTTGCGCTTGTGCTTAAAATAGATGTTCGTGGCAGCATCGGTTGACCAATGGAGCCTATAATATATCAAATCGAAGCTAAATGAGAGGCCTATAATGGGGGTTAGAAACTTCATCTATAGTGGGACATATTTGGGCTCAAATACATTTGTTTAGGCCCATGGATTTGATAGAGTGGGCTTTCGCACTTTGGCTTCAAATGGACATTCGTGGCAGCATCGGTTGAACCACAGAGCCCATAATATTTCAAATTGAAGCTGACTCAGAGAGCTATAATAAGGTCTATAAACTTCATCTATAGTGGATTATCTTCGAGCCCAAATACCTTTGTTTAGGCCCATGAATATGATAGAGTGGGCTTTCACACTTGTGCTTCAAATGGATGTTCGTGGTAGCATCGATTGACCCACGAACCCCATAATATATCAAATCGAAGTTAACTCAGAGGGCTATAATGGGGGCTATAAGCTTCATCTATAGTGGTTTGTCTTCAGGCCCAAATATGTTTATTTAGGTCCATGAATTTGATAGAGTGGGCTTTCGCACTTGGGCTTCAAATGGACTTTCGTAGCAGCATCAGTTAATCCACGGAGCCCATAATATATCAAATCGATGCTGACTCAGAGGGCAGTAATGGGGGTTATAAACTTCATCTATAGCGATTTATGTTTGGGCCCAAATTTGGTTCTTTAGGCCCATGAATTTGATAGAGTGGGCTTTCGTACTTGGGCTTCAAATGGACGTTCGTGGCAACATCGGTTGAACCACGGAGCCCATAATATTTCAAATCAAAGCTAACTCAGAGAGCTATAATAGGGTCTATAAACTTCATCTACAGTGGTTTATCTTCGAGCCCAAATACCTTTGTTTAGGCCTATGGATTTGATGGAGTGGGCTTTGAATGGACGTTCATGGCAGCATCAGTTGACCCATTGGGCCCATAAAATATCAAATCAAAGCTAATTTAAAGGGCTATAATGGGGACTATAAATGTCTTCTATATTAGTTTTTCTTCAGGCCCAAATACCTTTGTTTAGGCCCATGGATTTGATAGACTGGGCCTTTACACTTGGTCTTCAAATAGACATTTATGGCAGCATCAGTTGACCCACGGGGCCCATAATATATCAAATCGAAGCTGAATTAGAGGGCTATAATGGGGGCTATAAACTTCTTCTATAGTGATTTGTTAAATACCTTTGTTTAGGCCTATGGATTTGATAGAGTGGGCTTTTGCATTTAGGCTTCAAATGGACTTTTGAGGCAGCATCGGTTGACCCATGGAGCCCATAATATATCAAATCGAAGTTGAATTAGAGAGCTATAATGGGGGCTATAAAGTTCATCTATAGCGGTTTGTTTTTGAGCCCAAATTCCGTTGTTTAGGCCCATGAATTTGATAGAGTGGGCTTCAAATGGACGTTCGTGGCAGCATCGGTTGACCCACAGAGCCCATAATATATCAAATTAATTCTTACTCAAAGGTCTATAATGGGGGCTATAAACTTCGTCCATAGCGGTTTATCTTTGGGTATAAATTTGGTTCTTTTGGCCTATGAATTTGATAGAGTGGGCTTTCGCACTTGGGCTTTAAATGGATGTTCGTGGCAGCATCGGTTGAACCACGGAGCCTATAATATTTCAAATCAAAGCTGAATCAAAGAGCTATAATAGGGTCTATAAAATTCAACTATAGCAGATTATCTTCGGGTCCAAATACCTTTGTTTAGGTCCATGAATTTGATGGAGTGGGCTTTCGCACTTGGGCTTCAAATGGACATTCGTGGTAGAATCGGTTGACCCACAGGCCCCATAATATAACAAATTGAAGCTGATTGAGAGGGCTATAATGGGGGCAATAAGCTTTGTCTATAGCAGTTGTCTTCAGGCCCAAATACGTTTGTTTAGGCCCATGAATTTGATAGAGTGGGCTTTCTCACTTGGGCTTCAATGGACTTTCATAGTAGCATCAGTTGACGCATGGAGCCCATAATATATCAAATCGATGCTAACTCAAGGGCAGTAATGGGGGTTATAAACTTCATCTAAAGCGGTTTGTGTTCGAGCCCAAATTTGGTTCTTTAGGCCCATGAATTTGATAGAGAGGGCTTTCGCACTTGGGCTTCAAATGGACGTTCGTGGGCAGCATCAGTTGAACCACAAGCCCATAATATTTCAAATCGAAGCTGACTTAGAGAGCTATAATAGGTTCTATGAACTTCATCTACAACATTTTATCTTCGGGCCCAAATACCTTTGTTTAGCCTATGGATTTGATAGAGTGGGCTTTTTATACTTGGGCTTCGAATGGAAGTTCGTGGCAGCATCAATTGACCCACAGAGCCCATAATACATCAATTCGACGCTGACTCAAAGGGCAGTAAAGGGGGTTATAAACTTCATCTATAGCGGTTTGTCTTCGGGCCCAAATTTGGTTCTTTAGGCCCATGAATTTGATAGAGTGGGCTTTCGCACTTGTGCTTCAAATGGACGTTCGTGGCAGCATTGGTTGAACCATGGAGCCCATAATCTTTCAAATCAAAGCTAACTTAGTGCACTATAATAAGGGCTATAAATTTCATTTACAGCGGTTTATCTTCAGGCCCAAATACCTTTGTTTAGGCCTATGGATTTGATAGAGTGGGCTTTTACACTTGGGCTTCGAATGGGCGTTCGTGGCAACATTGGTTGACCCACAGAGCCCATAATATCAAATCGATGCTGACTCAAAGGGCTATAATGGGGGCTACAAACTTTGTCTATAGCGGTTTTTCTTCGGGCCTAAATACCTTCATTTAGGCCCATGAATTTGATAGAGTGGGCTTTCGCACTTAGGCTTCAAATGGACATTCATGGCAACATCGGTTGAACCATAGAGCCCATAATATTTCAAATTGAAGCTAACTCAGAGCGCTATAATTGGGGCTATAAATTTCATCTATAGCGGTTTATCTTCGGGCCCAAATACCATTGTTTAGACCCATGTATTTGATAGAGTGGGCTTTTATGCTTGGGATTCAAATGGACGTTCGTGGTAGCATCAGTTGACCCACGGAGCCCATAATATATAAAATCAAAGCTAATTTAGAGGGCTGTAATGGGGACTATAAATGTCTTCTATAGCGGTTTTTCTTCGGGCCCAAATACCTTCGTTTAGGCCCCTGGATTTGATAGAGTGGGCCTTCACACTTGGGCTTCAAATGGACGTTTGTGGCAGCATCGGTTGACCCACAGGCCCATAATATATCAAATCAAAGCTGAATCAGAGGGCTATAATGGGGCCTATAAACTTCTTCTATATCGATTTGTCTTCGGGCCCAAATACCTTTGTTTAGGCCCATGGATTTGATAGAGTGGGCTTTTGCATTTAGGCTTCAAATGGACTTTCGAGGCAGCATCGGTTGACCCACGGAGCCCATAATATATCAAATCAAAATTGAATCAGAGTGGGCTTCTGCATTCGGGCCCAAATACGTTTGTTTAGGCCCATGAATTTGATAGAGTGGGCTTTCGCACTTGGGCTTCAAATGGACTTTCGTAGCAGCATCAGTTGATGCACAGAGCCTATAATATATCAAATCGACATTGACTCAGAGGACAGTAATGGGGGTTATATACTTCATCTATAGCAATTTATGGTCGAGCCCAAATTTGGTTCTTTAGGCCCATGAATTTGATAGAGTGGGCTTTCGCACTTAAGCTTTAAATGGACGTTCATGGCAGCATTGGTTGAACCACGGAGCCCATAATATTTCAAATCGAAGCTGACTCAGAGCACTATAATGGGGGCTATAAATTTCATTTACAGCGGTTTATCTTCGGGCCCAAATACCTTTGTTTAGGCCCATGGATTTGATAGAGTGGGCTCTTATACTTGGGCTTTGAATGGACGTTCGTGGCAGCATCGGTTGACCCACGGAGCCTATAATATATAAAATCAATGCTGACTCAAAGGGCTATAATGGGGGCTATAAACTTTGTCTATAGCGGTTTGTCTTCGGGCCCAAATTTCATTCTTTAGGCCTAAGAATTTGATAGAGTGGGCTTTCGCACTTGCGCTTCAAATGGACGTTCATGGTAGCATCAGTTGAACCACGGAGCCCATAATATTTCAAATCAAAGCTGACTCAGAGGGCTATATTGGGGCCTATAAACTTCATCTATAGCGGTTTGTCTTTGGGCCCAAATACCTTTGTTTAGGCCCATGACTTTAATAGAGTGGGCTTTAGAACTTGGGCTTCAAATGGAAGTTCGTGGCAGCATCGATTAACCAGCAGACCCTATAATATATCAAATCAAAGTTGACTTAGAGGGCTATAATGGGGCCTATAAACTTCATCTATAGCGGTTTATCATCGTGCCCAAATACCTTTGTTTAGGCCCATGGATTTGATAGAGTGGGCATTCGCACTTGTGCTTTAAATGGACTTTCATGGCACCATCGGTTGACCCACGGAGCCCATAATATATCAAATCGAAGCTGACTCAAAATGCTATAATGGGGGCTATAAACTTCATTTATAACAGTTTGACTTCGATCCCAAATTTGATTGTTTAGGGCCATGAATTTGATAGAGTGGGGTTTCGCACTTCGGATTTAAATGGACGTTCGTGGCAGCATCGGTTGAACCATGGAGCCCATAATAATTCAAATTGAAGCTGACTCAAATGGCTATAATGGGGGCTATAAACTTCATCTATAGCAGTTTGTCTTCAAGCACAAATACCTTTATTTAGGCCCATGTATTTAATAGAGTGGGCTTTCACACTTGGTCTTCAAATGGATGTTCATGGTAGCATCGGTTGACCCGCGGACCCCATAATATATAAAATCGAAGATGACTCAGAGAGCTATAATGGGGGCTATAAACTTCATCTATAGCGGCTTGTTTGAGCCCAAATTCTATTATTTAGGCCCATGAATTTGATAGAGTGGGCTTTCGCACTTGCGCTTTAAATGGACGTTCGTGGCAGCATCGGTTGACCCACGGAGCCCATAATATATCAAATTGATGCTGAATCAAAGATCTATAATGGGGGCTATAAACATTGTCTATAGCAGTTTGTCTTTGGGCCCGAATACCTTTGTTTAGGCCCATGAATTTGATAGAGTGGGCTTTCGCACTTGGGCTTCAAATGGACGTTCGTGGCAACATCGGTTGCACCACGGAGCCCATAATATTTCAAATCGAAGCTGACTCAGAGCATTATAACAGGGGCTATAAACTTCATCTATAGCAGTTTATCTTCGGGCCCAAATACCTTTGTTTAGTTGCATGGATTTGATAGAGTGGGCTTTTATACTTGGGCTTCAAATGGACATTCGTGGCAGCATCAATTGACCCACTGGACCTATAAAATATCAAATTGAAGCTAATTTAGAGGGCTATAATGGGAACTATAAATGTCTTCTATAGAGGTTTGTCTTCGGGCCCAAATACCTTTGTTTAGGCCCATGGATTTGATAGAGTGGACTTTTATACTTTGGCTTCAAATGGACGTTCGTGGCAGCATCGGTTTACCCACGGGGCCCATAAATATATCAAATTGTTAACTCAGAGACCTATAATTAGGTCTATAAACTTCTCCTACACCGGTTTGTCTTCGGGCCCAAATACCTTTATTTAGGTCCATGAATTTGATAGAGTGGGCTTTTATAATTGCGCTTCAAATGGACGTTCGTGGCAGCATCGGTTGACCCACAGAGCCCATAATATATCAAATCGAAGCTGACTCAGAGACCTATAATGGGGTCTATAAACTTCTTCTATAGCGGTTTGTCTTCTAGCCCAAATACCTTTGTTTAGGCCCATGAATTTGATAGAGTGGGCTTTGGCACTTGGGCTTCAAATGGACATTCGTGGCAGCATCGGTTGAACCACGGAGCCCATAATATTTAAAATCGAAGCTGACTCAGAGTATTATAACGGGGGCTATAAACTTCATCTATAGCAGTTTATCTTCGGGCCCAAATACCTTTGTTTAGTCGCATGGATTTGATAGAGTGGGCTTTTATACTTAGGCTTCAAATGGACATTCGTGGCAGCATCAATTGACCCACTGGACCCATAAATCAAATCGAAGCTAATTTAGAGGGCTATAATGGGGACTATAAATGTCTTCTATAGCGGTTTGTCTTCGGGCCCAAATACCTTTGTTTAGGCCCATGGATTTGATAGAGTGGACTTTTATAGTTTGGCTTCAAATGGACATTCATGGCAGCATCGGTTTACCCACGGGGCCCATAAATATATCAAATTGAAGATAACTCAGAGACCTATAATGGGGTCTATAAACTTCTCCTACACGGGTTTGTCTTCGGGCCTAAAGACCTTTATTTAGGTCCATGAATTTGATAGAGTGGGCTTTTCTAATTGCGCTTCAAATGGACGTTCGTGGCAGCATCGGTTGACCCATGGAGCCCATAATATATCAAATTGAAGTTGACTCAGAGACTATAATGGGGTCTATAAACTTCTTCTATAGCGGTTTGTCTTCTGGCCCAAATACCTTTGTTTAGGCCCATGAATTTGATAGAGTGGGCTTTCGCACTTGGGCTTCAAATGGACGTTCGTGGCAGCATCGGTTGAACCACGAAGCCCATAATATTTCAAATTGAAGCTGACTCATAGCATTATAACGGGGGCTATAAACTTCATCTATAGCAGTTTATCTTCGGGCCCAAATACCTTTGTTTAGTCGCATGGATTTGATAGAGTGGGCTTTTATACTTGGGTTTCAAATGGACATTCGTGCCAGCATCAGTTGACCCACTCGGCCCATAAAATATCAAATCAATGCTAATTTAGAGGGCTATAATGGGGACTATAAATGTCTTCTATAGCGGTTTGTCTTCGGGCCCAAATACCTTTGTTTAGGCCCATGGATTTGATAGATTGGACTTTTATACTTGGCTTCAAATGGACATTCGTGGGCAGCATCGGTTTACCCACGGGGCCCATAAATATATTAAATTGAAGCTAACTCAGACACCTATAATAGGGTCTATAAACTTCTCCTATACTGGTTTGTCTTCGGGCCCAAATACCTTTGTTTAGGTCCATGAATTTGATAGAGTGGGCTTTTATAATTGGGCTTCAAATGGACGTTCGTGGCGGCATCGGTTGACCCACGGAGCCCATAATATATCAAATCGAATCTGACTTAGAGACTTATAATAGGGTTTATAAACTTCTTCTATAGCGGTTTGTCTTCTAGCCCAAATACCTTTGTTTAGGCCCATGAATTTGATAGAGTAGGCTTTCACACTTGGTCTTCAAATGGACGTTCGTGGTAGCATTGGTTGACCCGTGGACCCCATAATATATCAAATCAAAGCTGACTCAGAGAGCTATAATGGGGACTATAAACTTTATCTATAGCGATTTGTCTTTGTGCCCAAATTTCATTGTTTAGGCCCATGAATTTGATAGAGTGGGCTTTTATACTTGGGCTTCGAATGAACGTTCATGGCAGCATAGGTTGACCCACGGAGCCCATAATATATCAAATCGACACTGAATCAAAGGGCTATAATAGGGGCTATAAACTTCATCTATAGCGATTTGTCTTCGGGCCCAAATACCTTTATTTAGGTCCATGAATTTGATAGAGTGGGCTTTCGCACTTGGGCTTCAAATGGACGTTCGTGGCAGCATCGGTTGAACCACGGAGCCCATAATATTTCAAATCAAAGCTAACTCAGAGCATTATAATGGGGGCTATATACTTCATCTATAGTAGTTTATCTTCGGGCCCAAATACCTTTATTTAGGCCCATCGATTTGATAGAGTGGGCTTTTATACTTGGCCTTCAAATGGATAGTCGTGGCATCATCGATTGACCCACGGGGCCAATAATATATCAAATTGATGTAGAATTAGAGGGCTATAATGGGGGCTATAAACTTCTTCTATAGTGGTTTGTCTTTGGGCCCAAATACCTTGTTTTAGGCCAATGGATTTGATAGAGTAGGCTTTCATACTTGGGCTTCAAATGGACTTTTGTGGCAGCATCGGTTGACCCACGGAGCCCATAATATATCAAATCAAAGTTAAATCAGAGGGCTATAATTAGGGCTATAAATTTCATCTATAGCGGTTTGTCTTTGGGCCCAAATTCGGTTCTTTAGGCCCACGAATTTGATAGAGTGGGCTTTCGCACATGTGCTTCAAATGGACTTTCTTGGCAGCATCGGTTGAACCACAGAGCCCATAATATTTCAAATTGAAGCTGACTCAGAGAGCTATAATGGGGTCAATAAACTTCATCTATAGTAGATTGTCTTCGGGCCCAAATACCTTTGTTTAGGCCCATGAATTTGATTAAGTGGGCTTTCATACTTGGGCTTCAAATGGATGTTCGTGGCAGCATCGGTTGACCCACAGACCCCATAATATATCAAATCGAAGCTAACTGACAGGGCTATAATGGGGGCTATAAGCTTCATCTATGGCGGTTTGTCTTCGGGTCCAAATACCTTTGTTTAGGCCCATGAATTTGATAGAGTGGGCTTTCGCGCTTGGGCTTTAAATGGACTTTCGTAGCAGCATCGTTTGACCCACAGAGCCCATAATATGTCAAATTGATGTTGACACAGAGGGCTATAATGGGGGTTAGAAACTTCATCTATAGCGATTTGTCTTTGTGCCCAAATTCGGTTCTTTAGGCCCAAGAATTTGATAGAGTGGGCTTTCGCACTTGCGCTTCAAATGGACGTTCATGGAGGCATCGGTTGAACCACAGAGCCCATAATATTTCAAATAGAAGCTGAATCAGAGAGCTATAATGGGGTCTATAAACTTCATCTATAGCGGTTTGTCTTCGGGCCTAAATAACTTTGTTTAGGCCCATGACTTTGATAGAGTGGGCTTTCGCACTTGGGCTGCAAATTGAAGTTTATGGCAGCATCGGTTGACCTGCGGACCCTAAATATATCAAATCAAAGCTTACTTAGAGGGCTATAATGGGGCCTATAAACTTCATCTATAGCGGTTTGTCATCATGCCCAAATACCTTTGTTTAGGCCCATGGATTTGATAGAGTGGGCTTTCGCACTTGGGCTTTAGATGGACTTTCGTGCCAGCATCGGTTGACCCATGGAGCCCATAATATATCAAATCAAAGCTGACTTAAATGGCTATAATGGGGGCTATAAACTTTGTCTATAGCAGTTTGTCTTTGTTCTGAAATTTTGTTGTTTAGGGCCATGAATTTGATAGAGTGGGGTTTCGCACTTTGGCTTTAAATAGACGTTCGTGGCAGCATCGGTTGAACCACGGAGCCCATAATAATTCAAATCGAAGCTGACTCAGAGGGCTATAATGGGGGCTATAAACTTCATCTATAGCGGTTTGTCTTCGGGACCAGATACCTTTATTTAGGACCATGAATTTGATAGGTTGGGCTTTCGCACTCGGGCTTCAAATGGACGTTCGTGGCAGCTTTGGTTGACCCACGGAGCCCATTATATATCAAATCTCAACTAACTCAGAGGGCTATAATTGGGGCTATACACATCATCTATAGCGGTTTGTCTTCGTGCCCAAATACCTTTGTTTAGGCCCATGAATTTGATAGAGTAGGCTTTCGCACTTAGGCTTTAAATGGACGTTCGTGGCAGCATCAGTTAACCCGCGGACCCTATAATATATCAAATCGAAGCTGACTCATAGGGCTATAATAGGGGCTATCAACTTCATCTATAGCAATTTATCCTCATGCCCAAATACCTTTGTTTAGGCCCATGAATTTGATAAAGTAGGGTTTTGTACTTAGTCTTCAAATGGATGATCGTGGCAGCATCGGTTGACGCATGGGACCCATAATATATCAAATCAAAGCTTACTTAGAGGGCTATAATGGGGGCTATAAACTTCATTTATATCAGTTTTTTTTTGGGCCTAAATACCTTTGTTTAGGCCCATGGATTTGATTGAGTGGGCTTTCGCACTTGGTCTTCAAATGGAAGTTCGTGGTAGCATCGGTTGACCCACAGCGCCCATAATATATCAAATTGAAGCTGACTCAGAGGGCTATAATGGGGGCTTTAAACTTCATCTATAGCAGTTTGTTTTTGGGCCCAAATACCTTTGTTTAGGCCCATGGATTTGATAGAGTAAGGTTTCATACTTGGTCTTCAAATGGACAATCGTTGGCAGCATCGGTTGACGCATAGGGCCCATAATATATCAAATCAAAGCTGACTTAGAGGGTTATAATGGGGACTATAAACTTTGTTTATAGCAGTTTGTCTTCGGGCCCAAATATTTTAGTTTAGGCCCATGGATTTGATAGAGTGGGCATTCATACTTGGGCTTCAAATGGACGTTCGTCCCAGCATCAGTTGATCCACGGGGCCTAAAATGTATCAAATTGAAGCTAACTCAGAGGGCTATAATGGGTGCTATAAACTTCATCTATAGCAGTTTGTCTTCAGGCCCAAATACCTTTGTTTAGTCCCATGGATTTGATAGAGCAGGCTTTCACACTTGGTCTTCAACTGGAGGTTCGTGCCAGCATTGGTTGATCCACGGGGCCTAAAATATATCAAATTGAAACTAACTCAGAGGGCTATAATGGGTGCTATAAACTTCATCTATAGCGGTTTGTCTTTGGGCCCAAATACCTTTGTTTAGGCCCATGGATTTGATAGAGCGGGGCTTTCACACTTGGTCTTCAAATGGATGTTCATGCCAACATCAGTTGACCGACGGAGCCCATAATATATCAAATCAAAGTTGAATCAGAGGGCTATAAATGGGGCTATAAATTTCATCTATAGCAGTTTATCTTTGGGCCCAAGTTCGGTTCTTTAGGCCCATGAATTTAATAGAGTTGGGTTTCGCACTTGCGCTTTAAATGGACATTCTTGGCAGCATCGGTTGAACCATGGAGGCCATAATATTTCAAATTGAAGATGACTCAGAGAGCTATAATGGGGTCTATAAACTTCATCTATAGCAGATTGTCTTTGGCCCCAAATACCTTTGTTTAGGCCCATGAATTTGATTGAGTGGGCTTTATTACTTGGGCTTCAAATGGAAGTTCATGGTAGCATCAGTTGACCCACAACACCCATAATAAATCAAATTGAAGCTGACTCAGAGGGCTATAATAGGGGCTTTAAACTTCATCTATAGCGGTTTATTTTCGGGCCCAAATACCTTTGCTTAGGCCCATGGATTTGATAGAGTAGGGTTTCGTACTTGGTCTTCAAATGGACGATCGTGGTAGCATCAGTTGACGCATAGGGCCCATAATATATCAAATCAAAGCTGACTTAGAGGGTTATAATAGGGACTATAAAATTTGTTTATAGCAATTTGTCTTCGGGCCCAAATATTTTAGTTTAGGCCCATGGATTTGATAGAGTGGGCATTCATACTTCGGCTTCAAATACGTTCGTCCCAGCATCGATTGATCCACGGGGCCTAAAATATATCAAATTGAAGCTAACTCAGAGGGCTATAATGGGTGCTATAAACTTCATCTATAGCAGTTTGTCTTCAGGCCCAAATACCTTTGTTTAGGCCTATGGATTTGATAGAGCAGGCTTTCACACTTGGTCTTCAACTAGACATTCGTGCCAGCATCGGTTGATCCACGGGGCCTAATATATATCAAATTGAAGCTAACTCAGAGGGCTATAATGGGTGCTATAAAATTCATCTATAGCGGTTTGTCTTCGGGCCCAAATACCTTTATTTAGGCCCATGGATTTGATAAAGTGGGCTTTCACACTTGGACTTCAAATGGACGTTCGTGCCAGCATCGGTTGACCCACGAGGCCGATAATATATCAAATCGAAGCTGACTCAGAGGGCTATAATGAGGGCTATAAACTTTATCTCTAGCAATTTATCTTCAGGCCCAAATACCTTTGTTTAGGCCCATGGATTTGATACAATGGGATTTCGCATTCAGGCTTCAAATGGACATTCATGCCAACATCGGTTGACACATGGGGCCCATAATATATCAAATAAAAGCTGACTCAGAGGGCTATAATGGGGATGGAGATTATAATCTTTGTTTATAGCAGTTTGTCTTCGTGCCCAAATATTTTTGTTTAGGCCCATGGATTTGATAGAGTGGGCTTTCATACTTGGGCTTCGAATGGACGTTCGTGCCAGCATCAATGGATCCACGGGGCCTAAAATATATCAAATTGAAGCTAACTCAGAGGGCTATAATGGGTGCTATAAACTTCATTTACAGCGGTTTGTCTTCAGGCGCAAATACCTTTGTTTAGACCCATGGATTTGATAGAGCGGGCTTTCACACTTGGTCTTCAACTGGACATTCATGCCAGCATCGGTTGATCCACAGGGCCAAAAACATATCAAATCAAAGCTAACTCAGAGAGCTATAATGGGTGCTATAAACTTCATCTATAGCAGTTTATCTTCGGGTCAAAATACCTTTGTTTAGGCCCATGGATTTGATAGAGCGGGCTTTCACACTTGGTCTTCAAATGGATGTTCGTGCCAGTATCAGTTGACCGACGGAGCCCATAATATATCAAATCAAAGTTGAATCAGAGGGCTACAAATGGGGCTATAAATTTCATCTATAGCGGTTTATCTTCGGGCCCAAGTTCGGTTCTTTAGGCCCATGAATTTGATAGAGTTAGGTTTCGCACTTACGCTTCAAATGGACGTTCTTGGCAACATCGGTTGAGCCACGGAGCCCATAATATTTCAAATTGAAGCTAACTCAGAGAGCTATAATGGGGTCTATAAACTTCATCTATAGCAGATTGTCTTCAGGCCCAAATACGTTTGTTTAGGCCCATGAATTTGATTGAGTGGGCTTTCGTACTTGGGCTTCAAATGGACGTTCGTGGTAGCATCGGTTGACCCACGGACCCCATAATATATCAAATCGAAGTTGACTGACAGGGCTATAATGGGGGCTATAAGCTTCGTCTATGGCAGTTTGTCTTCAGGCCCAAATACCTTTGGTTAGGCCTATGAATTTGATAGAGTGGGCTTTCGCGCTTAGGCTTTAAATGTACTTTCGTAGCATCATCGGTTGACCCACAGAGCCCATAATATGTCAAATCAATGCTGACACAGAGGGCTATAATGGGGGTTAGAGACTTTGTCTATAGTGATTTGTCTTTGTGCCCAAATTTGATTCTTTAGGCCCAAGAATTTGATGGAGTGGGCTTTTGTACTTGCGCTTCAAACGGACGTTCGTGGCACCATCGGTTGAACCACGGAGCCTATAATATTTCAAATAGAAGCTGACTCAGAGAGCTATAATGGGGTCTATAAACTTTATCTATAGCAGCTTGTCTTCGGGCCCAAATACCTTTGTTTAGGCCCATGACTTTGATAGAGTGGGCTTTTGCACTTGGGCTTCAAATGGAAGTTCGTGGCAGCATCGGTTGACCCGTGGACCCCATAATATATCAAATTGAAGATGACTTTGAGGGCTATAATGGGGCCTATAAACTTCATCTATAGCGGTTTGTCATCATGCCCAAATACCTTTGTTTAGGCCCATGGATTTGATAGAGTGGGCTTTCGCACTTGGGCTTTAAATGGACTTTCATGCCAGCATCGGTTGAGCCACGAAGCCCATAATATATCAAATCAAAGCTGACTCAAATGGCTATAATGGGGGCTATAAAATTTGTCTATAGCAGTTTGTCTTTGGTCCAAAATATGGTTGTTTAGGGCCATGAATTTGATAGAGTGGGGTTTCGCACTTCGGCTTTAAATAGACATTCATGGCAGCATCAATTGAACCACGGAGCCCATAATAATTCAAATCAAAGCTGAATCAGAGGGCTATAATGGGGGCTATAAACTTCATCTATAACGGTTTGTCTTTGGGACCAGATACCTTTGTTTAGGACCATGAATTTGATAGGCTGGGCTTTCACACTCGGGCTTCAAATGGACATTCGTGGCAGCATCGGTTGACCCACGGAGCCCATCGTATACCAAATCTCAACTAAATAGAGGGCTATAGTTGGGGCTATACACATCGTCTATAGCGATTTTTCTTCAGGCCCAAATAGCTTTGTTTAGGCCCATGGGTTTGATAGAGTGGGCTTTCATACTTGCGCTTCAAATGGACGTTCGTGGTAGCATTGGTTGAACCACGGAGCCCATAATAATTCAAATTGAAGCTGACTCAGAGGGCTATAATGGGGGCTATAAACTTCATCTATAGCGGTTTGTCTTCGGGACCAGATACCTTTGTTTAGGACCATGAATTTGATAGGCTGGGCTTTCGTACTCGGGTTTCAAATGGACGTTCGTGGCAGTTTCGGTTGACCCACGGAGCGCATCATATATCAAATCTCAACTAACTTAGAGGGCTATAATTGGGGCTATACACATCTTCTATAGCAGTTTGTCTTTGTGCCCAAATACCTTTGTTTAGGCCCATGAATTTGATAGAGTAGGCTTTCGCACTTGGGCTTCAAATGGACGTTCGTGGCAGCATCGGTTAACCCACGGACCCCATAATATATCAAATCAAAGCTGACTCATAGGGCTATAATGGGGGCTATCAACTTCATCTATAGCGGTTTATATTCGTGCCCAAATACCTTTGTTTAGGCCCATGAATTTGATAGAGTAGGGTTTCATACTTGGTCTTCAAATGGACGATCATGGCAGCATCGGTTGGCGCACGGGGCCCATAATATATCAAATCAAAGCTTACTTAGAGGGCTATAATGGGGGCTATAAACTTCATCTATATCAATTTTTTTTCGGCCTAAATACCTTTGTTTAGGCCCATGGATTTGGTAGAGTGGGCTTTCGCACTTGGTCTTCAAATGGAAGTTTGTGGTAGCATCGGTTGACCCATAACGCCCATAATATATCAACTTGAAACTGACTCAGAGGGCTATAATGGGGGCTTTAAACTTCATCTATAGCGGTTTGTCTTCGGGTCCAAATACCTTTGTTTAGGCCCATGGATTTGATAGAGTAGGGTTTCGTACTTGGTATTCAAATGGACGATCATGGCAGCATCGGTTGACGCACAGGGCCCATAATATATCAAATCAAAGCTGACTCAGAGGGCTATAATGGGGGCTATAAACTTCATCTATAGCGGTTTGTCTTCGGGACCAGATACCTTTGTTTAGGACCATGAATTTGATAGGCTGGGCTTTCGTACTCGGGTTTCAAATGGACGTTCGTGGTAGTTTCGGTTGACCCACGGAGCGCATCATATATCAAATCTCAACTAACTCAGAGGGCTATAATTGGGGCTATACACATCTTCTATAGCAGTTTGTCTTTGTGCCCAAATACCTTTGTTTAGGCCCATGAATTTGATAGAGTAGGCTTTCGCACTTGGGCTTCAAATGGACGTTCGTGGCAGCATCGGTTAACCCACGGACCCCATAATATATCAAATCAAAGCTGACTCATAGGGCTATAATGGGGGCTATCAACTTCATCTATAACGGTTTATATTCGTGCCCAAATACCTTTGTTTAGGCCCATGAATTTGATAGAGTAGGGTTTCATACTTGGTCTTCAAATGGACGATCATGGCAGCATCGGTTGGCGCACGGGGCCCATAATATATCAAATCAAAGCTTACTTAGAGGGCTATAATGGGGGCTATAAACTTTATCTATATCAATTTTTTTTCGGCCTAAATACCTTTGTTTAGGCCCATGGATTTGGTAGAGCGGGCTTTCGCACTTGGTCTTCAAATGGAAGTTTGTGGTAGCATCGGTTGACCCATAACGCCCATAATATATCAACTTGAAACTGACTCAGAGGGCTATAATGGGGGCTTTAAACTTCATCTATAGCGGTTTGTCTTCGGGTCCAAATACCTTTGTTTAGGCCCATGGATTTGATAGAGTAGGGTTTCGTACTTGGTATTCAAATGGACGATCATGGCAGCATCGGTTGACGCACAGGGCCCATAATATATCAAATCAAAGCTGACTCAGAGGGCTATAATGGGGGCTATAAACTTCATCTATAGCGGTTTGTCTTCGGGACCAGATACCTTTGTTTAGGACCATGAATTTGATAGGCTGGGCTTTCGTACTCGGGTTTCAAATGGACGTTCGTGGTAGTTTCGGTTGACCCACGGAGCGCATCATATATCAAATCTCAACTAACTCAGAGGGCTATAATTGGGGCTATACACATCTTCTATAGTAGTTTGTCTTTGTGCCCAAATACCTTTGTTTAGGCCCATGAATTTGATAGAGTAGGCTTTCGCACTTGGGCTTCAAATGGACGTTCGTGGCAGCATCGGTTAACCCACGGACCCCATAATATATCAAATCAAAGCTGACTCATAGGGCTATAATGGGGGCTATCAACTTCATCTATAACGGTTTATATTCGTGCCCAAATACCTTTGTTTAGGCCCATGAATTTGATAGAGTAGGGTTTCATACTTGGTCTTCAAATGGACGATCATGGCAGCATCGGTTGGCGCACGGGGCCCATAATATATCAAATCAAAGCTTACTTAGAGGGCTATAATGGGGGCTATAAACTTCATCTATATCAATTTTTTTTCGGCCTAAATACCTTTGTTTAGGCCCATGGATTTGGTAGAGCGGGCTTTCGCACTTGGTCTTCAAATGGAAGTTTGTGGTAGCATCGGTTGACCCATAACGCCCATAATATATCAACTTGAAACTGACTCAGAGGGCTATAATGGGGGCTTTAAACTTCATCTATAGCGGTTTGTCTTCGGGTCCAAATACCTTTGTTTAGGCCCATGGATTTGATAGAGTAGGGTTTCGTACTTGGTATTCAAATGGACGATCATGGCAGCATCGGTTGACGCACAGGGCCCATAATATATCAAATCAAAGCTGACTCAGAGGGCTATAATGGGGACTATAAACTTTGTTTATAGTAGTTTGTCTTCGGGCCCAAATATTTTTCTTTAGGCCCATGGATTTGATATAGTGGGCTTTCATACTTGGGCTTCAAATGGACATTCGTGCCAGCATCGGTTGATCCACGGAGCGCATCATATATCAAATCTCAACTAACTCAGAGGGCTATAATTGGGGCTATACACATCTTCTATAGCAGTTTGTCTTTGTGCCCAAATACCTTTGTTTAGGCCCATGAATTTGATAGAGTAGGCTTTCGCACTTGGGCTTCAAATGGACGTTCGTGGCAGCATCGGTTAACCCACGGACCCCATAATATATCAAATCAAAGCTGACTCATAGGGCTATAATGGGGGCTATCAACTTCATCTATAACGGTTTATATTCGTGCCCAAATACCTTTGTTTAGGCCCATGAATTTGATAGAGTAGGGTTTCATACTTGGTCTTCAAATGGACGATCATGGCAGCATCGGTTGGCGCACGGGGCCCATAATATATCAAATCAAAGCTTACTTAGAGGGCTATAATGGGGGCTATAAACTTCATCTATATCAATTTTTTTTCGGCCTAAATACCTTTGTTTAGGCCCATGGATTTGGTAGAGCGGGCTTTCGCACTTGGTCTTCAAATGGAAGTTTGTGGTAGCATCGGTTGACCCATAACGCCCATAATATATCAACTTGAAACTGACTCAGAGGGCTATAATGGGGGCTTTAAACTTCATCTATAGCGGTTTGTCTTCGGGTCCAAATACCTTTGTTTAGGCCCATGGATTTGATAGAGTAGGGTTTCGTACTTGGTATTCAAATGGACGATCATGGCAGCATCGGTTGACGCACAGGGCCCATAATATATCAAATCAAAGCTGACTCAGAGGGCTATAATGGGGACTATAAACTTTGTTTATAGTAGTTTGTCTTCGGGCCCAAATATTTTTCTTTAGGCCCATGGATTTGATATAGTGGGCTTTCATACTTGGGCTTCAAATGGACATTCGTGCCAGCATCGGTTGATCCACGGGGCCTAAAATATATCAAATCAAAGCTAACTCAGAGGGCTATAATGGGTGCTATAAACTGCATTTACAGCAGTTTGTCTTCAGGCCCAAATATTTTTGTTTAGACCCATGGATTTGATGGAGTGGGCTTTCACACTTAGTCTTCAACTGGACGTTCGTGCCAGCATCGGTTGATCGACAGGGCCTAAAATATATCAAATCGAAGCTAACTCAAAGGGCTATAAAGGGTGCATAAACTTCATCTATAGTAGTTTATCTTCAGGCCCAAATACCTTTATTTAGGCCCATGGATTTGATAGAGCGGGCTTTCACACTTGGTCTTCAAATGGATGTTCATGCCAGCATCAGTTGACCCACGGAGCCCATAATATATCAAATCGATGCTTAATCAAAGGGCTATAATGAAGGCTATAAACTTCATCTATAGCAGTTTGTCCTCGAGTCCAAATACCTTTGTTGAGGTCCATGAATTTGATAGAGTGGGCTTTTGCACTTGGGCTTCAAATGGACATTCGTGGCAGCATCGGTTGAATCACGGAGCCCGTAATATTTCAAATCGAAGCTGACTCAGAGCATTATAATGAGGGCTATAAATTTCATCTATAGCAGTTTATCTTTGGGCCCAAATACCTTTGTTTAGGCCAATGGATTTAATAGAGTGGCCTTTTATACTTGGGCTTCAAATGGATGTTTGTGGCAGCATCGGTTGACCCACGGGGCCCATAACATATCAAATTGAAGTAGAATTAGAGGGCTATAATGAGGGCTATAAACTTCTTCTATAGCAGTTTGTCTTTGGGCCTAAATACCTTTGTTTAGGCTATTGGATTTGATAGAGTAGGCTTTCATACTTCGGCTTTAAATGGACTTTTGTGGCAGCATCGGTTGACCCACGGAGCCCATAATATATCAAATCAAAGTTGAATCAGAGGGCTATAATTGGGGCTATAAATTTCATCTATAGTAGTTTGTCTTCAGGCCCAAATTTGGTTCTTTAGGCCTATGAATTTGATAGAGTTGGCTTTCATACTTGCGCTTCAAATGGACGTTCGTCGCAGCATCAGTTGAACCACAGAGCCCAGAATATTTCAAATTAAAGCTGACTCAGAGAGCTATAATGGGGGCTATAAACTTCATCTATAGCAGATTGTCTTTGGGCCCAAATACCTTTGTTTAGGCCTATGAAATTGATTGAGTGGGCTTTCGCACTTGGGCTTCACATGGACGTTCGTGGTTGTATCGGTTGACCCACGGACCCCGTAATATATCAAATCGAAGCTGAATCACAAGGCTATAATAGGGGTTATAAGCTTCATCTATGGCAGTTTATCTTCGGGCCCAAATACATTTGTTTAGGCCCATGAATTTGATAGAGTGGGCTTTCGCGCTTGGGCTTCAAATGGACTTTTATAGTAGCATCGGTTGACCTACGGAGCCCATAATATATCAAATCAATATTGAAACAGAGGGCTATAATGGAGGTTAGAAACCTCATCTATAACGGTTTGTCTTCGTGCCCAAATTCGGTTCTTTAGGCCCAAGAATTTGATAGAGTGGGCTTTCGCACTTGCGCTTCAAATGGACGTTCGTGGCAGCATCGGTTGAACCACGGAGCCTATAATATTTCAAATTGAAGATGACTTAGAGAGCTATAATGGGGTCTATAAACTTCATCTATAGTGGTTTGTCTTCAGGCCCAAATACTTTTGTTTAGGCCCATGACTTTGATAGAGTTGGCTTTCACACTTGGGCTTCAAATGGAAGTTCGTGGCAGCATCAGTTGACCCGCGGACCCCATAATATATCAAATCGTAGCTAATTTAGAGGGCTATAATGGGGCCTATAAACTTCATCTATAGCGGTTTGTCATCATGCCCAAATACCTTTGTTTAGGCCCATGGATTTGATAGAGTGGGCTTTCATACTTGGGCTTTAAATGGACTTTTCTGGCAGCATCAATTGACCCACGGAGCCTATAATATATCAAATTGAAGCTGACTCAAATGGCTATAATGGGGGCTATAAACTTCATCTATAGCAATTTGTCTTCGGTCCGAAATTTGGTTGTTTAAGGCCATGAATTTGATAGAGTGGGGTTTCACACTTTGGCTTTAAATAGACGTTCATGGCAGCATCGGTTGAACCACGGGGCCCATAATATATCAAATCGAAGCTGACTCAGAGGGCTATAAATGGGGGTTATAAACTTTATCTATAGCAGTTTGTCTTCAGGCCCAAATATCTTTGTTTAGGCCCATAGATTTGATAGAGTGGGGTTTCACATTTAGGCTTCAAATGGACATTCGTGCCAGCATCGGTTGACACATGGGGCCCATAATATATCAAATCAAAGCTAACTCAGAGGGCTATAATGGGGACTATAAACTTTGTTTATAGTAGTTTTTCTTCGTGCCCAAATATTTTTGTTTAGGCCCATGGATTTGATAGAGTGGGCTTTCATACTTGGGCTTCAAATGGACATTCGTGCTAGCATCGATTGATCCATAGGGCCCAAAATATATCAAATCGAAGCTACCTTAAAGGGTTATAATGAGGGCTACAAACTTCATTTATAGCTATTTGTCTTCAGGCCGAAAAACCTTTGTTTCGGCCCATGAATTTGATAGAGTGGGCTTTCACAATTGGGCTTCAAATGGATGTTCATGGCAGCATTGGTTAACGCACGGGGCCTATAATATATCAAATCAAACCTGAATCAGAAGGCTATAACGGGGGCTATAAACTTCCTCTATAGCGGTTTTTCTTTGGGCCCAAATACCTTTGTTTAGGCCCATGGATTTGATAGAGTGGGGTTTCATACTTAGGCATTAAATGGACGTTCCTCGCAGCATCGGTTGATGCACGGGGCCCATACTATATCAAATTGAAGCTGACTCAGAGGGCTATAATAGGGGCTATAAAATTCATCTATAGCTGTTTGACTTTGGGCATAAATACCTTTGTTTAGGCCCAAGGATTTGATAGAGTGCGATTTCACACTTGGTCTTCAAATGGACGTTCGTGGCAGCATCGATTGACGCACAGGGCCCATACTATATCAAATCAAAGCTGACTCAGAGGGCTATAATGGGGGCTATAAACTTCATCTATAGTGGTTTGTCTTCGAGCACAAATACCTTTTTTTAGGCCCATTGATTTGATAGAGTGGGGTTTTGCACTTGGGCTTCAAATGGACGTTCCTGGCAGCATCGGTTGACACACGAGGCCCATAATATATCAAATTGAAGCTGACTCAGAGGGCTATAATGGGGTCTATAAACTTCATCTATAGAAGTTTGTCTTTGGGCCCAAATACTATTGTTTAGGCCCATGGATTTGATATATATCAAATCAAAGCTGACTCAGAGGGCTAGAATGGGGACTATAAACTTTGTTTATAGCGGTTTGTCTTTGGGCCTAAATATTTTTGCTTAGGGCCATGGATTTGATAGAGTGGGCTTCCACACTTTGGCCTCAAATTCACATCCATGGCAGCATCAGTTGACCCACAGGGCCCATAATATATGAAATCAAAGTTGACTCAGAGGGCTATAAAGGGGGCTATAAAATTTGTCTATAGCAGTTTGTCTTTGGGCCCAAATACCTTTATTTAGGTCTATGAATTTGATAGAGTGGGCTTTCGCACTGGGCTTCAAATGGATGATCGTGGCAGTATCGGTTGACCCACAAGGCCCATAATATATCCAATCGAAGCTAACTCAGAGGGCTATAATGGGTGAGATAAACTTCATCTATAGCCGTTTGTCTTCGGGCCCAAATACCATTATTTAAGCCCATGGATTTGATAGAGTGAGCTTTCGCACTTTGTCTTCAAATGGAAGTTCATGGCGGCATCAATTGACCCACAAGGCCCATAATATATGAAATCGAAGCTGACTCAGAGGGCTATAATGGGGGTTTATAAACTTTGTCTATAGCAGTTTGTCTTTGGGCCCAAATACCTTTGTTTAGGCCCATGGATTTGATAGAGTGGGGTTTCGTACTTCGGCTTCAAATGGACATTCGTGGTAGCATCGGTTGATGCACGGGGCCCATAATATATCAAATCAAAGCTGACTCAGAGGGCTATAATGGGGAGTATAAACTTTATTTATAGCAGTTTGTCTTTGGGCTCAAATATTTTTGTTTAGGCCCATGGATTTGATAGAGTGGGCTTTCACACTTGGGCTTCAAATGGATGTTCGTGCCAGCATCGGTTGACCCATGGGGCCCAAAATATATCAAATCGAAGCTATCTCAGAGGGCTATAATGAGTGCTATAAACTTCATTTATAGCGGTTTATCTTTTGGCCCAAATACCTTTATTTCGACCCATGATTTTGATAGAGTGGACTTTCGTAATTGGGTTTCAAATGGACATTCATGGTAGCATCGGTTGACCCATGGGGCCCATAATATATCAAATCTAAGATGACTCAAAGGGCTATAATGGAAACTATAAACATCATCTATAGCGGTTTGTCTTCAAGCTCCAATACCTTTGTTTAGGCCCATGGCTTTGATAGAGCGGGCTTTCGCAATTAGTCTTCAAATGGAAGTTCATGGCAGCATCGGTTGACCCACGGGGCCCATAATATATCAAATCAAAGCTGACTCAGAGGGCTATAATGGGGGCTATAAAATTTGTTAGTAGCAGTTTTCTTTTGGCCCAAATACCTTTATTTAGGCCCATGGATTTGATAGAGTGGGGTTTCACACTTGGGCAGCAAATGGACGGTCGTGGCAGCATCGATTGACCCACGGGGCCCATAATATCTCAAATCGAAGCTGACTCAGGGGGCTATAAACATCGTTTATAGCGGTTTGTCTTCAGGCCCCAATATGTTTGTTTAAGCCCATGGATTTGATAGAGTGAGCTTTCACACTTGGTCTTCAAATGGAAGTTCATGGCACCATCGGTTGACCCACGGGGCCCATAATATATCAAATTGAAGCTGACTCACAATGCTATAATGGGGACTATAAACAGCATCTATAGTAGCTTGTCTTCAGGCCCAAATACCTTTATTTAGGCCCATGGATTTGATAGAGTGGGGTTTCGCACTTAGGTTTCAAATGAATGTTTGAGGCAATATCGATTGACGGATGGGGCCCATAATATATCAAATCAAAGCTAACTCAGAGGGCTAGAACAGGGACTATAAACTTTTTTTATAGCAATTTGTCTTCAGGCCCAAATACCTTTGTTTAGGCCCATGGATTTGATAGAGTGGGGTTTTGTAGTTGGGCTTCAAATGGACTGTCATGGCAGTATCGGCTAACACACGGGGCCCATAATATATCAAATCAAAGCTGAATTAGAGGGTTGTAATGGGGACTTTAAAATTTTTTTAAAGCAGTTTGTCTTCAGGCCCAACTAATTTTGTTTAGGCCCATGGATTTGATGGAGTGGGCTTTTGCACTTGGTCTTCAAATGGAAGTTTGTGGCAGCATCGGTTGACCCACGGGTCCTATAACATATCAAATTGAAGTTGACTCAGAGGGCTATAATGGAGCCTATAAACTTGATCTATAGCAGTTTGTCTTCGGGCCCACATACCTTTGTTTATGCCCATGGATTTGATAGAGTGGGGTTTTGCACTTGGGCTTTAAATGGACGTTCGTGGCAGCATCGGTTGACGCACAGAGCCTATATTATATCCAATCGAAGCTAAGTTAAAGGGCTATAATGGGGACTATAAACTTTTTTTATAGCAATTTTTCTTCGGGCCCAAATATTTTTGTTTAGGTGTATGGATTTGATAGAGTGGGCTTTCACACTTGGTCTTCAAATGGACGTTCATGGCAGCATCGGTTGACCCAGGAGGCCCATAATATATCAAATCGAACCTGACTCAGAGGGCTATAATGGGGGCTATAAACTTTATCTATAGCAATTTGTCTTCGGGCCTAAATACCTATGTTTAGGGCCATGGATTTGATAAAGTGGGCTTTCACACTAGGGCTTCAAATGGATGTTCGTGGTAGCATCGGTTGACCCATGGGACACATAATAATAAAATCGAAGATGACTCAGAGGGCTATAATGGGGACTATAAACTTTGTTTATAGCAGTTTGTCTTCAGGCCTAAATATTGTTGTTTAGTCCCATGGATTTGATGGGGTGGGCTTTCATACTTGGGTTTCAAATGGACGTTCGTGCCAGCATCGGTTGACCCATGGGGCCCAAAATATATCAAATCAAAGCTGACTGAGAGGGCTATATTGAGGGCTAAAAACTTCATCTATACCGATTTATCTTCGGGACTAAATATCTTTGTTTAGGCCCATGAATTTGATAGAGTGGGCTTTCGCACTTGGGCTTTAAATGGATGTTCGTGACAACATTGGTTGACGCACCGGGGCCCGTAATATATCAAATCGAAGCTAACTCAGAGGGCTATATTGGGGGCAATAAACTTAGTCTATAGTGGTTTGTCTTCAGGGCCAAATACCTTTGTTTAGGCCCATGGATTTGATAGAGCAGGCTTTCACACTTGGTATTCAAATGGAAGTTTATGGCAGTACCGGTTGACCCATGGGGTCCATAATATATCAAATAAAAGCTGACTCATCAGGTTATAATGGGGACTATAAAATTCGTCTATAGCGGTTTATCTTTTGGCCCAAATACCTTTGTTTAGTTCCATGGATTTGATAGAGCGAGGTTTCGCACTTGGGCTTCAAATGGACGTTCGTGGCAGCATCGGTTGACGTATAGGGCCCATATTATATCAAATCGATGCTGACTTAGAGGGCTATAATGGGGACTATAAACTTTACTTATAGCTATTTGTCTTCGGGCCTAAATATTTTTGTTTAGGCCCATAGATTTGATATAGTGGACGTTCATGGCAGCATCGGTTGACCCACAGGGCTCATAATATATCAAATTGAAGCTGACTTCAAGGGCTATAATAGGGGCTATAAACTTTGTCTATAGCAATTTGTCTTCTGGCCCAAATAGCTTTGATTAGGCCTGTGAATTTGATAGAGTGGGCTTTCGCACTTGGGCTTCAAATGGACGTTCGTGGCAACATCGGTTGACCCACGGGGCCCAAAATATATCAAATCAAAACTGACTCAGAGGGCTATAATGGGGGCTATAAACTTCATCTATATTGGTTTGTCTTCGAGTCCAAATACCTTTGTTTAGGACCATGGATTTGATAGAGTGGGGTTTCATACTTGGGTTTCAAACGGACATTCGTTGCAGCATCGGTTGACACACGGGCCCATAATATATCAAATCGAAGCTGACTCAGAGGGCTATAATGGGGACTATAAACTTTGTTTATAGTAGTTTGTCTTCAGGCCTAAATATTTTTATTTAGGCCCATAGATTTGATAGAGTAGGCTTTCACACTTGGGATTCAAATGGACATTCGTGCCAGCATCGGTTGACCCATGAGGCCGAAAATATATCAAATCAAAGTTGACTCAGAGGGCTACATTGGGGGCTATAAACTTCAACTATAGCGGGCTATCTTCAAGCCCAATAAGCCCATGGATTTGATATAGTGGGCTTCCGTACTTGGGCTTCAAAAGGACATTCATGCCAGCATCAGTTGATACACGGGGCCCAAAATATATCAAATCGAAGCTGACTCTGGGGGCTATAATGGGGGCTATAAACTTCATCTATTGCAATTTTTCTTCGGGTCCAAATACCTTTGTTTAGGCCAATCAATTTGATAGAGTGGGCTTTCACACTTGGGCTTCAAAAGGAAGTTCGTGGTAGCATCTGTTGACCCACGGGGCCCATAATATATCAAATTGAAGCTGACTCAGAGGGCTATAATGGGGGCTATAAACTTCATCTATAGCGGGCTGTCTTCGAGCTTAAATATATTTGTTTAAGCCCAAGGATTTGATAGAGTGGGCTTTCACACTTAGGCTTCAAATGGACGTTCGTGCCAACATCGGTTGACACACGGGGCCCAAAATATATCAAATCGAAGCTGACTCCAAGGGCTATAATAGGGGCTATAAACTTCATCTATAGTGCTTTGTCTTCGGGCCCAAATACCTTTGTTTAGGCCCATGGATTTGATAGAGCAGGCTTTCACACTTGGTCTTCAAATGGACACTCGTGGCAGCATCGGTTGTCCCATGGCGACCATAATATATCAAATCAAAGCTGACTCAAAGGACTATAAACTTCATTTATAGCAGTTTGTCTTCGGGCCCAAATATTTTGATTAGGCCCATGGATTTCACAGAGTGGGCTTCTGCACTTGGACTTTAAATGAACGTTTGTGGCAACAGAGGACTATAATGGGGGCTATAAACAAAGCTGACTCAGAGGACTATAATGGGGGCTATAAACATCATTTATAGCAGTTTGTCTTCAGGCCAAAGTACCTTTGCTTAGGCCCATGAATTTGATATAGTGGGCTTTCGCACTTGGGCTTCCAATGGACGTTCGTGGCAGCATCGATTGACCCACGGGGCCCATAATATATCAAATCGAAGCTGACTCAGAGGGCTAAAATAGGGGCTATAAACTTCATCTCTAGTGGTTTGTCTTTGGGCTCAAATACCTTTGTTTAGGCCCATGAATTTGATAGAGCGGGCTCTCGCACTTGGTCTTCAAATGGAAGTTCATGGTAGCATCGGTTGACCCACGGGGCCCATAATATATCAAATTGAAGCTGACTCAGAGGGCTATAATGGAGGCTATGAACTTTATCTATAGTGGTTTGTCTTCGGGCTCAAATACCTTTATTTAGGCCCATGGATTTTATAGAGTGGGGTTTCATACTTGGGCTTCAAATGGACGTTGACGCACGGGGGCCATAATATATCAAATTGAAGCTGACTAAGAGGGCTATAATGGGGACTACAAAACTTTGTTTATAGCAGTTTGTCTTCGGGCCCAAATATTTTCGTTTAGGCCCATGGATTTGATAGAGTGGGCTTTTACACTTGGGCTTCAAATGGACATTCATGCCAGTATCGGTTGACTCACAGGGCCCATAATATATCAAATCGAAGCCGACTCAGAGGGCTATAAAGGGGGCTATAAACTTCATCTATAGCGGTTTGTCTTCGGGCCCAAATACCTTTGCTTAGGCCTATGGATTTGATAGAGTGGGGTTTCATACTTGGGCTTCAAAAGGATGTTCATGGCAGCAACAGTTGACACACAGGGCCCATAATATATCAAATCAAAGCTGACTAAGAGGGCTATAAGGGGGATTATAAACTTTTTTATAGCACTTTTTCTTCGATGCCAAATATTTTTGTTTAGCCCATGGATTTGATAGAGTGGGCTTTTGTACATGGGCTTCAAATGGACGTTCGTGTCAGCATCGGTTGACCCATGAGGCCTAAAATATATCAAATTGAAGCTGACTCAGAGGGCTATAATGGGAGCTATAAACTTCATCTATAGCAGTTTTTCTTCGGGCCCAAATACCTTTGTTTAGGCCCATAAATTTGATAGAGTCAGATTTCGTACTTGGGCTTCAAATGGACGTTCGTGGCAGCATTGGTTGACTCACGGGGCCCATAATATATCAAATTGAAGCTAACTTAGAGGGTTATAATGGGGGCTATAAAGTTCATCTATAGCAGCTTTTCTTCCAGCCTAAATACCTTTGTTTAGGCCTATGGTTTTGATAAAGTGGGCTTTCGCACTTGGTCTTTAAATGGATGTTCGTGGCAGCTTCGGTTGACCCACGGGGCCCATAATATATCAAATCAAAGCTGACTCGGAGCGCTATAATGGGGGCTATAACCTTCATCTATAGCGATTTTTCTTTGGGCCCAAATACCTTTATTTAGGCCTATGGATTTAAAGAGAGGGCTTTCACACTTGGGCTTCAAATGGACGTTCGTAGCAGCATCGGTTGACCCACGAGGCCTATAATATATCAAATCGAAGCTGACTTAAAGGACTATAAACTTCATTTATAGCAATTGGCCAAATATTTTGATTAGGCCCATGGATTTCATAGAGTGGGCTTCCGCACTTGGACTTCAAATGGACGTTCGTGACAACATTGGCTGACCCACGGGGCCCATAATACATCAAATCGAAGCTGACTCAGAGGGCTATAATGGGGGCTATAAACTTCATCTATAGTGGTTTGTCTTCGGGCCCAAATACCTTTGTTTAGGCCCATGAATTTGATAGAGTTGGCTTTCACACTTGGGCTTCCAATGGACGTTCGTGGCAGCATCAGTTGACGTACGGGGCCTATAATATATCAAATCAAAGCTGACCAAGAGGGCTATAAGGGACTATAAACTTTGTTTGTAGTGATTTGACATTCAGGACCAAATATTTTTGTTTAGGCCCATGGATTTTATAGAGTGGGCTTTCGCACTTGGGCTTCAAATGGACGTTCGTGCTACCATCGATTGACACACGAGGCCCAAAATATATCAAATCAAAGCTGACTCAGAGGGCTATAATGGGGGCTATAAATTTCAGCTATAGTAGTTTATCTTGGGGATGAAATACCTTTGTTTAGGCCCATGAATTTGATAGAGTGGGCTTTCGCACTTGGGCTTTAAATAGACGTTCGCGGTAGCATCGGTTGACCCATGGGGCCTATAATATATTAAATCGAAGTTGACTCAGAGGGCTACAATGGGGTCTATAAACTTCATCTATAGTGATTTGTCTTTGGGCCCAAATACCTCTGTTTAGGCCCATGGTTTGGATAGAGTGGGATATCGCATCGGCTGACGTACGGGGCCCATAATATATTAAATCGAAGCTGACTCAAAGGACTATAAACTTCATTTATAGCGGATTTTCTTTGGGCCCAAATATTTTCATTTAGGCCCATGGATTTGATAGAGTGGGTTTCTGCACTTGGACTTCAAATGGACATTCGTGGCAGCATCGGTTGACCCACAGGGCCCATAATATATCAAATTGAAGCTGATTGAGAGGGCCATAATGGGGGCTATAAACTTTGTCTATAGAGGTTTGTCTTCGGGCCCAAATACCTTTGTTTAGGCCCATGAATTTGATAGAGTGGGCTTTCACACTTGGGCTTCCAATGGACGTTCGTGGCAGCATCGGTTGACCCAGGGGGCCCATGATATTGCAAATCAAAGCTAACTTAAAGGGCTACAATGGGGGCTATAAACCTCATCTATAGTGATTTGTCTTCGAGCCCAAATACCTTTGTTTAGACCCATGGATTTGATAAAGAGGGATCTCGCACTTGGTCTTCAAATGGAAGTTTGTGGCAGCATCGATTGACCCACGGGGCCCATAATATATCAAACCGTTGCTGACTTAGAGGGCTATAACAAGCGCTATAAACTTTATCTATAGCGATTTGTCTTCATGCCCAAATACCTTTGTTTAGGCCCATGGATTTGATAGAGTGGGGTTTCATACTTGATCTTCAAATGGACGTTCATGGCAGTAACAGTTGACACATGGGGCCCATAATATATCAAATCAAAGCTAACTAAGAGGGCTATAAGGGGGATTATAAACTTTGTTTATAGCAGTTTTTCTTCGATGCCAAATATTTTTGTTTAGCCCATGGATTTGATAGAGTGGGCTTTTGCACATGGGCTTCAAATGGACGTTCATGTCAGCATCGGTTGACCCATGGGGCCCAAAATATATCAAATCGAAGCTGACTCAAAAGGCTATAATAGGAGCTAAAAACTTCATCTATAGCAATTTATCTTTGAGCGCAAATACCTTTGCTTAGGCCCATGAATTTGATAGAGTGGGATTTCATACTTGGGCTTCAAATGGACGTTCGTGGCAGCATTGGTTGACCCACGGGGCCCAAAATATATCAAATCGAAGCTAACTTAGAGGGTTATAATGGGGGCTATAAAGTTCATCTATAGTAGTTTTTCTTCGGGCCTAAATACCTTTATTTAGGCCCATGGTTTTGATAGAGTGGGCTTTCGCACTTGGGATTAAAATGGACGTTCGTGATAGCATCGGCTTACGCATGGGGCCCATAATATATCAAATCAAAGTTGACTCAAATGACTATAAACTTTGTTTATAGCAGTTTGTCTTCGGGCCCAAATATTTTATTTAGGCCCATGGATTTCATAGAGTGGGCTTCCGCACTTAGACTTCAAATGGACATTGATGGCAGCATCGGCTGACCCATGGGGCCCATAATACATCAAATTGAAGCTAACTTAGAGGGCTATAGTGGAGGCTATAAACTTCATCTATAGCGATTTGTCTTCGGGCCCAAATACCTTTGTTTAGGGCCATAATATATCACACTTGGGCTTCCAATGGACGTTTGTGGTAGCATCAGTTGATGCACTGGGCCCATAATATATCAAATCGAAGCTGACCCAGAGCGCTATAATGGGACTATAAACTTCATCTATAGCGGTTTGTCTTCGGGACCAAATATTTTTGTTTATGCCCATGGATTTTATAGAGTGGGCTTTCACACTTGGGCTTCAAATGGACATTGGTGGCAGCATCGGTTGACCCACAGGGCCCATAATATATCAAATCAAAGCTAAATCAGAGGGCTATAATGGGGGCTATAAACTTCATTTATAGCGGTTTATCTTTAGGCCTAAATACCTTTGTTTAGGGCCATGAATTTGATAGAGTGGGCTTTCGCACTTGGGCTTCAAATGGACATTCGTGGCAGCATCGGTTGACCCACGGGGCCATAATATATCAAATTGAAGCAGAGTTAGAGGGCTATACTAGGGGATATAAACTTGATCTATAGCAGTTTTTCTTCAGGCCCAAATAACTTTGTTTAGGCCTATGGATTTGATAGAGCGGGCGTTCGTACTTGGTCTTTAAATAGACATTCATGGAAGCATCGGTTGTCCCACGGGGACCATAATATATCAAGTGGAAGCTGACTCAGAGGGCTATATTGGGGGCTATAAACTTCATCTATAGTGGGCCATCTTGGGGTCCAAATATTTTTGTTTAAGCCTATGGATTTGATATAGTGGGCTTTCACACATGTGCTTTAAATGGACGTTCGTGGCAGCATCAGTTGACCCATAGAGCCCATAATATATAATATCAAAGCTGACTCAGAGGGCTATAATCGGGGCTATAAACTTCTTATATAGCAATTTGTCTTCAGGCCCAAATACGTTTGTTTAGGCCTATTAATTTGATAGAGTGGGCTTCTGCACTTGGTCTTCAAATGGACGTTCGTGGCAGCTTCGGTTGACCCACGGGACTAATAATATATCAATTCAATGCTGACTCAGAGGGCTATATTAGGGGCTATAAACTCAATCTATAGCAGGCCATCCTCATGCCCAAATATATTTGTTTAGGCCTAAGGATTTTATAGAGTGGGCTTTCACACATGGGCTTCAAATGGACGTTCGTGGCAGCATCGTTTGACCCGTGGAGCCCATAATATATAAAATCAAATCTAACTCAGAGGGGTATAATGGGGGCTATAAACTTTGTCTATAGCGGTTTGTCTTCGAGCCCAAATACCTTTGTTTATGCCCATGGATTTGATAGAGAGGGCTTTTGCACTTGGTCTTCAAATGAAAGTTCATGGCAGCATCAGTTGACCCATAGG
Source organism: Mallotus nudiflorus (assembly GCA_947683625.1). Lineage (NCBI taxonomy): Eukaryota > Viridiplantae > Streptophyta > Magnoliopsida > Malpighiales > Euphorbiaceae > Mallotus > Mallotus nudiflorus. Next base: position 508,071 of record CANTUR010000031.1, on the reverse strand, counting down.
GCCCATAATATATCAAATCAAAGCTGACTCAGAGGGCTATAATAAAGGCTACAAATTTCATCTATAGCGGTTTGTCTTCAGGCCCAAATACCTTTGTTTAGGCCCATGGATTTGATAGAGTGGGGTTTCGCACTTGGGCTTCAAATGGACATTCGTGGCAGCATCGGTTGATGCACAGGGCCCATAATATATAAAATCAAAGCTAACTCAGAGGGCTATAATGGGGACTATAAAATTTTTTTTATAGCAGTTTGTCTTCAGGCCCAAATATTTTTGATTAAGCCCATGGATTTGATAGAGTAGGCTTTCACACTTGGGCTTCAAATGGACGTTCGTGGCTGCATCGGTTGACCCACGGGGCCCATAATATATCAAATCAAAGCTAACTCAGAGGGCTATAATAGGGGCCATAAAATTCATCTATAGTGGTTTGTCTTCGGGCCAAAATACATTTATTCAGGCCCATGGATTTGATAGAGCGAGCTTTCGCACTTGGTATTGAAATGGAAGTTCATGGGAGCATCAGTTGACTCACAGGGCCCATAATATATGAAATCGAAGATGACTCATAGGGCTATAATAGGGGCTATAAACTGCATCTATAGCCATTTATCTTCAGACCCAAATACCTTTGTTTAGGCCCATGGATTTGATAGAGTGGGGTTTCACACTTGGGCTTCAAATGGACATTCGTGACAGCATCAGTTGACGTACGTGGCCCATAATATATCAAATCAAATCTGACTTAGAGAGCTATAACGGGGACTATAAACTTTGTTTATAGCAGTTTATCTTCGGGCCCAAGTATTTTTGTTTAGGCCCATGGATTTGATAGAGTGGGGTTTCACACTTGGGCTTCAAATGGACATTCATGGCAGCATCAGTTGATGCACGGGGCCTATAATATATCAAATTAATGTTGACTCAAAGGGCTATAATGGGGACTATAAACTTTCTTTATAGCAGTTTGTCTTCGGGCCCAAATATTTTTGTTTAGGCCCATGGATTTGATAGAGTGGGCTTTCTCACTTGGGCTTCAAATGGACGTTCGTGGCAACATCAGTTGACCCACGGGGCCCGTAATATATCCAATCGAAGCTGACTCAGAGGGCTATAATGGCGACTATAAACTTCATCTATACCGGTTTGTCTTCTAGCCCAAATACCTTTATTTATGCCCATGGATTTGATAGAGCAGGTTTTCACACTTGGCTTTCAAATGGAAGTTCTGGCATCATCGGTTGACCCACGGGGTCGATAATATACCAAATCAAAACTTACTCAGAGGGCTATAATCAGGGCTATAAAATTTGTCTATAGCAGTTTGTCTTCTGGCCCAAATAACTTTGTTTAGGCCCATGGATTTGATAGAGTGGGGTTTTATACTTGGGCTTCAAATGGACGTTCGTGGCAGCATCTGTTGACGCACGAGGCCCGTAATATATCAAATCGTATCTGACATAGAGGGCTATAATGGGGACTATAAAATTTTTTTATAACATTTTGTATTCGAACCAAAATATTTTTGTTTAAGCCCATGGATTTAGTAGAGTGGGCTTTCGCACTTGGGCTTAAAATGGACATTCGTGGCAGCATCGGTTGACCCATGAGGCCCATAATATATCAAATCAAAGCTGACTCAGAGGGCTATAATTGGGGCTATAAACTTTGTCTATAGCAGTATGTCTTCAGGCCCAAATACCTTTGTTTAGGCCCATGGATTTGATGGAGTGGGGTTTCGCACTTGGGCTTCAAATGGACATTCGTGGCAACATCTATAATCACACAAGGCCCATAATATATCAAATCGAATTTGACTCAGAGGCCTATATGGGGACTATAAACTTTGTTTATAGAAGTTTGTCTTCAGGCCCAAATATTTTTGTTTAGGCCTATGGATTTCATAGAGTGGGCTTTCGCACTTGGGCTTCAAATAGACGTTTGTGCCAGCATCGGTTGACCCATGGGGCCCAAAATATATCAAATCGAAGCTAACTCAGAGGGCTATAATGGGGGGCCATAAACTTCATATATAGCAGTTTGTATTTGGGCCCAAATATTTTTTTTAGGCCCATGGATTTGATAGAGTGAGCTTTCGCACATAGGCTTTAAATGGACGTTCGTGGCAGCATCGGTTGACCCACAAGGCCTAGAATATATCAAATCGAAGCTGACTCAGAGGGCTATAATGGGGGCTATAAAATTTTTTTATAGTGGTTTGTCTTTAGGCCCAAATACCTTTGTTTAGGCCCATGGATTTGATAGAGCGAGCTTTTGCATTTGGTCTTCAAATGGATGTTCATGGCAGCATTAGTTGACCCACGGGGCCCATAATATATGAAATCAAAGCTAACTCAGAGGGCTAAAATGGGGTTTATAAACTTCATCTATAGTTGGCCATCCTCAAGCCCAAATATTTTGGTTTAGGACCATGGATTTAATAGGGTGGGCTTTCACACATGGGCTTCAAGTGGACATTCATGGGAACATCGATTGACCTACAGGGCCCATAATATGTCAAATCAAAGCTGTCTCAGAGACTATAATAGGGGCTACACATATCATATATTGAAGTTTGTCTTCGGGCCCAAACACCTTTCTTTAGGCCCATGGATTTGATAGAGCGGGCTTTCGCACTTGGTCTTCAAATGGACATTGATAGCAGCATCGGTTGACCCACGGGGCCCATAATATATCAAATCAAAGCTGACTCAGAGGGATATAATGGGGGCTATAAACTTTGTCTATAGCGGTATGTCTTCAGGCCAAAATACCTTTGTTTAGTCATATGGATTTGATAGAGTGGAGTTTCGCACTTGGGCTTCAAATGGAAGTTCGTGGCAGCATTGATTGACCAATGGGGCCCACAATATATCAAATTGAAGCTGACTTAGAGGGCTATAATGGGGGATATAAACTTTATCTATAGCAATTTTTCTTCATGCCCAAATACATTTATTTAGCCCCATGGATTTGATAGAGTAGGGTTTCATACTTGGGCTTCAGATGGACGTTCGTGGCAGCAACAGTTGATGCACGGGGCCCATAATATATCAAATCGAAGTTGACTAAGAGGGCTATAAGGGGGATTATAAACTTTGTTTATAACAATTTTTCCTCGGTGCCAAATGTTTTTGTTTAGCCTATGGATTTGATAGAGTGGGCTTTTGCACATGGGCTTCAAATGGACGTTCGTGTCAACATCGGTTGATCTATGGAGCCCAAAATATATCAAATCGAAGCTGAATTAGAGGGCTATAATAGGAGCTAGAAACTTCATCTATAGCAATTTGTCTTCAGGCCCAAATATCTTTGTTTAGGCCTATGAATTTGATAGAGTGGGATTTCGTACTTAGGTTTCAAATGGACGTTTGTGGCAGCATTCGTTGACCCACGGGGCCCATAATATATCAAATCAAAGCTAACTTAGAGGGTTATAATGGGGGCTATAAAGTTCATCTATAGTAGTTTTTCTTCAGGCGTAAATACCTTTGTTTAGGCCCATGGTTTTGATAGAGTGGGCTTTCGCACTTAGGCTTCAAATGGACGTTCGTGACAGCATCGGCTGATGCACGGGGCCTATAATATATCAAATCAAAGCTGACTCAATGGAATATAAACTTCATTTATAGCATTTTGTCTTTGAGCCCAAATATTTTTATTTAGGCCCATGGATTTCATAGAGTGGGCTTCTGTACTTGAACTTCAAATGGACGTTCGTGGTAGCATCGGTTGACCCATGGGGCCCATAATATATGAAATCGAAACTGACTCAGAGGGTTAGAATGGGGGCTATAAACTTCATCTATAGCAGTTTGTCTTCGGGCCCAAATACCTTCGTTTAGGCCCACGAATTTGATAGAGTGGGCTTTCACACTTGGGCTTCCAATAGACGTTCGTGGTAGCATCGGTTGACACACGGGGCCCATAATATATCAAATCAAAGCTGACCCAGAGGGCTATAATGGGGACTATAAACTTCATTTATAGTGGTTTGTCTTCGGGACCAAATATTTTTGTTTAGGCCCATGGATTTTATAGAGTGGGCTTTCAGACTTGGGCTTCAAATGGACGTTCGTGGCAACATCGGTTGACCCATGGGGCCCATAATATATCAAATCAAAGATGACTCAGAGGGCTATAATGGGGGCTTTAAATTTCATCTATAGTGGTTTGTCTTTGGGGCCAAATACCTTTGTTTAGGCCCACGAATTTGATAGAGTGGGCTTTCATACTTGGGCTTCCAACGGACATTCGTGGCAGCATTAGTTGACACAGGGGGCCCATAATATATCAAATCGAAGCTAACTCAGAGGGCTATAATGGTGGCTATAAACTTCATCTATAGCGGTTTATCTTCGGGCCCAAATACCTTTGTTTAGGGCCATGAATTTGATAGAGTGGGCTTTCGCACTTGGGCTTCAAATGGACGTTCGTGGCAGCATCGGTTGACCCACAGGCCCATAATATATTAAATTGAAGCTGAGTCAAAGGGCTATATTGGGGGCTATAAACTTCATCTATAGTGATTTGTCTTCGGGCCCAAATAACTTTGTTTAGGCCCATGGATTTGATAGAGCGGGCTTTCGCACTTGGTCTTCAAATGGACGTTCGTGGCAGTATTGGTTGTCCCATGGGGACCATAATATATCAAATCGAAGCTGACTCAGAGGGCTATATTGGGGGCTATAAACTTCATTTGTAGTGGGCTATCTTGGGGTCCAAATATTTTTGTTTAGGCCCATGGATTTGATAGAGTGGGCTTTCACACATATGCTTTAAATGGACGTTCATGGCAGCATCAGTTAACCCATGGAGCCCATAATATATAATATGAAAGCCAACTCAGAAGGCTGTAATGGGGGCTATAAACTTTGTATATATCGATTTGTCTTCGGGCCCAAATACCTTTGTTTAGGCCTATTGATTTAATAAAGTGGGCTTCCTTACTTGGTCTTCAAATGGACGTTCGTGGCAGCATCGGTTGACCAACGGGACCCATAATATATCAAATTGAAGCTAACTCAGAGGGCTATATTGGGGGCTATAAACTTCATCTATAGCAGGCCATCCTCGGGCCTAAATATATTTGTTTACGCCTAAGGATTTTATAGAGTGGGCTTTCACACATGGGCTTCAAATGGACGTTCGTGGCAGCATCATTTGACGCACGCAGCCCAAAATATAAAAAATCAAAGCTGACTCAGAGGGCTATAATGGGGGCTACAAACTTCATTTATAGCGATTTGTCTTCGGGCCCAAATACCTTTGTTTACGCCCATGGATTTGATAGAGCGGGCTTTCACACTTGGTCTTCAAATGGAAGTTCATGGCACCATCGGTTGACCCACGGGGCCCAAAATATATCAAATCAAAGCTGACTTAGAGGGCTATAATGAGGGCTATAAATTTCATCTATAGCGGTTTGTCTTCGAGCCCAAATACCTTTGTTTAGGCCCATGGATTTGATAGAGTGGGGTTTCGCACTTGGGCTTCAAATGGACATTTGTGGCAGCATCGGTTGATGCACGGGGCCCATAATATATCAAATCGAAGCTGACTCTGAGGGCTATAATGGGACTATACACTTTGTTTATAGCAGTTTTTCTTTGGGCCCATATATTTTTGTTTAGGCCTATGGATTTGATAGTGTGGGCTTTCGTACTTGGGCTTCAAATGGACGTTCGTGGCAGCATCGGTTGACCCACAGGGCCCATAATATATCGAATCAAAGCTGACTCAGAGGGCTATAATGGGAGCCATAAACTTCATCTATAGTGGTTTGTCTACGGGCCCAAATACCTTTGTTTAGGCCCATGGATTTGATAGAGTGGGCTTTCACACTTGGTCTTGAAATCGAAGTTCGTGGGAGCATCGGTTGACTCATGGGGCCCATAATATATCAAATCAAAGCTGACTCAGAAGGCTATAATGGGGGCTATAAACTTCATCTATAGCCATTTTTCTTCAGGCCTAAATACCTTTGTTTTGGCCCATGGATTTGATAGAGTGGGGTTTCGCACTTAGGCTTCAAATGGACATTCGTGGTAGCATTAGTTGATGCACATGGCCCATAATATATCAAATCTAATCTGACCTAGAGGGCTATAATGGGGACTATAAACTTTTTTTATAGTAGTTTGTCTTCAGACCCAAATATTTTTGTTTAGGCCCATGGATTTGATAGAGTGGGGTTTCGCACTTGGGCTTCAAATGGACGTTCATGGCAGCATCGATTGATGTGCGGGGCCCATAATATATGAAATCAAAGATGACTCAGAGGGCTATAATGGGGACTATAAAATTTCTTTATAGCAGTTTGTCTTCGGGCCCAAATATTTTTGTTTAGGCCCATGGATTTGATAGAGTGGGGTTTCTCACTTGGGCTTCAAATGGACGTTCGTGGCAGCATCGGTTGACCCACCCGACCCATAATATATCCAATCAAAGTTGACTCAGAGGGCTATAATGGGGGCTATAAACTTCATCTATACCGATTTGTCTTTGGGCCCAAATACCTTTGTTTATGCCCATGGATTTGATAGAGAGGGCTTTCACACTTGGCCTTCAAATGGAAGTTCTTGCAGCAACGGTTGACCCACGGGGTCCATAATATATCAAATCAAAGCTAACTTAGAGGGCTATAATTGGGGCTACAAACTTTGTTTATAGCAGTTTATGTTCAGGCCCAATTACCTTTGTTTAGGCCCATGGATTTCATAGAGTGGCCTTTCGCACTTGGGCTTCAAATGGACGTTCGTGGTAGCAGCTGTTGATGCACGGGGCCCATAATATATCAAATTATATCTGACATAGAGGGCTATAATGGGTATTATAAACTTTGTTTATAGTAGTTTGTCTTCGAGCCTAAATATTTTTGTTTAGGCCCATGGATTTGATAGAGTGGGGTTTCGCACTTAGGCTTCAAATGGACGTTCGTGGCAGCATCGGTTGAACCACGGGACCCATAATAAATCAAATCAAAGCTGAATATGAGGCCTATAATGGAGGGTTTAAACTTCATCTGTAGCGGTCTGTCATCGGGCCCAAATACCCTTGTTTAGGCCTATGGATTTGAGAGAGTTGGCTTTCGAACTTGGGCTTCAATTGGACATTCGTGGCAGCATCAGTTGAACCACAGAGCCCATAATATATCAAATCAAAGTTGACTCAAAGGCCTATAATGGGGCTATAAATTTCATCTATAGTAGTTTTTCTTCGGGCCCAAATTCCTTTGTTTAGGCCCATGGATTTGATAGAGTGGGCCTTCGTACTTGGGCTTCAAATGAACATTTGTGGCAGCATTGATTGACCTACGAGGCATATAATATATCAAATCAAAGATGACTCAGAGGCCTATAATAGGGGCTATAAACTTCATCTATAGCAGGCCATCTTCAGGCCCAAATATTTTTGTTTAGGCCCATGGATTTGATAGAGTGGGCTTTCACACTTGGGCTTCATTTGGACCTCGGGGCCCATAATATATCAAGTTGAAGCTGACTCAGAGGCCTATAATAGAGGCTTTAAACTTTTTTTATAGCGGTTTGTATTTGGGCCCAAATTCTTTTGTTTAGGCCCATGGATTTGATAGAGTGGGCCTTCGCACTTGGTCTTCAAATGGACGTTCGTGGCAGCATCGGTTGAACCACGGAGCCCATAATATATCAAATTGAAGCTGATATAGAGGCCTATAATGGGGGGTATACACTTCATCTATAGCGGTTTATCTTTGGGCCTAAATACCATTGTTAAGGCCCATGGATTTGATAGAGTGGGCTTTCACACTTAGGCTTCAAATTGACGTTCGTGGCAGAATCGGTTGAACTATGGGGCCCATAATATATCAAATCAAAGCTGACTCATAGGCCTATAATGTGGGCTATAAACTGCATCTATAATGGGACGTCTTCCAACCCAAAGATTTTTATTTAGCCCATGGATTTGATAGAGTGGGCTTTTACACTTGGGCTTCAAATGGACGTTCATGGCAGCATTGGTTGAACGACGAGGCCCATAATATATCAAATCAAAGCTGAATCAGAGGCCTATAATGGGAGCTATAAACTTCATCTATAGCGGTCTGTCTTTAGGCTTGATAGAGTTGGCTTTCACACTTGGGCTTCAATTGCGCGTTCATGGCAGCATCGGTTGAACCACGGCCCATAATATATCAAATTGAAGCTGATGTAGAGGCCTATAATGGATCCTATAAATTTTGTCTATAGGGGTTTGTTGTCGGGGCCAAATACCTTTGTTTAGTCCCATGGATTTGATAGAGTAGGCTTTCACACTTGGGCTTCAAATGGATGTTCATGGCAGCATCGGTTGAACCACGGGGCCCATAATATATTTAATCGAAGATAAATCAGAGGCTTATAATGGGGGCTATAAACTTCGTCTATAGCAGTTTTTCTTCGGGCACAAATTGCTTTGTTTAGGCCCATGGATTTGATAGAGTGGGATTTCGCACTTTGTCTTCAAATGGACGTTCGTGGCAGCATCGGTTGACAACACGAGGCCTATAATATATCAAATCAAAGTTGATTTAGAGGCCTATAATAGGGGCTTTAAACTTCATCTATGGCGGTTTGTCTCTGGGACCAAATACTTTTGTTTAGACCCATGAATTTGATAGAGTGGGCTTTCGTACTTGGGCTTCAAATGGACGTTCATGGCAGCATCGGTTCACCCACAGGGCCCATAATATATCAAATCGAAGCTAAATCAAAGGGATATAATAGGGGCTATAAACTTCATCTATAGTTGGACATCTTCAGGCCCAAATATTTTTGTTTAGGCCCATGGATTTGATAGAGTGGGCTTTCGCACTTGGGCTTCAAATGGACGTTCATGGCAGCATCGATTCACCCATAGGGCCCATAATATATAAAATCAAAGCTAAATCAAAGGGCTATAATGGGGGCTATAAACTTTATCTATAGTTGGACATCTTCAAGCCCAAATATTTTTGTTTAGGCCCATGGATTTGATAGAGTGGGCTTTCGCACTTAGGCTTCATATGGACGTTCATGGCCGCATCGGTTAACCCACAGAGCCCATATTACAACAAATCAAAGATGAATTAGAGGGCTATAATGGGGGCTATAAACTTCATCTATAGCGGCTTGTCTTCAAGCACAAATACCTTTATTTAGGCCCATCAATTTGATAGAGTGGGCTTTTGCACTTGGGATTGAAATGGACATTCGTGGCAGCATCGGTTGAACTATGGGCCCCAAATCAAAGCTAAATCAGAGGGCTATAATGGGGGCTATAAACTTTATCTATAGTGGGACATCTTTGGGCCCAAATACTTTTGTTTAGGCCTATGGATTTGATAGAGTGTGCTTTCATACATGGGCTTTAAATGGACATTCGTCGTAGCATCGGTTGACCAACGGAGCCCATAACATATCAAATTGAAGCTGAATCAAAGGGCTACAGTAGGGACTATAAACTTTGCCTATAGCAGTTTATCTTAGGGTCAAAATACCTTTATTTACGCCTATGGTTTTGATAGAGTGGGATTTCACACTTGGGCTTCAAATGGACGTTCGTGGTAACATCAGTTGACCCACGGAGCCGATAATATATCAAATCAAAGCTAAATCAAAGGGCTATAGTGGGGGCTATACACTTCATCTATAGCAATTTGTCTTCAGGCTCAAATACCTTTGTTTAAGCCCATGGATTTGATAGACTGGGCTTTCACACTTGGGCTACAAATGGACATTGATGGCAGCATCGGTTGATCCACAGGGCCCATAATATATCAAATCTAAGCTCACTCAGAGGGCTATAATGGAGGCTATAAACATTATCTATTGTAGTTTTTCTTCGGGTCCAAATACCTTTGTTTAGGCCCATGGATTTGATAGAGTGGGCTTTCGCACTTGGGCTTCAAATGGACATTCGTGGCAGTATCAGTTGACCCACAGAGCCCATAATATATCAAATCAAAGCTGACTCAGAGGGCTATAATGGGGGCTATAAAATTTGTCTATGGCGATTTGTCTTCGGGCCTAAATACCTTTGTTTAGGCCCATGGATTTGATAGAGTGGGCTATCACACTTATGCTTCAAATAGACGTTTGTGGCCGCATTGGTTGTCCCATGGGGCCTATAATATATGAAATCAAAGTTGAATTAGAGGGTTATAATGGGGCCTATAATCTTTATCTATAGTGGGACATCTTTAGGCCTAAATACTTTTGTTTAGGACCATGGATCTAATAGAGTGGGCTTTCGCACTTGGGCTTCAAATGGACGTTCGTGGCAGCATCGGTTGACACAAGGAGCCCACAATATATCAAATTGAAGCTAAATTAGAGGGCTACAATAGGGGCTATAAACTTCATCTATAGCGGTTTGACTTCGGGCCCAAATACTTTTGTTTAGGCCTATGGTTTTAATAGTGTGGGCTTTCACACTTGGGCTTCAAATGGACGTTCATGGCAGCATCGGTTGACCCACGGGGCCTAGAATATAACAAATTGAAACTGAATTAGTAAGCTACAATGGAGGCTATAAACTTTGTCTATAGCAGTTTGTCTTCAAGCCCAAATACCTTTGTTTAGGCCTATGGTTTTAATAGAGTGGGCGTTCATACTTCATCAGTTGACCCACGGGGCCCATAATATATCAAATTGAAGCTGAATCATAGGGCTATAATGGGGGCTATAAACTTCATCTATAGTGGGACGTCTTAAGGCCCAAATATTTATTTGTAGGCCCATGGATTTGATAGAGTGGGCTTGCGCACTTGGGCTTCAAAATGGATGTTCGTGGCAGCATCAGTTGACCCACGGAGCCCATAATGCATCAAATCAAAGCTGAATCAGAGTGCTAAAGTGGGGACTATAAACTTCGTCTATAGCGGTTTGTCATTGGGCACAAATACCTTTGTTTAGGCCCATGAATTTGTTAGAGTGGGCTTTCGCACTTGGGATTCAAATAGAAGTTCATGGCAGCATCAGTTGACCCACGGGGGCCATAATATATCAAATCAGAGGGCTATAATGGGCTATAATGAGCTAAACTTCATTTATAGCAGGACGTCTTCAGGCCCAAATATTTTTGTTTAGGCCCATGGATTTGATAAAGTAGGCATTCACACTTGGGTTTCAAATGGATGTTCATGGCAGCATCGGTTGACCAACGTAGCCCATAATTTATCAAATCGAAGCTGAATCAAAGGGCTACAATAGGGGCTATAAACTTTATCTATAGTGGTTTGTCTTTGGGCCCAAATACCTTTGTTTATGGCTATGGTTTTGATAGAGTGGGGCTTTCACATTTGGGCTTTAAATGGACGTTCATGGTAGCATCGGTTGACCCACGGGGCCCATAATATATCAAATTGAAGCTGAATCAGAGGGCTCTAATGAGGGCTATAAACTTCATCTATAGTGGGACGCCATTGGGCCCAAATACTTTTGTTTAGGCCCATGGATTTGATAGAGTGGGCTTTCGTACTTGGGATTGAAATGGACATTCTTGGTAGTATCAGTTGACCAACGGAGCCCATAATATATCAAATCAAAGCTGAATCAGAGGGCTATAGTGAGGACTATAAAATTTATCTATAGTGATTTGTCTTAGGGCCAAAATACCTTTGTTTAGGTCTATGGTTTTGATAGAGTCGACTTTCACTCTTGGGCTTCACATGGACGTTCGTGGCAGTATCGGTTAACCCACGAAGCCCATAAGATATCAAATCGAAGCTGAATTAGAGGGCTATGAAGGGGACTATAAACTTCATCTATAGTGGGACGTCTTTAGGACCAAATATTTTTGTTTAGGACCATGGATTTGATAGAGTGGGCATTCACACTTGGGCTTCAAATGGACATTCATAGCAGCAACGGTTGACCAATGGAGCCCATAATATATCAAATTGAAGCTGATTCAGAGGGCTACAATGGGGGCTATACACTTCATTTATAGCGGTTTGTCTTCGGGCCCAAATACCTTTGTTTTGGCCTATGGTTTTGATAGAGTGGGCTTTCGTACTTAGGTTTCAAATGGAGGTTCGTGGCAGTAATGGTTGAATAACGGAGCCCATAATATATCAAATCGAAGCTGAATCAGAGGGCTACAATGGGGGCTATACACTTCATCTATAGCGGTTCGTCTTCGGGCCCAAATACCTTTGTTTATGGCTATGGTTTTGATAGGGTGGGCTTTTGCACTTGGGCTTCAAATGGACGTTTGTGGCAGCATCGGTTGACCCACAGGGCCTATAATATATCAAATCAAAGCTGAATCAGAGGGCTATAATGGGGGCTATAAACTTCATCTAAAGTGGGACATCTTCAGGCCCAAATATTTTTATTTAGGCCCATGGATTTGAAAGAGGGGGCTTTCGCACTTGGGATTCAAATGGACATTCTTGGAAGCATCGGTTCACCAACGGAGCCCAAAATATATCAAATCAAATTTGAATTAGAGGGCTATAGTGGGGACAATAAACTTTGTCTATAGCAGTTTGTCTTAGGGCCAAAATACCTTTGTTTAGGCCTATGGTTTTGATAGAGTAGGCTTTCACACTTGGGCTTCAAATGGACGTTTCTGGTAGCATCGGTTGACCCATGGAGCCCATAATATATCAAATTGAAGATGAATCAGAGGGCTACAATAAGGGCTATACACTTCATCTATAGTGGTTTGTCTTCGGGACCAAATGCCTTTGTTTAGGCCCATGGATTTGATAGAGTGGGCCTTCACACTTGGGCTTCAAATGGACGTTCGTGGCAGCATCAATTGACCCACAGGGCCCATAATATATCAAATTGAAGCACACTCAGAGGGATATAATAGGGGCAATAAACTTCATCTATTACAGTTTGTCTTTGGGCCCAAATACCTTGGTTTAGGCCCATGGATTTGATAGAGGGCGCTTTTGCACATGGGCATCAAATGAATGTTTGTGGTAGCATCAGTTGACCCACGGAGCCCATAATATATCAAATCAAAGTTGACTCAGAGGGCTATAATGGGGGCTATACACTTTGTCTACAGTGGTTTGTTTTCGGGCCCAAATACCTTTGTTTAGGCCCATTGATTTGATAGAGTGGGATTTTGCACTTGGGCTTCAAATGGACGTTCGTGGCAGCATCAGTTGACCCATGGGGCCCATAATATATCAAATCAAACCTGATTCAGAGGGCTATAATGGGGGCTATAAACTTCATCTATAGTGGGACGTGTTCGACCCCAAATATTTTTGTTTACACCTATGGATTTAATAGAGTAGGCTTTCGCACTTGGGCTTCAAATGGACATTCGTGGCAGCAACGGTTGACCAATGGAGCCCATAATATATTAAATCAAAGCTGAATTAGAGGGCTACAGTGGGGGCTATACACTTCATCTATAGCGGTTTGTCTTCGTACCCAAATACCTTTGTTTAGCCCTATGCTTTTGATAGAGTGGGCTTTCGCACTTGGGCTTCAAATGTACGTTCGTGGCAGCAACGGTTGACCAACGGAGCCCATAATATATCAAATCAAAGTTGAATCAGAGGGCTACAATGGGGGCTATACACTTCATCTATAGCAGTTTGTCTTTAGCCCCAAATACCTTTGTTTAGGCCCATGGATTTGATAGAGTGGGCTTTTGCACTTGTGCTTAAAATAGATTTTCGTGGCAGTATCGGTTGACCAACGGAGCCTATAATATATCAAATCAAAGCGGAATTAGAGAGCTATAATATTGGCTATAAACTACATCTATAACGAGACATCTTAGGGCCCAAATATTTTTGTTTAGGCCCATGGATTTGATAGAGTGGGCTTTCACACTTGGGCTTCAAATGGACGTTCGTGGCAACATCAGTTGACCAACGGAGGCCATAATAGATCAAATTGAAGTTGAATCATAGGGCTACACTGGGGGCTATAAACTTCATCTATAGCAGTTTGTCTTCAGGCCCAAATACCTTTGTTTTGGCCTATAGTTCTGATAGTGTGGGCTTTTGCACTTGGGCTTCAAATGGACGTTTATGGCAGCATCGGTTGACCCACGGGGCCCATAATATATCAAATCGAAGTTGAATCAGAGGGCTATAATAGGGACTATAAACTTCATCTATAGTGGGATGTCTTCTGGCCCAAATACTTTTATTTAGGCCTATGGATTTAATAGAGTGGTCTTTCGTACTCGGGATTTAGATGGACACTCGTGGTAGCAATCGGCTGACCAACAGAGCCTATAATATATCAAATCATAGCTGAATCGGAAGGCTACAGTGGGTACTATAAACTTCATCTATAGCAATTTTTCTTATGGCCAAAATACCTTTGTTTAGGTCTATGGTTTTGATAGAGTGGGCTTTCACACTTGGGATTCAAATGGATGTTCATGACAGCATCGGTTGACCCACGGAGCCCATAACATATCAAATCAAAGCTGAATCTGAGGGCTATAAAGGGGACTATAAACTTCATCTATAGTGGGACGTCTACGGGCCGAAATATTTTTATTTATGCCCATGGATTTGATAGAGTGGGCTTTCTCACTTGGGCTTCAAATGGACATTCGTGGTAGCAATGGTTGACCAATGGAGCCCATAATATATCAAATCAAAGCTAAATTAGAGGGCTACAATTTGGGCTATACACTTCGTCTATAGCGATTTTTCTTCGGGCCCAAATACCTTTGTTTTGGCCTATGTTTTTTATAGAGTTAGCTTTCACACTTGGGTTTCAAATGGACGTTCGTGGCAGCAACGGTAGACCAACAGAGCCCATAATATATCAAATCAAAGCTGAATCAGAGCGCTACAATGGGGACTATAGACTTCATCTATAGTTGTTTGTCTTCGGGCCCAAATACCTTTGTTTAGGGCTATGGTTTTGATAGAGTGGGCTTTCGCACTTAGGCTTGAAATGGATGTTCGTGGCAGCATCGGTTGACCGACGGGGCACATAATATATCAAATTGAAGTTGACTCAGAGGGCTATAATGGGGACTATAAACTTTGTTTATAGCAGTTTGTCTTCATGCCCAAATATTTTTATTTAGGCCCATGGATTTAATGGAGTGGGCTTTTGCACTTGGGCTTCAAATGGATGTTCGTGCCAGCATTGGTTGACCCACGAGGTCCAAAATATATCAAATCAAAGCTGACTCAGAGGGCTATAATGGGGGCTATAAAATTTATCTATAGTTCTTTGTCTTCAGGCCCAAATACCTTTGTTTAGGCCCATTAATTTGATACCGTGAGCTTTCGCACTTGACCTTCAAATGGACGTTCGTGGCAGCATCGGTTGACCCACAGGGCCCATAATATATCAAATCAAAGCTGACTCAGAGGGCTATAATGGGGGCTATGAACTTTATCTATAGCAGTTTGTCTTCAGGCCCAAATACCTTTGTTTAAGCCCATTGATTTGAAAGAGTAGGCTTTCACACTTGGTCTTCAAATGGACGTTCATGGTAGCTTCGGCTGACCCACGGGGCCCATAATATATCAAATTGAAACTGACTCAGAGGGCTATAATGGGGGTTATAAACTTCATCTATAGTGGTTTGTCTTTGGGCCCAAATACCTTTGTTTATGCCCATGGATTTGATAGAGTGGGGTTTCGCACTTGGGCTTCAAATGGATGTTCGTGGCAGCATCGGTTGACACATGGGGCCCATAATATATAAATCGAAGCTGACTTAGAGATCTAGAATGGGGACTATAAACTTCATTTATAGCGATTTTTCTTCGGGCCCAAATATTTTTGTTTAGGCCCATGGATTTGATAGAGTGGGCTTTCGCACTTGGACTTCAAATGGACATTCATGGCAGCATCAGTTGACCCATGAGGCCCATAATATATCAAATCAAAACTGACTCAGAGGGCTATAATGGGAGCTATAAACATCATCTATAGTGGCTTGTCTTCAGGCCCCAATACCTTTTATTAGGCCCATGGATTTGATAGAGCGTGCTTTCATAATTAGTCTTCAAATGGAAATTCATGGCAGCATCGGTTGACCCATGGGGCCCATAATATATCAAATCAAAGCTGACTCAGAGGGCTATAATGGGGGCTATAAAATTCATCTATAGCAGTTTTTCTTCGAGCCCAAATACCTTTGTTTAGGCCCATGGATTTGATAGAGTGTGGTTTCGCACTTAGGCAGCAAATGGACGGTCATGGCAACATCGGTTGACCCATGGGGCCCATAATATATCAAATCAAAGCTAACTCAGGGGGCTATAAACATCAGCTATAGCGGTTTATCTTTGGGCCCGAATACGTTTGTTTAAGCCCATGGATTTGATAGAGCGGGCTTTTACACTTGGCCTTCAAATGGAAGTTTATTGCACCATCGGTTGACCCACAAGGCCCATAATATCTGAAATTGAAGCTCACTCACTGGGCTATAATGGGGGATATAAACTCCATATATAGCAGTTTGTCTTCGGGCCCAAATACCTTTGTTTAGGCTTATGGATTTGATAGAGTGGGGTTTCACAATAATGATTCAAATGGACATTCGAGGCAGCATCGGTTGATAGACGGGGCCCATAATATATTAAATCGAAGCTGACTCAGAGGGCTATAATGGGGACTATAAACTTTGTTTATAGCAGTTTGTCTTTGGGCCCAAATACCTTTGTTTAGGGCCATAGATTTGATAGAATGGGGTTTCGCAATTGGGCTTCAAATGGACGGTCGTGGCAGTATCGGTTGACGGATGGGGCCCATAATATATCAAATCGAAGCTGACTCAGAGGGCTATAATGGGGACTATAAACTTTGTTTATAACAGTTTGTCTTCAGGCCCAAATACTTTTGTTTAGGGCCATAGATTTGATAGAGTGGGGTTTCGCAGTTGGGCTTCAAATGGAAAGTCGTGGCAGTATCGGTTGACGCACGGGGCTCATAATATATCAAATTAAAGTTGACTTAAAGGGTTGTAATGGGGACTATAAAATTTATTTATAGTAGTTTTTCTTCGGGCCCAAATAATTTTGTTTAGGCCCATGGATTTGATGGAGTGGGCTTTCGCACTTGGTCTTCAAATGGAAGTTCGTGGCAACATCGGTTGACCCACAGGTCCCATAACATATCAAATCGAAGCTGACTCAGAGGGCTATAATGGAGGCTATAAACTTCATCTATAGGAATTTGTCTTCGAGGCCACATACCTTTATTTATGCCCATGGATTTGATAGAGTGGGGTTTTGCACTTGGGCTTCAAATGGACGTTTGTGCAGCATCGGTTGATGCACGGGGCTCATAATATATCAAATCGAAGCTAACTCAGAGGGCTATAATGGGGACTATAAAATTTGTTTATAGCAATTTTTCTTCAGGCCCAAATATTTTTGTTTATGTGCATGGATTTGATAGAGTGGGCTTTCACATTTAGTCTTCAAATGGACGTTCGTGGTAGCATCGGTTGACCCACGGTGCCCATAATATATCAAATCAAAGCTGACTCAGAGGGCTATAATGGGGGCTATAAACTTCATCTATAGAAATTTGTCTTTAGGCCCAAATACCTATATTTAGGCCCATGGATTTGATAGAGTGGGCTTTCGCAGTTGGGCTTCAAATGGACATTCGTGGTAGCATCGATTGACCCATGGGACACATAATATATCAAATCGAAGATGACTCAGAGGGCTATAATGGGGACTATAAACTTTGTTTATAGCAGGTTGTCTTCGGGGCCAAATATTTTTATTTAGGCCCATGGATTTAATGGAGTGGGCTTTCGCACTTGGGCTTCAAATGGACGTTCGTGCCAGCTTCGGTTGACCCATGTGGCTCTAAATATATCAAATCAAAGTTAACACAGAGGGATATATTGGGGGCTATAAACTTCATTTATAGTGATTTGTCTTCCGGGCCAAATACCTTTGTTTAAGCCCATGAATTTGATAGAGTGGGCTTTCGTACTTGGGCTTCAAATGGACGTTCGTGGTAGCATTGGTTGACCCACGGGGCGCATAATATATCAAATCGAAGCTAACTCAGAGGGCTATAATGGGGGCAATAAACTTAATCTATAGCAGTTTGTCTTCGAGGCAACATACATTTGTTTAGGCCCATGGATTTGATAGAGCAGACTTTCGCACTTAGTATTCAAATGGAAGTTCGTGGCAGTACCGGTTAACCCACGGGGTCTATAATATATCAATCAAAGCTTACTTAGAGGGCTATAATGGGGACTATAAAATTCTTCTATAGCGGTTTGTCTTTTGGCCAAAATACCTTTCTTTAGTTCCAAGGATTTGATAGAGCGGGGTTTCGCACTTGGGCTTCAAATGGAAGTTCGTGGCAGCATCGGTTGATGCACGGGGCCCATAATATATGAAATCGATGCTAACTCAGAGGGCTATAATGGGGACTATAAAATTTGTTTATAGCTATTTGTCTTCAGGCCAAAATATTTTTGTTTAGGCCCATGGATTTGATAGAGGGGGCTTTAACACTTGGGCTTCAAATTGACGTTCGTGTCAGCATCGGTTGACCCACGGGGCCCATAATATATCAAATTAAAGTTGACTCAGAGGGCTATAATGGGGGCTATAAACTTTATCTATAGCAGTTTATCTTCGGGCACAAACACCTTTGTTTAGGCCCATGGATTTGATAAAGTGGACTTTCGCACTTGGTCTTCAAATGGACGTTCGTGGCAGCATCGGTTGATCCATGGGGCCTATAATAAATCAAATTGAAGCTGACTCCGAGGACTATAATGGGGGCTATAAACTTTGTCTATAGCAGTTTGTCTTCAGGCCCAAATACCTTTGATTAGGCCCATGAATTTGATAGAGTGGGCTTTTGCACTTGGGCTTCTAATGGACATTTATAGCAACATCTGTTGACCCACGGGGCCCAAAATATATCAATTCAAAACTGACTCAGAGGGCTATAATGGGGGCTATAAACTTCATCTATAGCGGGCCATCCTAGGGCCCAAATATTTTTGTTTATGCCCATGGATTTGATAGAGTGGGCTTTCACACATGGGCTTCAACTGCACGTTCGTGGCAGCATCGGTTGACCCAAGGAGCCCATAATATTTGAAATCAAAGCTAACTCATAGGGCTATAATGGGGGCTATAAACTTCATCGATAGCAGTTTGTCTTCGGGCCCAAATTCCTTTATTTTGGCCCATGGATTTAATAGAGCGGACTTTCACACCTGGTCTTCAAATGGACGTTCGTGGCAGCATCAGTTGACCCACGGGGCTTATAATATTTTAAATCGAAGCTAATTCAGAGGGATATAATGGTGGTTATAAATTTCGACCATAGCAGTTTGTCTTCAGGCCCAAATACCTTTGTTTAGGCCCATGGATTTAATAGAGTGGGGATTCACACTTGCGCTTCAAATGGACGTCTGTTGCAGCATCGGTTGACGTACGGGGCCCATAATATATCAAATTGACGTTGACTCAAAGGGCTATAATAGGGACTATAAACTTTGTTTATAGCAATTTATGTTCGGGCAAAATATTTTTATTTAGGCCTATGGATTTGATAGAGCCGGCTTTCTCACTTGGTCTTCAAATGGACGCTTGTGGCAGCATAGGTTGACCCACGGGTCCCATAATATATCAAATTGAAGCTGACTCAGAGGGCTATAATGGGGGCTATAAACTTCATCTATAGCGGGCCATACTTGGGCCTAAATATTTTTGTTTAGGCCCATGGATTTGATACAGTGGGCTTTCGTACATGGGCTTCAAATGGACGTTTGTGGCAGGATCGGTTAATCCACGAGGCCCATAATATACCAAATCGAAGCTGACTCAAAGGGATATACACTTTATCTATAGCGATATATCTTTAGGCCCAAATACCTATGTTTATTCCCATGGATTTGATAGAGTGGTCTTTCATACTTGGGCATCAAATGGACGTTCGTGCCAGCATCGGTTGAACCACGGGGCCAAAAATATATCAAATCGAAGCTAACTCAGAGGGCTATAAACTTCATCTATAGCAATTTGTCTTCGGGCCTAAATACCTTTATTTAGGCCCATGGATTTGATAGAGCGAACTTTCACACTTGGTCTTCAAATGGACGTTCATGGCAGCATCAGTTGACCCACAGGGCCCATAATATATCAAATCCAAGCTGACTCAAAGGGCTATAATGGGGGCTATAAACTTTGTCTATAGCAATTTGTCTTCGAGCCCAAATACCTTTGTTTAGGCTCATGGATTTGATAGAGTGGGCTTTCGCACATGGTCTTTAAATGGCCGTTCATGGCAGCTTCAATTAACCCACGGGGCCCATAATATATCAAATCAAAGCTAACTCAGAGGGCTATAATGGGGGCTATAAACTTCATCTATAGCGGTTTGTCTATCAGCCCAAATACCTTTATTTAGGCCCATGGATTTGATAGTGTAGCATTTCGCACTTGGGCTTCAAACGAACGTTCGTGGAAGCATCAGTTGACCCACGGGGCCCATAATATATTAAATCGAAGCTGACTCAGAGGGCTATAATGGGGACTATGAACTTTGTTTATAGCAGTTTGTCTTCAAGCCCAAATATTTTTGTTTACGCCCATGGATTTTATAGAGTGGGCTTTTGCACTTGGGCTTCAAATGGATGTTCATGGCAGCAACGGTTGACCCACGAGGCCCACAATATATCAAATCGAAGCTGACTCAGAGGGCTATAATGGGGGCCATAAACTTCATCTATAACGGTTTGTCTTTGGGCCCAAATACCTTTGTTTAAGCCCATGAATATGATAGAGTGGGCTTTCATACTTGGTCTTCAAATGGACATTCGTGGCATCATCGGTTGTCCCACGGGGCCTATAATATTACAAATCAAAGCTGATTCAGAGGGATATAATGGGGGCTATACACTTTGTCTATAGCAATTTATCTTCAGGCCCAAATACCTATGTTTAGTCCCATGGATTTGATAGAGTAGACTTTCAGACTTGGGCTTCAAATGGACGTTCATGGCAGCATCAGTAGGCCCATGGATTTGATAGAGGGCGCTTTCGCACTTGGGCTTTAAATGAACGTTCGTGGCAGCATCGGTTAACCCACGAAGCCCATAATATATCAAATCAAAGCTGACTTAGAGGGCTATAATGGGGGCTATAAACTTTGTCTATAGCGGTTTGTTTTTGGGCCTAAATACCTTTGTTTCGGCCCATTAATTTGTTCGAGTGGGCTTTTGCACTTAGGCTTCAAATGGACGTTCGTGGCAGCATCAGTTGACCCATGGGGCCCATAATATATCAAATCAAAGCTGATTCAGAGGACTATAATGGGGGCTATAAACTTCATCTGTAGTAGGACATCCATGGATTTAATAGAGTGGGCTTTCGCACTTAGGCTTTAAATGGATGTTCGTGGCAACAACGGTTGACCAAAAAAGCCCATAATATATCAAATCGAAGCTGAATCAGAGGGCTACAATAAGGGCTATACACTTCATCTATAGCGGTTTGTCTTCGCACCCAAATACCTTTGTTTAGGCCTATGCTTTTGATAGAGTGGGCTTTCACACTTGGGCTTCAAATACACGTTCGTGATAGCAACGGTTGACTAACGGAGCCCATAATATGTCAAATCAAAGCTGAATCAGAGGGCTACTATGGGGGCTATACACTTCATCTATAACAATTTATCTTTAGCCCCAAATACCTTTGCTTAGGCCCATGGATTTGATAGAGTGGGCTTTCGTACTTGTGCTTAAAATAGATGTTCGTGGCAGCATCGGTTGACCAACGGAGCCCATAATATATCAAATCAAAGATGAATTAGAGTGCTATAATAGGGGCTATAAACTTCATCTATAACGGGACATCTTAGGGCCCAAATATTTTTTTTAGGCCCATGGATTTAATAGAGTGGGCTTTCGTACTTGGGCTTTAAATGGACATTCATGGCAGCATTGGTTGACCAACGGAGGCCATAATAAATCAAATCAAAGCTGAATCATAGGGCTACAATGAGGGCTATAAACTACATCTATAGCGGTTTGTCTTCAGGCCCAAATACCTTTGTTTAGGCCTATGGTTCTGATAGTGTGGGCTTTCGTACTTGGGCTTCAAATGGACATTCATGGCAGCATCGGTTGACCCATAGGGCCTATAATATATCAAATCAAAGATGAATTTGAGGGCTATAATGGGGGTTATAAACTTCATCTATAGTGGGACATCTTCAGGCCCAAATACTTTTGATTAGGCCTATGGATTTGATAGAGTGGGCTTTTGCACTCGGGATTCAGATGGACATTCGTGGTAGCATCGGCTGACCAACAGAGCCTATAATATATCAAATCATAGCTGAATCAGTGGGCTATAGTGGGTACTATAAACTTCATCTATAGCAGTTTGTCTTATGGCCAAAATACCTTTGTTTAGGCCTATGGTTTTGATAGAGTGGGCTTTCACACTTGGGATTCAAATGGATGTTCGTGGTAGCATTGGTTGACCCACGGAGCCCATAATATATCCAATTGAAGCTGAATCTGAGGGCTATAAAGGGGACTATAAACTTCATCTATAGTGGGATGTCTTCCGGCCCAAATATTTTTGTTTACGCCCATGGATTTGATAGAGTGGGCTTTCTCACTTGGGCTTCAAATGGACATTTGTGGCAGCAACGGTTGATCAATGGAGACTATAATATATCAAATCAAAGCTGAATCAAAGAGCTACAATTGGGGCTATACACTTCATCTATAGCTGTTTGTCTTCAGGCCCAAATACCTTTGTTTTGGCCTATAGTTTTGATAGAGTGGGCTTTCATACTTGGGTTTCAAATGGACGTTCGTGGTAGAAACAGTAGACCAACGGAGCCCATAATATATCAAATCAAAGCTAAATCAGAGGGCTGCAATGGGGACTATACACTTCATCTATAGCAGTTTGTCTTCGTACCCAAATACCTTTGTTTATGGCTATGGTTTTTATAGAGTGGGCTTTTGTACTTGGGCTTCAAATGGACATTCATGGTAGCATTGGTTGACCCACGGGGCCCATAATATATCAAATCAAAGCTAAATTAGAGGGCTATAAACTTCATCTAAAGCGGGACATCTTCGGACCCAAATACTTTTATTTAGGCCCCTGGATTTGATAGAGTGGGCTTTCGCACTTGGGATTCAAATGGACATTCATAGTAGCATCAGTTGACCAACAGAGCCCATGATATTTCAAATCAAAACTGAATCAGAGGGCTATGAATAGGGGCTATAAACTTTTTCTTAGCGGTTTGTCTTCGGGCCCAAATACCTTTGTTTAGGCCCATGGATTTGTTAAAGTAGGCTTTCACACTTGGGCTTCAAAGGGACGTTTGTGGCAACATCGATTGACCCACGGAGCCCATAATATATCAAATTGAAGCTGAATTAGAGGGCTATAATGGGAGCTATAAACTTTGTCTATTACAATTTGTCTTCAGGCCCAAATACCTTTGTTTAGGCCCATGGATTTGATAGTATGCACTTTCACACTTGGGCTTCAAATGGACGTTCATGGCAGCATCGGTTGACCCACAGGGCCTATAATATATAAAATTGAAGCTCACTCAGAGGGCTATAATAGGGGCTATAAAATTCATCTAGTGCAGTTTGTCTTCAGGCCCAAATACCTTTGTTTAGGCCCATGGATTTGATAGAGTGGACTTTCGCGCTTGGGCTTCAAATGAACATTCATGGCAGTATCAGTTGACCCAAGGTGCCTATAACATATCAAATAGAAGCTAAATCAGAGGGCTATAATAGGGGCTATAAACTTCATCTATAGTGGGATGTCTTCGAGCCCAAATATTTTTGTTTACGCCCATGTATTTCATAGAGTGGGCTTTCGTACTTGGGCTTCAAATGGACATTCGTGGTAGCAACGATTAACCAATAGAGCCCATAATATATCAAGTCAAAGCTAAATCAGAGGGCTATGATAGGGGCTATATACTTCATCTATAGCGGTTTGCTTTGGGCCCAAATACATTTGTTTAGGCCTATGGTTTTGATAGAGTGGGCTTTCATACTTGGGCTTCAAATGGACGTTCGTGGCAACAACGGTTGACCAACAGAGCCTATAATATATCAAATTAAAGCTGAATTATAAGGATACAATGGGGGCTATCCACTTCATTTATAGCAGTTTGTCTTCGGACCCAAATACCTTTGTCTAGGCCCATTGATTTGATAGAGCGGGCTTTCACACTTGTGCTTCAAATAGACATTCATGTCAGCATTGGTTGACCAACAGAGCCCATAATATATCAAATCAAAGTTGAATCAAAGGGCTATAATGAGGGTTAGAAACTTCATCTATAGTGGGATGTCCTCAGGCTCAAATACTTTTATTTAGGCCCATGGATTTGATACAGTGGGCTTTCACACTTGGGCTTCAAATGGCATTCATGGTAGCATCGATTGACCCATGGAGCCTAAAATAGATTAAATCAAAGCTGAATCAGAGGACTTTAATGGGGGCTATTACCTTCATCTATAGCGGTTTGTCTTTGGGCACAAATACCTTTCTTTAGGCCCATGAATTTGATAGAGTGGGCTTTCACACTTGGGATTCAAATTGAGGTTCGTGGCAGCATCGATTGACCCACGAGGCCTATAACATATCAAATTAGAGCTGAATCAGAGGGCCATAATAGGGGCTATAAAATTCATCTATAGCGGGACATTTTTGAGCCCAAATATTTTTGTTTAGCCCCATGGATTTGATAGAGTGGGCTTTCGCACTTGGGCTTCAAATGGACGTTTGTGGCAGCATCGGTTGACAACACGAGACCCATAATATATCAAATCAAAGTTGAATCAGAGGGCTATAATGGGGGCTATAAACTTCATCTATAGCGGTTTGTCTTCGGCCCCAAATACCTTTCTCTAGGCCCATGAATTTGATAGAGTGGGCTTTCGCACTTGGGATTCAAATAAAGGTTTGTGGCAGCATTAGTTGACCCATGGGGCCCATAATATATCAAATCAGAGCTGAATCAGAGGGCTATAAACTTGGGCTACAAACTTCATCTATAGTGGGATGTCTTTGGGCCTAAATATTTTTGTTTAGGCCTATGGATTTGATAAATTGGGCTTTCACACTTGGGCTTCAAATGGACATTCATGGCAGCATCGGTTGACCCACGGAGCCTATAATATATCAAATTGAAGCCCATGGATTTGATAGAGTGGGCTTTTATACTTGGGCTCCAAATGGACGTTCGTGGTAGCATCGGTTCACCCACGGGGCCCATAATATATCAAATCAAAGCTCTATATGAGGGCTATAATGGGGGCTATAAACTTCTTCTATAGCGGTTTGTCTTTGGGCCCAAATACCTTTATTTAGGCCCATGGATTTGATAGAGTGGGCTTTCGCACTTGGGCTTCAAATAGAATTTCATGGCAGCATCGGTTGACCTATGGAGCCCATAATATATCAAATCAAAGTTGAATGAGAGGGCAATAATAGGGGCTATAAAGGTCATCTATAGCGATTTGTCTTTGAGCTCAAATTTCGTTCTTTAGGCCCATGCATTTGATAGAGTGGGCTTGAAATGGACGTTCATCGCAGCATCGGTTGACCCACGGAGCCCATAATATATCAAATCGATTGACTCAAAGGTCTATAATGGGGGCTATAAAATTTGTCCATAGTGGTTTATCTTCTGGTCCAAATTTGATTCTTTAGGCCCATGAATTTGATAGAGTAGGCTTTCGCACTTGGGCTTCAAATGGATGTTTATGGCAGCATCGGTTAAACCATGGAGGCCCATAATATTCAAATCGAAGCTGACTCAGAGAGCTATAATAGGGTCTATAAACTTCATCTCTAGCGGATTATCTTTGGGCCCAAATACCTTTGTTTAGGCCCATGAATTTGATACAGTGGGCTTTCGCACTTGGGCTTCAAATGGACGTTCGTGGTAGCATCGATTGACTCATAGACCCCATAATATATCAAATCAAAGCTGACTCAAAGGGCTATAATGGGGACTATAAGCTTCATCTATAGCAATTTTTCTTCGGACCCAAATACGTTTGTTTAGGCCTATGAATTTAATAGAGTGGGCTTTAACACTTGGGCTTCAAATGGACTTTCGTAGCAGCATCAGTTGACCACAGAGCCTATAATATATCAAATCGATGCTGACTCAGAGGGCAATAATGGGGGTTATAAACTTCATCTATAGCAGTTTGTCTTCGGGCCCAAATTTGGTTCTTTTGGCCCATGAATTTGATAGAGTGGGCTTTCGCACTTATGCTTCAAATGGATGTTCATGGCAGCATCGGTTGAACCATGGAGCCCATAATATTTCAAATCGAAGCTGACCCAGAGAGCTATAATGGGGTCTATAAACATCATCTATAGCGGTTTGTCTTCGGGCCCAAATACCTTTGTTTAGGCCCATGACTTTGATAGAGTGGGCTTTCGCACTTGGGCTTCAAATGGACGTTTGTGGCAGCATCGGTTGACCCACGGACCCCATAATATATCAAATCAAAGCTAACTCAGAAAGCTATAATTGCGGCTATAAACTTCATCTATAGCGATTTGTCTTTGAGCCTAAATACCTTCGTTTAGGCCCATGGATTTGATAGAGTGGGCTTTTGCACTTGGGCTTCAAATGGACATTCATGGCAACATTTGTTGTCCCACGGGGCCCATACTACATCAAATCGAAGTTGACTTAGAGGGCTATAATGGGGGCTATAAACTTCATCTATAGCAGTTTGTCTTCGGGCCCAAATACCATTGTTTAAGCCCATGAATTTGATAGAGTGGGCTTTCGCACTTGGGATTCAAATGGACATTTGTGGTAGCATTGGTTGAACCATGGAGCCCATAATATTTCAAATCGAAGAAAACTGAGAGCGTTATAATGGGGACTATCAACTTTGTCTATAGCGATTTATCTTCGGGTCCAAATACCTTTGTTTAGGCCCATGGATTTGATAGAGTTTGCTTTTATACTTGGGCTTCAAATGGACGTTCGTGGTAGCATCGGTTGACCCACGTGGCCCATAAAATATCTAATCGAAGATGAATCATAGGGCTATAATGGGGGCTATAAACTTCTTCTATAGCAGTTTGTCTTCGGGCCCAAATACTTTTGTTTAGGCCCATGGATTTGATAGAGTGGGCTTTCGCACTTGGGCTTCAAATGGACTTTCGTGGCAGTATCGGCTGACCCACAGAGCCCATAATATATCAAATCAAAATTGAATTAGAGGGCTATAATGGGGGCTATAAATTTCATCTTTAGCGATTTGTCTTCGAGCCCAAATTCCATTGTTTAGGCCCATGAATTTGATAGAGTGGGCTTCAAATGGATATTCGTGGCAGTATCAGTTGACCAACTGAGCCCATAATATATCAAATTGATGTTGACTCAAAGGGCTATAATGGGGGCTATAAACTTTGTCTATAGCGGTTTGTCTTCGGGCCCAAATTCGGTTCTTTAGGCCTATGAATTTGATAGAGTGGGCTTTCGCACTTGGGCTTCAAATGGACGTTCGTGGCAGCATCAGTTGAACCACAGAGCCCATAATATTTCAAATTGAAGCTCACTCAGAGAGCTATAATAGGGTCTATAAACTTCATCTATAGCGGATTGTCGTTAGGCCCAAATACCTTTGTTTAGGCCCATGAATTTGATAGAGCGGGCTTTCGTACTTGGGCTTCAAATGGACATTCGTGGCAGCATCGGTTGACCCATGGAGCACATAATATATCAAATTGAAGCTGAATCAGAGGGCTATAATGGGGGCTATAAAATTCTTCTATAGCGATTTATCTTCGAGCCCAAATACCTTTGTTTAGGCCCATGGATTTGATAGAGTGGGCTTTCGCACTTGGGCTTCAAATGGACTTTCGTGGCAGCATCGGTTAACCAACGGAGCCCATAATATATCAAATCAAAGTTGAATCAGAGGGCTATAATTGGGGCTATAAATTTCATCTATAGCGGTTTGTCTTCAGGCCCAAATTTAGTTCTTTAGGCCTATGAATTTGATAGAGTTGGCTTTTGCACTTGCACTTCAAATGGACGTTCGTGGTAGCATCGGTTGAACCACGGAGCGCATAATATTTCAAATTGAAGCTTACTCAGAGAGCTATAATGGGGTCTATAAACTTCATCTATAGCGGATTGTCTTCGAGCCCAAATACCTTTGTTTAGGCCCATGAATTTGATTGAGTGGGCTTTTGCACTTGGGCTTCAAATGGACGTTTGTGGTAGCATCAGTTGACCCACGGACCCCATAATATATCAAATCAAAGCTGACTAACAGGGCTATAAGCTTCATCTATGGTGGTTTGTTTTCGGGCCCAAATACCTTTGGTTAAGCCCATGAATTTTATAGAGTGGGCTTTCGCGCTTGGGCTTCAAATGGACTTTCGTAGCAGCATTGGTTGACCCACGGAGCCCATAATATATCAAATCGACACTGACATAGAGGGCTATAATGGGGGTTAGAAACTTTGTCTATAGCGGTTTGTCTTTGGGCCCAAATTTAGTTCTTTAGGCCTAAGAATTTGATAGAGTGGGCTTTCACACTTGCACTTCAAATGGACGTTCGTGGCAGCATCAATTGAACCACGGAGCCTATAATATTTCAAATCAAAGCTAACTCAGAGAGCTATAATCGGGTCTATAAACTTAATCTATAGCGGTTTGCCTTCGGGCCCAAATACCTTTGTTTAAGCCCATGACTTTGATAGAGTGGGCTTTTGTACTTGCACTTCAAATGGACATTCGTGGCAACATCAGTTGACCCGCGGACCCCGTAATATATCAAATTGAAGCTGACTTAAAGGGCTATAATAGGGGCTATAAACATCATCTATAGTGGTTTGTCATCGTGCCCAAATACCTTTGTTTAGGCCTATGGATTTAATAGAGTGGGTTTTCGCACTTGGGCTTTAAATGGGCTTTCATGGTAGCATCGGTTGACCCACGGAGCCCATAATATATCAAATCAAAGCTGACTCAAAAGGCTATAATGGGGGCTATAAACTTCATCTATAGCGGTTTGTCTTTGATCCCAAATTTGGTTATTTAGGCCCATGAATTTGATAGAGTGGGGTTTCATACTTCGGCTTTAAATGGACGTTCGTGGTAGCATCGGTTGAACCATGGAGCCCATAATAAATCAAATCGAAGTTGACTCAGAGGGCTATAATGGAAGCTATAAACTTCATCTATAGCGATTTGTCTTCGGGCCCAAATACCTTTGTTTAGGCCCATGAATTTGATAGACTGGGCTTTCTCACTTGGGCTTCAAATGGACGTTCGTGGCAGCATCGGTTGACCCACGGAGCCCATCATATATCAAATCTCAACTAACTCAAAGGGCTATAATTGGGGCTATAAACATCATCTATAGCAATTTGTCTTTGGGCCCAAATACCTTTGTTTAGGCCCATGGATTTGATAGAGTGGGCTTTTGCACTTGCGCTTCAAATGGACGTTCGTGGCAGCTTTGATTGAACCACAAAGCCCATAATATTTCAAATTGAAGATGACTCAAAGAGCTATAATGCGGTCTATAGTGGTTTGTCTTCAGGCCCAAATACCTTTGTTTAGGCCCATGACTTTGAAAGAGTGGGCTTTCGCAGTTGGGCTTCAAATGGATGTTCGTGACAGCATCGGTTGACCCGCGGACCCCATAATATATGAAATTGAAGCTGACTCAGAGGGCTATAATGGGGGCTATAAAATTTGTCTATAGCGATTTGTCTTCGTGCATAAATACCTTTGTTTAGGCCCATGAATTTGATAGACTAGGATTTCGCACTTGGGCTTCAAATGGACGTTTGTGGCAACATCGATTAACCTACGGACCCCATAATATATAAAATCGAAGCTGACTGAAAGGGCTATAATGGGGGCTATCAACTTCATCTATAGCAATTTTTCTTCATGCCCAAATACCTTTGTTTAGGCCCATGAATTTGAAAGAGTGGGCTTTCTCACTTAGGCTTCAAATGGACGTTTGTGGCAGCATCAGTTGACCCACGGGGCCCATAATATATCCAATCAAAGCTTACTTAGAGGCTATAATGGGGGCTATAAACTTCATCTATATTAGTTTGTCTTTGGGCCTAAATACCTTTGTTTAGGCCCATGGATTTGATAGAGTAGGCTTTCGCACTTGGTCTTCAAATGGAAGTTCATGGTAGCATCGGTTGACCCACGGTGCCCATAATATATCACATTGAAGATGACTCAGAGGGCTATAATGGGGGCTTTAAACGTCATCTATAGCGGTTTGTCTTCAGGCCAAAATACCTTTGTTTAGGCCCATGGATTTGATAGAGTAGGGTTTCATACTTGGTGTTCAAATGGATGATCATGGCAGCATTGGTTGATGCACGAGGCCCATAATATATCAAATCAAAGCTGACTCAGAGGGCTATAATGGGGACTATAAAATTTGTTTATAACAGTTTGTCTTCAGGCCCAAATATTTTTGTTTAGGCCCATGGATTCGATAGAGTGTGCTTTTGTACTTGGGCTTCAAATGGACATTCGTGCAAGCATCGGTTGATCCACAGGGCCCAAAATAAATGAAATCGAAGCTGACTCAAAGGGCTATAATGGGTGCTATAAACAACATCTATAGTGGTTTGTCTTTGGGCCCAAATACCTTTGTTTAGGCCCATGGATTTGATAGATTGGGCTTTCGCACTTGGTCTTCAAATGGAAGTTCGTGGCAACATTGGTTGACCTACGGGGCCCATAATATATCAAATCGAAGCTGACTCAGAGGATTTGATAGAGTAGGGTTTCACGTTTAGCCTTTAAAAGGACGTTCGTGGCAGCATCGGTTGACGCACGGATCCCATGATATATCAAATCAAAGCTGACTCAGAGGGCTATAATGGGGATCGTAAACTTTGTTTATAGCAGTTTGTCTTTGGGCCCAAATATTTTTATTTAGGCCTATGGATTTGATAGAGTGGGCTTTCGTACTTAGGCTTCAAATGGACGTTCATGCCAGCATCGGTTGATCTATGGGGCCCAAAATATATCAAATTAAAGCTGACTCAATGGGCTATAATAGGTGCTATAAAATTCATCTATAGCGGTTTGTCTTGGGGCCCAAATACCTTCGTTTAGGCCCATGGATTTGATAGAGTGGGGTTTCGCACTTGGTCTTCAAATGGAAGTTTGTGGCAGTATCGGTTAACCTACGGAGCCCATAATATATCAAATCGAAGCTGACTCAGAAGGCTATAATGGGGGCTATAAACTTTGTCTATAGCAGTTTGTCTTCGGGCCCAAATACCTTTGTTTAGGCCCATGGATTTGATAGAGTGGGGTTTCATACTTAGGCTTCAAATGTACGTTCATGGCAGCATCGGTTGACGCACAGGGCCCATAATATATCAAATCAAAGCTGACTCAGAGGGCTATAATGGGGACTATAAACTTTGTTTATAGCAGTTTGTCTTTGGGCCCAAATATTTTTATTTAGGCCCATGGATTTGATAGAGTGGGCTTTCGTACTTGGGGTTCAAATGGACATTAGTGCCAGCATCGGTTGATCCATGGGGCCCATAATATATCAAATCGAAGTTGACTCAGAGGGCTATAATGAGGGCTATAAACTTCATTGATAGCGATTTGTCATCAGGCCTAAATACCTTTGTTTCGGTCCATGAATTTGATAAAGTGGGCTTTCGCAGTTGGGCTTCAAATGGATAATCATGGCAGCATCGGTTGACGCATGGGGCCCATAATATATCAAATTGAAGCTAACTCAGAGGGCTATAATGGAGACTATAAACTTTATTTATAGCAGTTTGTCTTCGGGCCCAAATATTTTTATTTAGGCGAGTGGGTTTTCACACTTTGGCTTCAAATGGACGTTCATCCCAGCATAGGTTGACCCACATGGCCCAAAATAAATCAAATCGAAGCTAACTCAGAGAGCTATAATGGAGGATATAAACTTCATCTATAGTAGTTTGTCTTGGGGCCCAAATAGCTTTGTTTAGGCCTATGAATTTGATAGATTGGGCTTTCACACTTGGGCTTCAAATGGACGTTCGTGGCAACATTGGTTGACCCACGGGGACCATAATATATCAAATCAAAGCTGACTCAGAGGGTTATAATGGGGGCTATGAAGTTTATCTATATGGGCTCTCTTCGAGCCCGAATATATTTATTTAAGCCCATGGATTTGATAGAGTGGACTTTCATACTTGGACTTCAAATGGACGTTCGTGCCAGCATCGGTTGACACACGGGGCCAAAAATATATTAAATCAAAGCTGAATCAAAGGGCTATAATGGGGGCTATAAACTTCATATATAGCGGCTTGTCTTTGGGCCCAAATACTTTTGTTTAGGCCTATAAATTTGATAAAGTGGGCTTTCACACTTGGGCTTCAAATGGACGTTCGTGGCAGCATCGGTTGACCTACGGGACCCATAATATATCAAATCGAAGCTGACTCTGAGGGCTATAATTGGGTCTATAAACTACATCTATAGCGATTTGTCTTCGGGAACAAATACCTTTGTTTAAGCCAAAGAATTTGATAGAGTGGGCTTTCGCAGTTGGGCTTCAAATGGACGTTCGTGGCAGCATCGGTTGACCCACAGGGCCCATAATATATCAAATTGAAGCTGACTCAGAAGGCTATAATGCGGGCTATAAACTTCATCTATAGCGGTTTATCTTTGGGGCCAAATACCTTTGTTTAAGCCCAAGGATTTTGTAGAGCGGGCTTTCATACTTGGGCTTCAAATGGATGTTCATGGAAGCATCGGTTGACCCACGAGGCCCATAATATATCAAATCAAAGCTAACTCAGAGGGATATAATGGGGGCTATAAACTTCATCTATAGAAGTTTGTCTTCAGGCCTAAATACCTTTATTTAGTCCTATGGATTTGATAGAGTGGGGTTTCGAACTTGGGCTTCAAATGGACGCTTGTGGCAGCATTGGTTGACGCACGGGGCACATAATATATCAAATTAAAGCTAACTCAGAGGGCTATAATAGGGACTATAAACTTTGTTTATAGTAGTTTGTCTTCATGCCCAAATATTTTTGTTTAGGCCCATGGATTTAATGGAGTGGGCTTTTGCACTTGGGCTTCAAATGGATGTTCGTGCCAGCATTGGCTGACCCACGGGGCCTAAAATATATCAAATCTAATTTGACTCAGAGGGCTATAAAGGGGGCTATAAACTTCATCTATAGTGCTTTGTCTTCAGGCCCAAATATCTTTATTTAGGCCCACTAATTTGATGGAGTGAGCTTTTGCACTTGACCTTCAAATTGACGTTCGTGGCAGCATCGGTTGACCCACAGGGCCCATAATATATCGAATTGAAGTAGACTCAGAGGGCTATAATGGGGGCTATAAATTTTGTCTATAGCAGTTTGTCTTCGGGCCTAAATACCTTTGTTTAAGCCCATTGATTTGAAAGAGCAGGCTTTCGCACTTGGTCTTCAAATGGATGTTCGTTGCAGCTTCGGCTAACCCACGGGGCCCATAATATATCAAATCGAAGTTGAATCAGAGGGCTATAATAGGGGCTATAAACTTCATCTATAGTGGTTTGTCTTTAGGCCCAAATACGTTTATTTGTGCCCATGGATTTGATAGAGTGGGGTTTCGCACTTGAGCTTCAAATGGACGTTGATGGCAGCATTGGTTAATGCACGGGGCCCATAATATATAAATCAAAGTTGACTTAGAGGTCTAGAATGGGGACTATAAACTTAATTTATAGCGATTTTTCTTCAGGCCCAAATATTTTTGTTTAGGCCCATGGATTTGATAGAGTGGGCTTTCGCACTTGGACTTCAAATGGACATTCATGGCAGCATCGGTTGACCCATAGGGCCCATAATATATCAAATCAAAGCTGACTCAGAGGGCTATAATGGGAGCTATAAATATCATCTATAGCAGTTTGTCTTCAGGCCCCAATACCTTTTATTAGGCCCATGGATTTGATAGAGCGTGCTTTCGCAATTAGTCTTCAAATGGAAGTTGGTGGCAGTATCGGTTGACGCATAGGGCCCATAATATATCAAATCGAAGCTGACTCAGAGGGCTATAATGGGGGCTATAAAATTCATCTATAGCATTTTTTCTTCAGGCATAAATACCTTTGTTTAGGCCCATTGATTTGATAGAGTGGGGTTTTACACTTGGGCAGCAAATGGACGATCGTGGCAGCATCGGTTGACATTCGTGGCAGCATCAGTTGACCCACGGAGCCCATAATATATCAAATCAAAGCTGACTCAGGGGGCTATAAACATCATCTATAGCAGTTTGTCTTCGGGCCCGAATTCATTTGTTTAAGCCCATGGATTTGATAGAGCGGGCTTTCACACTTGATCTTCAAATGGATGTTCGTGGCACCATCGATTGACCCACGGGGCCCATAATATATCAAATTGAAGCTGACTCCTAGCTGACTCACAGGGCTATAGTGGGGGCTATAAACTCCATCTATAGTAGTTTGTCTTCGGGCCCAAATACCTTTGTTTAGGCCCATGGATTTGATAGAGTGGGGTTTCGCACTAAGGATTCAAATGGTCGTTCGAGGTAGCATCGGTTGATAGACGGGGCCTATAATATATCAAATCAAAGCTAACTCAGAGGGCTATAATGGGAACTATAAAATTTGTTTATAGCAGTTTATCTTCAGGCCCAAATACCTTTGTTTAGGGCCATGAATTTGATAGAGTGGGGTTATGTAGTTGGGCTTCAAATGGATGATCGTGGTAGTATCGGTTGACGCATGGGGCCCATGATATATCAAATTGAAGCTGACTCAGAGAACTATAATGGGGATTATAAAATTTTTTTATAGTAGTTTGTCTTTGGACCTAAATAATTTTGTTTAGGCCCATGGATTTGATGGAGTAGGCTTTCGCATTTGGTCTTCAAATGGAAGTTCGTGGCAACATCAGTTGACCCACGGGTCCCATAATATATCAAATCGAAGCTGAATCAGAGGGCTATAATGGAGCCTATAAACTTCATCTATGGCAGTTTGTCTTCGGGGCCACATACCTTTGTTTATGCCCATGGATTTGATAGAGTGGGGTTTTGCACTTGGGCTTCAGATGGACATTCATGGTAGCATCAGTTGACGCACAGGGCCCATAATATATCAAATCGAAGCTAACTCAGAGGGCTATAATGGGAATTATAAAATTTTTTTATAGTAGTTTTTCTTTGGGTCCAAATATTTTTGTTTATGCGTATGGACTTGATAGAGTGGGCTTTCACACTTGGGCTTCAAATGGACGTTCGTGACAGCATCTGTTGACCCACGGTGCCCATAATATATCAAGTCAAAGTTAACTCAGACGGCTATAATGGGGGCTATAAACTTCATCTATAGCAGTTTGTCTTCGGGCCCAAATACCTATATTTAGGCCCATGGATTTGATAGATTGGGGTTTCACACTTGGGCTTCAAATGAACGTTCATGGTAGCATTGGTTGACCCATGGGACACATAATATATCAAATAGAAGATGACTTAGAGGGCTATAATGTGGACTATAAACTTTGTTTATAGTAGTTTGTCTTCGGGGCCAAATATTTTTCTTTAGGCCCATGGATTTGATGGAGTGGGCTTTCACACTTGGGATTCAAATGGACGTTCGTGCCAGCATCGATTGACCCATAGGGCCCAAAATATACCAAATCAAAGTTGACATAGAGGGCTATATTAGGGGCTATAAACATCATCTATAGTAGTTTGTCTATGAGGCCAAATACCTTTGTTTAGGCCCACGGATTTGATAGAGCAGGCTTTCGCACTTGGTATTCAAATGGAAGTTCGTGGTAGTACCGGTTGACCCACGGGGTCCATAATATATCATTCGAAGCTTACTCAGAGGGCTATAGTGGGGACTATAAAATTCATCTATAGCGGTTTGTCTTCTGGCCCAAATACCTTTGTTTAGTTCTATGGATTTAATAGAGCAAGGTTTCATACTTGGGCTTCAAAGGGACGTTCGTGGCAGCATCGATTGACGCACGGGGCCCATAATATATCAAATCGATGCTGACTCAGAGGGCTCTAATGGGGACTATAAACTTTGTTTATAGCAGTTTATGTTCAGGCCAAAATATTTTTTTTAGGCCCATGGATTTGATAGAGTCGGCTTTCGCACTTTGTCTTCAAATGGATGTTCGTGGCAGCATCGGTTGACCCACGAGTCCCATAATATATCAAATTGAAGTTGACTCAGAGGGCTATAATGGGGGCTATAAACTTCATCTATAGCAGGCCATCCTCAAGCCCAAATATTTTTTTTAGGCCTATGGATTTGATACAGTTGGCTTTCGCACAAGGGCTTTAAATGGACGTTCGTGGCAGGATCGGTTAACCCACGAGGCCCATAATATACCAAATTGAAGCTGACTCAGAGGGCTATAATGGGGGCTATACACTTCATCTATAGCAATTTATCTTCGAGACCAAATACCTATGTTTAGTCCCATGGATTTGATAGAGTGGGCTTTCGTACTTGGGCTTTAAATGGACGTTCGTGCCAACATCGGTTGACCCATGGGGCCAAAAATATATCAAATCGAAGCTAACTCAGAGGGCAATAATGGTGGCTATAAACTTCATCTATAGCGGTTTGTCTTCGGGCCTAAATACTTTTTTTTAGGCCCGTGGATTTGATAGAGCGGACTTTCACACTTGGTCTTCAAATGGACGTTCGTGGTAGCATCGGTTGACCCACAGGACCCATTATATATCAAATCGAAGCTGACTCAAAGGGCTATAATAGGGGCTACAAACTTCATCTATAGCAGTTTTTCTTTGGGCCCAATTACCTTTGTTTAGGCCCATGGATTTAATAGAGTGGGCTTTCGTACATGGTCTTTAAATGGCCGTTCATGGCAGTTCGGTTAACCCACGGGGCCCATAATATGTCAATCGAAGCTGACTAAGAGGGCTATAATAAGGGCTATAAACTTCATCTATAACAATTTGTCCACCGGCCCAAATACCTTTGTTAGGCCCATGGATTTAATAGAGTAAGGTTTCACACTTGGGCTTCAAACGGACGCTCGTGGAAGCATCGGTTGACACACAGGGCCCATAACATATCAAATCGAAGCTAACTCAGAGAGCTATAATGGGGACTATGAACTTTTTTTTATAGCAGTTTGTCTTCATGCCCAAATATTTTTGTTTAGGCCCATGGATTTTATAGAGTGGGCTTTCGCACTTGGGCTTCAAATGGACGTTCGTGGTAGTAACGGTTGACCCACAAGGCCCATAATATGTCAAATCGAAGCTGACTCAGAGGGCTATAATGGGGGCCATAATCTTCATCTATATCGGTTTTTCTTTGGGCCCAAATACCTTTGTTTAGGCCCATGAATATGATAGAGTGGGCTTTCACACTTGGGCTTCAAATAGACGTTCGTTGCAGCATTGGGTGACCCACGAGGCCCATAATATATCAAATTAAAGCTGACTCAGAGGGGCTATAAAATTTGTCTATAGTGGTTTCTCTTTGGGCCCAAATACCTTTATTTAGGCCCATGCATTTGATAGAGCGGGCATTCACACTTGGTCCTCAAATGGACCTTCGTGGCAGCATCGGTTGACCCACGGGGCCCATAATATATCAAATCGAAGCTAACTCAGAGGGCTATAATGGGGGCTATACACTTCATCTATATTGGTTTGTCTTCAGGTCCAAATACCTTTGTTTAGGCCCATGGATTTGATGGAGTGGGGTTTCATACTTGGGCTTCAAATGGACATTCGTTGCAGCATCGGTTGACGCACAGGGTCCATAATATATTGAATTGAAGCAGACCCAGAGGGCTATAATGGGGACTGTAAACTTTGTTTATAGTAGTTTGTCTTCAGGCCCAAATATTTTTATTTAGGCCCATGGATTTGATAGAGTAGGCTTTCGCACTTGGGATTCAAATGGACGTTTGTGCCACCATCGGTTGACCCATGGGGCCCAAAATATATCAAATTGAAGCTGATTCAAAGGGCTACATTGGGGGCTATAAACTTCAACTATAGCTGCTTGTCTTTGAGCCCAAATATATTTGTTCAAGCCCATGGATTTCATACTGTGGGCTTCCGCACTTGGGCTTTAAAAGGACGTTCGTGCCAGCATCAGTTGACACACGGGGCCCAAAATATATCAAATCGAATCTGACTCCGAGGGCTATAATGGGGGCTATAAAATTCATCTATAATGGTTTGTCTTCGAGCCCAAATACCTTTATTTAGTCCCATGAATTTGAAAGAGTGGGCTTTCACACTTGGGCATCAAATGGAAGTTCGTGGTAGCATCGGTTGACCCACGGGGCCTATAATATATTAAATCGAACCCGACTCAAAGGGCTATAATGGGGGCTATAAACTTCATCTATAGCAGGCTGTCTTCAAGCCCAAATATATTTATTTAAGCCCATGGATTTGATAGAGTGGGCTTTCACACTTGGGCTTCAAATGGACATTCGTGCCAGCATCGGTTGACACACAGGGCCCAAAATATATCAAATCGAAGCTGACTCTGAGGGCTATAATGGGGGCCATAAACTTCATCTATAGTGATTTATCTTCGGGCCTGAATACCTTTGTTTAGGCCCATGGATTTAATAGAGTGGGCTTTTGCACTTGGTCTTCAAATGGACGCTCGTGGCAGCATCAGTTGTCCCACGGGGACCATAACATATCAAATCGAAGCCGACTCAGAGGGCTATAATGGGGGCTATAAACTTCATCTATAGCGATTTTTATTTAGGCTCAAATACCTTTGTTTAGGCCTATGGATTTGATAGGGCAGTCTCTCACACTTGGTCTTCAAATGGACGTTCGTGGCAGCATCGGTTGACCCATGGGGCCCATAATATATCAAATCAAAGCTGACTCGAAGAGCTATAATGGGGGCTATAAACTTCATCTATAGTAGTTTGTCTTCGAGGCAAAGTACCTTTGTTTAGGCCCATGAATTTGATAGAGTGGGCTTTCGCACTTGGGCTTCCAATGGACGTTCGTGGCAGCATCGGTTGACCCACTAGACCTATAATATATCAAATCGAAGCTGACTCAGAGGGATATAATAAGGGCTATAAACTTCATCTATAGCGGGCTGTCTTCGAGCCCAAATATATTTATTTAAGCCCATGGATTTAATAGAGTGGGCTTTCGCACTTGGGCTTCAAATGGACATTCGTGCCACCACCCACGGGGCCCAAAATATATCAAATCGAATCTGAATCCGAGGGCTATAATGGGGGCTACAAACTTCATCTATAGCGGTTTATCTTCGGGCCCAAATACCTTTGTTTAGGCCCATGGATTTAATAGTGTAGGCTTTCACACTTAGGCTTTAAATAGACATTCGCGACAGCATCGATTGACCCACGGGGCCTATAATATATTAAATAAAAGCTGACTCAGAGGGATACAATAGGGGCTATAAACTTCATCTATAGCGATTTGTCTTCGGGCCCAAATACCTTTGTTTAGGCCCATGGTTTGGATAGAGTTGGATTTCACATCGGATGATGAACGGGACGCATAATATATCAAATTGAAGTTGACTCAAAGGATTATAAACTTCATTTATAGCAGTTTGTCTTCAAGCCCAAATATTTTTGTTTAGGCCCATGTATTTGATAGAGCGGGCATCCGTACTTGGACTTCAAATGGACATTCGTGGCAGCATCGGATGACCCACGGGGCCCATAATATATCAAATTGAAGCTGACTGAGAGGGCTATAATGGGGGCAATAAACTTCTTCTATAGTTTGTCTTCAGGGCCAAATACTTTTCTTTAGGCCCATGAATTTGATAGAGTGAGCTTTCACGCTTGGGCTTCCAATGGACGTTCGTGGTAGCATCGGTTGATGCACGGGGCCCATAATATATCCAATTGAAGCTGACCCAGAGGGCTACAATGGGGACTATAAACTTCATTTATAACAGTTTTTCTTCAGGCCCAAATATTTTTGTTTTGGGCCATGGATTTTATAGAGTGGGCTTTCACACTTAGGCTTCAAATGGACGTTCATGGCAGCATCGGTTGACCAACGAGGCCCATAGTATATCAAATCGAAGCTGACTCAGAGGGCTATGATGGGGGCTATAAAATTCATCTATAGTAGTATATCTTTGGGGCCCAAATACCTTTGTTTAGGGCCATGAATTTGATAGAGTTGGCTTTCGCACTTAGGCTTCAAATGGACGTTCGTGGTAGCATCGATTGACCCACATGCCCATAATATATCAAATTGAAGCTGACTCAGAGAGCAATATGGGGGGCTATAACCTTCATCTATAGCCATTTGTCTTTAGGCCCAAATACCTTTGTTTAGTCCCATGGATTTGATAGAGTGAGGTTTTGCACATGTGCTTCAAATGGACGTTCGTGGCAGCATGAGTTGACCCACGAAGCCCATAATATATAATATCAAAGTTGACTCAGAGGGCTATAATGGGGGCTATAAACTTCATCTATAGTGGGCCATCCTCGGGCCCAAATATATTTGTTTAGGCCCAAGGATTTTATAGAGTGGGCTTTCGCACATGGGCTTCAAATGGACGTTCATGGCAGAATCGTTTGACCCATGGAGCCCATAATATAAAAAATCAAAGCTGACTTAGAGGGCTATAATGGGGGCTATAAACTTCATCTATAGCAGTTTGTCTTTGGGCCCAAATACCTTTATTTACGCCAATGGAGTTGATAGAGCGGGCTTTCGCACTTGGTCTTCAATTGGAAGTTCATGGCATCATCGGTTGAACAACGGGGCCTATAATATATCAAATAAAAGCTGACTCAGAGGGCTATAATAGGGAATATACACTTTGTTTATAGCAGTTTGTCTTAGGGCCCAAATATTTTTGTTTAGGCCCATGGATTTGATAGAGTAGGCTTTCGCACTTGGGCTTCAAATGGATGTTCGTGGCAGCATCGGCTCACCCACGAGGCCCATAATATATCAAATAAAATCTGACTCAGAGGGCTATAATGGGGTCCATAAACTTCATCTATAGCAGTTTGTCTTTGGGCCCAAATACCTTTGTTTAGGCCCATTGATTTGATAAAGCGGGCTTTCGCACTTAGTCTTGAAATGGAAGTTCGTGGGAGCATCGGTTGACTCACGAGGCCAATAATATATCAAATTGAAGCTGACTCAGAGAGCTATATTGGGGGCTATAAACTTCATCTATAGCCATTTATCTTCAGGCCCAAATACCTTTGTTTAGGCCCATGGATTTGATAGAGTGGGGTTTCGTACTTTAGCTTCAAATGGACATCCATGGCAGCATCAGTTGACGCACGCGGCCCATAATATATCAAATCAAATCTGACTTAGAGGGCTATAATGGGGAGTATGAACTTTGTCTATAGCAGTTTGTCTTCGGGCCCAAATATTTTTGTTCAGGCCCATGGATTTGATAGAGTGGGGTTTCGCACTTGCGCTTCAAATGGACGTTCATGGCAACATCGGTTGACACACGGGGCCCATAATATATCAAATCGAAGCTGAATTAGAGGGGTATAATTGGGACTATACACTTTTTTTTATAACGGTTTGTCTTCAGGTCCAAATATTTTTGTTTAGGCCCATGGATTTGATAGAGTGGGATTTCTCACTTGGGCTTCAAATGGACATTCGTGGCAGCATCGGTTGACCCATGGGGTCCATAATATATCCAATCGAAGCTGACTCAGAGGGCCATAATGGGGATTATAAACTTCATCTATACCGGTTTTTCTTCGGGCCCAAATACCTATGTTTATGCCCATGGATTTGATAGAGCGGGCTTTCACACTTGGCCTTCAAATGGAAGTTCTGGCAGCATCGATTGACCCACGGGGTCCATAATATATCAAATCAAAGCTGACTTAGAGGGCTATAATCGGGGCTATAAACTTTGTTTATAGTAGTTTGTCTTTAGGTCCAAATACCTTTGTTTAGGCCCATGGATTTGATAGATTGGGTTTCATACTTGGGCTTCAAATGGACATTTGTGGCAGCATCTGTTGATGCATGGGGCCCATAATATATCAAATCATATATGACATAGAGGGCTATAATAGGGACTATAAAATTTGTTTATAGCAGTTTGTCTTTGAGCCCAAATATTTTTGTTTAGGCCCATGGATTTGATAGAGTGAGCTTTCACACTTGGGCTTCAAATGGACGTTCGTGGTAGCATCGGTTGACCCACGGGGCCCATAATATATCAAATTGAAACTGAATCAGAGGGCTATAATTGGGGCTATAAAATTTTCCTATAACAGTTTATCTTCAGGCCCAAATACCTTTGTTTAGGCCCATGGATTTGATAGAGTGGGGTTTTGCTCTTGGGCTTGAAATGGACGTTCGTGGCAGCATCGGTTGAACCACGAGGTCCCTAATATATCAAATCAAAGCTAAATATGAGGCCTATAATGGGGGCTATAAACTTCATATGTAGCGGTCTGTCTTCGGGCCCAAATACCTTTGTTTAGGGCTATGGATTTGAGAGAGTTGGCTTTCGCACTTGGGCTTCAATTGGACGTTCGTGGCAGCATCAGTTGAACCATAAGGCCCCTAATATATCAAATTGAAGCTGAATATGAGGCCTATAATGGAGCCTATAAACTTGTTGATAGCGATTTGTCTTCGGGCCCAAATACCTTTGTTTAGGCCTATGGATTTGATAGAGTGGGCTTTCACACTTGGGCTTCAAATGGATGTTCGTGGCAGCATTGGTTGAACCATAGGGCCCATAATATATCAAATTGAAGCTAAATCAGAGGCCTATAATGGAGGCTATAAATTTCATCTATAGTGATTTTTCTTCGGGGCCAAAATTTTTTGTTTAGGCCCATGGATTTGATAGAGTAGGCCTTCGCACTTGGGCTTCAAATGAACGTTCGT
The DNA here is from genome assembly GCA_947683625.1 of Mallotus nudiflorus. NCBI lineage: Eukaryota > Viridiplantae > Streptophyta > Magnoliopsida > Malpighiales > Euphorbiaceae > Mallotus > Mallotus nudiflorus. Next base: position 465,175 of record CANTUR010000031.1, on the reverse strand, counting down.
GGCAGCATCGATTGACCTACGGGGTGCATAATATATCAAATCGAAGCTGAATTAGAGGTCTATAATGGGGGCTATAAACTTCATATATAGCAGGCCCAAATATTTTTTTTAAGCCAATGGATTTGATAGAGTGGGCTTTCACACTTGGGCTTCATTTAGACGTTCGTGGCAGCATCGGTTGAACCTTGGGACCCATAATATATCAAATCGAATCTGAATCAGAGGCCTATAATGGGGGCTTTAAACTTTGCCTATAGCGGTTTGTCTTCGAGCCTAAATTCCTTTGTTTAGGCCCATGTATTTGATAGAGTGGGCCTTCGCACTTGGGCTTCAAATGGACGTTCGTGGCAGCATTGGTTGAACCATGGGGCCCATAATATATCAAATTGAAGCTAACACAGAGACCTATAATGGGGGGGTATACATTTCATCTATAGTAGTTTGTCTTCGAGCCCAAATACCATTGTTAAGGCCCATGGATTTGATAGAGTGGGCTTTCGCACTTGGGCTTGAAATGGATGTTTGTGGCAGCATCGATTGAACCACAGGGCCCATAATATATCAAATCAAAGCTGACTCAAAGGCCTATAATGTGGGCTATAAACTTCATCTATAATGGGATGTCTTCCAGCCCAAATATTTTTGTTTAGCCCATGGATTTGATGGAGTGGGCTTTCACACTTTGGCTTCAAATGGATGCTCATGGCAGCATCGGTTGAACGACGGGCCCCCTAATATATCAAATCAAAGCTAAATTATAGGCCTATAATGGGAGCTATAAACTTCATCTATAGCAGTCTGACTTTAGGCCCAAATACCTTTATTTAGGCCCATGGATTTGATAGAGTTGGCTTTCACACTTGGGCTTCAATTGCACGTTCATGGCAGCATCGGTTGAACCACGGGGCCCATAATATATCATATTGAAACTGATGCAGAGGCCTATAATGGAGCATATAAAGTTCATCTATAGCAGTTCATTGTCGGGCCCAAATACCTTTGTTTAGTCCCATGGATTTGATAGAGTGGGCTTTTGCACTTATGATTCAAATAGACATTCATGGCAACATCGGTTGAACCACGGGGTCCATAATATATTTAATCAAAGTTGACTCAAAGGCCTAAAATAGGGTTTATAAACTTCATCTATAGCGATTTGTCTTCGGGCGCAAATTGCTTTGTTTAGGCCCATGGATTTGATAGAGTGGGCCTTCGCACTTGGGCTTTAAATGGACGTTCGTGGCAGCATTGACTGACCTATGGGGCCTATAATATATCAAATCGAAGCTAACACAGAGGCCTATAATGGGGGCTATAAACTTCATCTATAGCTATTTGTCTTCGGGCCCAAATACCTTTGTTTAGGCCCATGGATTTGATAGAGTGGGCCTTCACACTTGGGCTTCAAATGGACGTTCGTGACAGCATCGGTTCACCCACGGGGCCCATAATATATCAAATTGAAGTAGAATTACAGGGCTATAATGGGGCCATAAACTTCTTCTATAAAGGTTTGTCTTTGGGCCCAAATACCTTTATTTAGGTACATGGATTTGATAGAGTGGGCTTTCGCACTTGGGCTTCACATGGACATTCGTCGCAGCTTCGGTTGAACCACGGGGCCTATAATATATCAAATCGAAGCTGACTTAGAGGCTTATATTAGGGGCTATAAACTTCATCTCTATCGGTTTGTCTTCTAGCCCAAATACCTTTGTTTAGGCCCATGGATTTGATAGAGTGGGCTTTCCCACTTGGGCTTCAATTGGACGTTTGTGGCAGCATCGGTTGAACCACGGGGTCCATAATATATCAAATCGAAGCTGACATAGAAGCCTATAGTGGGGGCTATAAACTTCATCTATAGCAATTTGGTTTCAGGACCAAATACCTTTGTTTAGGCCCATGGATTTGATAGAGTGGGCTTTCGCACTTGGGATTCAAATAGACGTTTATGGCGACATCGGTTGAACCACGGGGCCCATAATATATCAAATCGGAGCTGAATCAGAGGCCTATAATGGGGGCTATAAAATTTTCCTATAGCGGTTTGTCTTCAGGCCCAAATACCTTTGTTTAGGCCCATGGATTTGATAGAGTGGGACTTCACACTTGGGCTTCAAATGGACATTCATGGCGGCATCGGTTGACCCACGGGGCCCATAATATATCAAATTGAAGCTGACTCAGAGGCCTATAATAGGGGCTATAAACTTCATCTATAATTGGCTGTTCTCGGGCCTAAATATTTTTGTTTAGGACCACAAATTTGATAGAGTGGGCTTTTGCACTAGGGCTTCAAATGGACATTCGTGGTAGCATCGGTTCAACGACAGGGCCCATAATATTTCAAATTGAATCTAACTCAGAGGCATATAATAGGGCCTATAAATTTCATCTATAGCAGTTTGTTTTCGGGTGTAAATACCTTTGTTTAGGCCCATGGATTTGATAGAGTGGGCTTTCCCACTTGGGCTTGAAATGGACCTTCGTGGTAGCATCGGTTTACCTACGGGGCCCATAATATATCAAATCGAAGCTGATTCAAAGGCCTATAATGGGGACTATAAACTTCATCTATAGCGAGCCATCTTCGGGCCTAAATATTTTTGTTTAGGCCTATAGATTTGATAGAGTGGGCTTTCACACTTGGGCTTTAAATGGACGTTAGTGGCAGCATCGGTTGACCCACAGGGCTGATAATAAATCAAATCAAAGCTGATGTAGAGGTTTATAATGGGTGCTATAAATTTCAGCTATAGAGAGCCGTCTTTGGGCTCAAATATTTTTGTTTAGGCCCAGGGATTTTATAGAGTGGGCTTTCGCACTTGGGCTTCAAATGGATGTTCATGGTAGTATCGGTTGAACCACGGGGCCCATAATATATCAAATCGAAGCTGACATAGAGGCCTACAAAGGGGGCTATACACTTAGTCTATCGCGATTTGTCTTCGGGCCCAAATACCTTTATTTAGGCCCATGAATTTGATAGAGTGGGCTTTTGCACTTGGGCTTTAAATGGACATTCGTGGCAGCATCGGTTCACCCACGGGGCCCATAATATATCAAATCGAAGCTAAATTAGAGGGCTATAATGGGGGCTATAAACTTCATCTATAGTTGGATGTCTTCAGGCCAAATATTTTTGTTTAGGCCCATGGATTTGATAGAGTGGGCTTTTGCACTTGGGCTTCAAATGGATGTTCATGGCCGCATCGGTTCACCCACAAAGCCCATAATACAACAAATCAAAGATGAATTAGAGGCCTATAATGGGGGCAATAAACTTCATCTATAGCAGTTTGTCTTCGAGCACAAATACCTTTGTTTAGGCCCATCAATTTGATAGAGTGGGCTTTTGCACTTGGGATTGAAATGGACGTTCGTGGCAGCATCGGTTGACCCACAAGCCCCATAATATATCAAATTGAAGCTGAATCAGAGGGCTACAATGGGGGCTATAAGCGTTATATATAGTGGGAAATCTTTGAGCCCAAATACTTTCATTTAGGCCCATGGATTTGATAGAGTGTGCTTTCACACTTGGGCTTCAAATGGACTTTTATGGCATCATCGGTTCAGCTACGGGGCCCATAATATATCAAACTGAAGCTGAATCAGAGGGCTATAATGGGGGCTATAAAATTCATCTATAGCGAGATGTCTTCGAGCCCAAACATTTTTGCTTAGGCCCATGGAAATGATAGAGTGGGATTTCACACTTGGGCTTCAAATGGACGTCCGTGGCAGCATTGGTTGACAACACGAGGCCTATAATATATAAAATCGAAGCTGAATCAGAGGCTTATAATAGGGGCTTTAAACTTCATCTATAGCGGTTTGTCTCCGGGCCCAAATACCTTTATTTAGGCCCATGAATTTGATAGAGTGGGCTTTCATACTTGGTCTTCAATTGGACGTTCGTAGCAGCATCGGTTCACCCACGAGGCCCATAATATATCAAATCAAAGCTAAATCAGAGGGCTATAATGGGGGCTATAAACTTCATCTATAGTTGGACATCTTTAGGCCTAAATATTTTTGTTTAGGCCCATGGATTTGATAGAGTGGGCTTTCGCACTTGGGCTTCAAATGGATGTTTGTGGCCGCATCGATTAACCCATATAGCCCATAATACAAAAAATCAAAGATGAATTAGAGGGCTATAATAAGGGTAATAAGCTTCATCTATAGCAGTTTTTCTTCGAGCACAAATACCTTTGTTTAGGCCCATTAATTTGATAGAGTGGGCTTTTGCACTTGGGATTGATATGGACGTTCGTGGCAGCATCAGTTGACCCACGGGCCCCATAATATATCAAATCGAAGTTGAATCAGAGGACAATAATAGGGGCTATAAAATTTATCTATAGTGGGACATCTTTAGGCCCAAATACTTTCATTTAGGCCCATGGATTTGATAGAGTGTGCTTTCGCACATGGGCTTCAAATTGACTTTCGTGGTAGCATTGGTTGACCAACGGAGCCCATAATATATCAAATCGAAGCTAAATCAGAGGGCTACAGTGGGGACTATAAACTTTGTCTATAGTGGTTTATCTTAGGGCCAAAATACCTTTGTTTAGGCCTATGGTTTTGATAGTGTGGGCTTTCACACTTGCACTTCAAATGGACGTTCGTGGCAACAACGGTTGACCCACAGAGCCTATAATATATCAAATTGAACCTAAATCAGAGGACTATAGCATGGGCTATACACTTCATCTATTGTGGTTTGTCTTTGAGCTCAAATACCTTTGTTTAAGCCCATGGATTTGATAGAGTAGGCTTTCACACTTGGGCTACACATGGACATTAGTGGCAGCATCGGTTGATCCACAGGGCCCATAATATATCAAATCAAAGCTCACTCAAAGGGCTATAATGGGGGCTATAAACTTCATCTATTGTAGTTTGTCTTTGGGCCCCAATACCTTTGTTTAGGCCCATGGATTTGATAGAGTGGGCTATCAAACTTGGGCTTCAAATGGACATTTGTGGCAGCATCGGTTGACCCACGGAGCCCATAATATATCAAATCAAAGCTGACTCAAAGGGCTATAACGGGGTCCTTAATATATCAAATCAAAGCTGACTTAGAGGGCTATAATCGGGGCTATAAACTTTGTTTATAGTAGTTTGTCTTTAGGTCCAAATACCTTTGTTTAGGCCCATGGATTTGATAGATTGGGTTTCATACTTGGGCTTCAAATGGACATTTGTGGCAGCATCTGTTGATGCATGGGGCCCATAATATATCAAATCATATATGACATAGAGGGCTATAATAGGGACTATAAAATTTGTTTATAGCAGTTTGTCTTTGAGCCCAAATATTTTTGTTTAGGCCCATGGATTTGATAGAGTGAGCTTTCACACTTGGGCTTCAAATGGACGTTCGTGGTAGCATCGGTTGACCCACGGGGCCCATAATATATCAAATTGAAACTGAATCAGAGGGCTATAATTGGGGCTATAAAATTTTCCTATAACAGTTTATCTTCAGGCCCAAATACCTTTGTTTAGGCCCATGGATTTGATAGAGTGGGGTTTTGCTCTTGGGCTTGAAATGGACGTTCGTGGCAGCATCGGTTGAACCACGAGGTCCCTAATATATCAAATCAAAGCTAAATATGAGGCCTATAATGGGGGCTATAAACTTCATATGTAGCGGTCTGTCTTCGGGCCCAAATACCTTTGTTTAGGGCTATGGATTTGAGAGAGTTGGCTTTCGCACTTGGGCTTCAATTGGACGTTCGTGGCAGCATCAGTTGAACCATAAGGCCCCTAATATATCAAATTGAAGCTGAATATGAGGCCTATAATGGAGCCTATAAACTTGTTGATAGCGATTTGTCTTCGGGCCCAAATACCTTTGTTTAGGCCTATGGATTTGATAGAGTGGGCTTTCACACTTGGGCTTCAAATGGATGTTCGTGGCAGCATTGGTTGAACCATAGGGCCCATAATATATCAAATTGAAGCTAAATCAGAGGCCTATAATGGAGGCTATAAATTTCATCTATAGTGATTTTTCTTCGGGGCCAAAATTTTTTGTTTAGGCCCATGGATTTGATAGAGTAGGCCTTCGCACTTGGGCTTCAAATGAACGTTCGTGGCAGCATCGATTGACCTACGGGGTGCATAATATATCAAATCGAAGCTGAATTAGAGGTCTATAATGGGGGCTATAAACTTCATATATAGCAGGCCCAAATATTTTTTTTAAGCCAATGGATTTGATAGAGTGGGCTTTCACACTTGGGCTTCATTTAGACGTTCGTGGCAGCATCGGTTGAACCTTGGGACCCATAATATATCAAATCGAATCTGAATCAGAGGCCTATAATGGGGGCTTTAAACTTTGCCTATAGCGGTTTGTCTTCGAGCCTAAATTCCTTTGTTTAGGCCCATGTATTTGATAGAGTGGGCCTTCGCACTTGGGCTTCAAATGGACGTTCGTGGCAGCATTGGTTGAACCATGGGGCCCATAATATATCAAATTGAAGCTAACACAGAGACCTATAATGGGGGGGTATACATTTCATCTATAGTAGTTTGTCTTCGAGCCCAAATACCATTGTTAAGGCCCATGGATTTGATAGAGTGGGCTTTCGCACTTGGGCTTGAAATGGATGTTCGTGGCAGCATCGATTGAACCACAGGGCCCATAATATATCAAATCAAAGCTGACTCAAAGGCCTATAATGTGGGCTATAAACTTCATCTATAATGGGATGTCTTCCAGCCCAAATATTTTTGTTTAGCCCATGGATTTGATGGAGTGGGCTTTCACACTTTGGCTTCAAATGGATGCTCATGGCAGCATCGGTTGAACGACGGGCCCCCTAATATATCAAATCAAAGCTAAATTATAGGCCTATAATGGGAGCTATAAACTTCATCTATAGCAGTCTGACTTTAGGCCCAAATACCTTTATTTAGGCCCATGGATTTGATAGAGTTGGCTTTCACACTTGGGCTTCAATTGCACGTTCATGGCAGCATCGGTTGAACCACGGGGCCCATAATATATCATATTGAAACTGATGCAGAGGCCTATAATGGAGCATATAAAGTTCATCTATAGCAGTTCATTGTCGGGCCCAAATACCTTTGTTTAGTCCCATGGATTTGATAGAGTGGGCTTTTGCACTTATGATTCAAATAGACATTCATGGCAACATCGGTTGAACCACGGGGTCCATAATATATTTAATCAAAGTTGACTCAAAGGCCTAAAATAGGGTTTATAAACTTCATCTATAGCGATTTGTCTTCGGGCGCAAATTGCTTTGTTTAGGCCCATGGATTTGATAGAGTGGGCCTTCGCACTTGGGCTTTAAATGGACGTTCGTGGCAGCATTGACTGACCTATGGGGCCTATAATATATCAAATCGAAGCTAACACAGAGGCCTATAATGGGGGCTATAAACTTCATCTATAGCTATTTGTCTTCGGGCCCAAATACCTTTGTTTAGGCCCATGGATTTGATAGAGTGGGCCTTCACACTTGGGCTTCAAATGGACGTTCGTGACAGCATCGGTTCACCCACGGGGCCCATAATATATCAAATTGAAGTAGAATTACAGGGCTATAATGGGGCCATAAACTTCTTCTATAAAGGTTTGTCTTTGGGCCCAAATACCTTTATTTAGGTACATGGATTTGATAGAGTGGGCTTTCGCACTTGGGCTTCACATGGACATTCGTCGCAGCTTCGGTTGAACCACGGGGCCTATAATATATCAAATCGAAGCTGACTTAGAGGCTTATATTAGGGGCTATAAACTTCATCTCTATCGGTTTGTCTTCTAGCCCAAATACCTTTGTTTAGGCCCATGGATTTGATAGAGTGGGCTTTCCCACTTGGGCTTCAATTGGACGTTTGTGGCAGCATCGGTTGAACCACGGGGTCCATAATATATCAAATCGAAGCTGACATAGAAGCCTATAGTGGGGGCTATAAACTTCATCTATAGCAATTTGGTTTCAGGACCAAATACCTTTGTTTAGGCCCATGGATTTGATAGAGTGGGCTTTCGCACTTGGGATTCAAATAGACGTTTATGGCGACATCGGTTGAACCACGGGGCCCATAATATATCAAATCGGAGCTGAATCAGAGGCCTATAATGGGGGCTATAAAATTTTCCTATAGCGGTTTGTCTTCAGGCCCAAATACCTTTGTTTAGGCCCATGGATTTGATAGAGTGGGACTTCACACTTGGGCTTCAAATGGACATTCATGGCGGCATCGGTTGACCCACGGGGCCCATAATATATCAAATTGAAGCTGACTCAGAGGCCTATAATAGGGGCTATAAACTTCATCTATAATTGGCTGTTCTCGGGCCTAAATATTTTTGTTTAGGACCACAAATTTGATAGAGTGGGCTTTTGCACTAGGGCTTCAAATGGACATTCGTGGTAGCATCGGTTCAACGACAGGGCCCATAATATTTCAAATTGAATCTAACTCAGAGGCATATAATAGGGCCTATAAATTTCATCTATAGCAGTTTGTTTTCGGGTGTAAATACCTTTGTTTAGGCCCATGGATTTGATAGAGTGGGCTTTCCCACTTGGGCTTGAAATGGACCTTCGTGGTAGCATCGGTTTACCTACGGGGCCCATAATATATCAAATCGAAGCTGATTCAAAGGCCTATAATGGGGACTATAAACTTCATCTATAGCGAGCCATCTTCGGGCCTAAATATTTTTGTTTAGGCCTATAGATTTGATAGAGTGGGCTTTCACACTTGGGCTTTAAATGGACGTTAGTGGCAGCATCGGTTGACCCACAGGGCTGATAATAAATCAAATCAAAGCTGATGTAGAGGTTTATAATGGGTGCTATAAATTTCAGCTATAGAGAGCCGTCTTTGGGCTCAAATATTTTTGTTTAGGCCCAGGGATTTTATAGAGTGGGCTTTCGCACTTGGGCTTCAAATGGATGTTCATGGTAGTATCGGTTGAACCACGGGGCCCATAATATATCAAATCGAAGCTGACATAGAGGCCTACAAAGGGGGCTATACACTTAGTCTATCGCGATTTGTCTTCGGGCCCAAATACCTTTATTTAGGCCCATGAATTTGATAGAGTGGGCTTTTGCACTTGGGCTTTAAATGGACATTCGTGGCAGCATCGGTTCACCCACGGGGCCCATAATATATCAAATCGAAGCTAAATTAGAGGGCTATAATGGGGGCTATAAACTTCATCTATAGTTGGATGTCTTCAGGCCAAATATTTTTGTTTAGGCCCATGGATTTGATAGAGTGGGCTTTTGCACTTGGGCTTCAAATGGATGTTCATGGCCGCATCGGTTCACCCACAAAGCCCATAATACAACAAATCAAAGATGAATTAGAGGCCTATAATGGGGGCAATAAACTTCATCTATAGCAGTTTGTCTTCGAGCACAAATACCTTTGTTTAGGCCCATCAATTTGATAGAGTGGGCTTTTGCACTTGGGATTGAAATGGACGTTCGTGGCAGCATCGGTTGACCCACAAGCCCCATAATATATCAAATTGAAGCTGAATCAGAGGGCTACAATGGGGGCTATAAGCGTTATATATAGTGGGAAATCTTTGAGCCCAAATACTTTCATTTAGGCCCATGGATTTGATAGAGTGTGCTTTCACACTTGGGCTTCAAATGGACTTTTATGGCATCATCGGTTCAGCTACGGGGCCCATAATATATCAAACTGAAGCTGAATCAGAGGGCTATAATGGGGGCTATAAAATTCATCTATAGCGAGATGTCTTCGAGCCCAAACATTTTTGCTTAGGCCCATGGAAATGATAGAGTGGGATTTCACACTTGGGCTTCAAATGGACGTCCGTGGCAGCATTGGTTGACAACACGAGGCCTATAATATATAAAATCGAAGCTGAATCAGAGGCTTATAATAGGGGCTTTAAACTTCATCTATAGCGGTTTGTCTCCGGGCCCAAATACCTTTATTTAGGCCCATGAATTTGATAGAGTGGGCTTTCATACTTGGTCTTCAATTGGACGTTCGTAGCAGCATCGGTTCACCCACGAGGCCCATAATATATCAAATCAAAGCTAAATCAGAGGGCTATAATGGGGGCTATAAACTTCATCTATAGTTGGACATCTTTAGGCCTAAATATTTTTGTTTAGGCCCATGGATTTGATAGAGTGGGCTTTCGCACTTGGGCTTCAAATGGATGTTTGTGGCCGCATCGATTAACCCATATAGCCCATAATACAAAAAATCAAAGATGAATTAGAGGGCTATAATAAGGGTAATAAGCTTCATCTATAGCAGTTTTTCTTCGAGCACAAATACCTTTGTTTAGGCCCATTAATTTGATAGAGTGGGCTTTTGCACTTGGGATTGATATGGACGTTCGTGGCAGCATCAGTTGACCCACGGGCCCCATAATATATCAAATCGAAGTTGAATCAGAGGACAATAATAGGGGCTATAAAATTTATCTATAGTGGGACATCTTTAGGCCCAAATACTTTCATTTAGGCCCATGGATTTGATAGAGTGTGCTTTCGCACATGGGCTTCAAATTGACTTTCGTGGTAGCATTGGTTGACCAACGGAGCCCATAATATATCAAATCGAAGCTAAATCAGAGGGCTACAGTGGGGACTATAAACTTTGTCTATAGTGGTTTATCTTAGGGCCAAAATACCTTTGTTTAGGCCTATGGTTTTGATAGTGTGGGCTTTCACACTTGCACTTCAAATGGACGTTCGTGGCAACAACGGTTGACCCACAGAGCCTATAATATATCAAATTGAACCTAAATCAGAGGACTATAGCATGGGCTATACACTTCATCTATTGTGGTTTGTCTTTGAGCTCAAATACCTTTGTTTAAGCCCATGGATTTGATAGAGTAGGCTTTCACACTTGGGCTACACATGGACATTAGTGGCAGCATCGGTTGATCCACAGGGCCCATAATATATCAAATCAAAGCTCACTCAAAGGGCTATAATGGGGGCTATAAACTTCATCTATTGTAGTTTGTCTTTGGGCCCCAATACCTTTGTTTAGGCCCATGGATTTGATAGAGTGGGCTATCAAACTTGGGCTTCAAATGGACATTTGTGGCAGCATCGGTTGACCCACGGAGCCCATAATATATCAAATCAAAGCTGACTCAAAGGGCTATAATGGGGGCTATAAACTTTGTCTATGGCGGTTTGTCTTTGGGCCCAAATGTTAGGCCCATGGATTTGATAGAGTGGGCTATCGCACTTGTGCTTCAAATAGACGTTCGTGGCCGTATTGGTTGTCCCACTGGGCCCATAATATATCAAATCGAAGCTGAATCAGAGGGTTATAATTGGGCCTATAATCTTCATCTATAGTGTGATGTCTTCAAGCCCAAATACTTTTGTTTAGGCCCATGGATTTAATAGAGTGGGCTTTCGCACTTGGGCTTCAAATGGACGTTCGTTGTAGCATCAGTTGACATAAGGAGCCCACAATATATCAAATCGAAGTTATATCAGAGGGCTACAATGGGGGCTATAAACTTCATCTATAGCGGTTTAACTTCGGGCCCAAATACCTTTTTTTAGGCCTATGGTTTTGGTAGTGTGGGCTTTTGCACTTGGGCTTCAAATGGACGTTCATGGCAGCATCGGTTGACCCATGGGGCCCATAATATATCAAATCAAAGCTGAATCAGTGGGCTACAATAGAGGCTATAAACTTTGTCTATAGCAATCTGTCTTTGGGCCCAAATACCTTTATTTAGGCCTATGGTTTTGATAGAGTGGGCATTCATACTTGGGCGTCAAATGGACATTCGTGCCAGCATCAGTAGACCCATGGGGCCCATAATATGTCAAATCAAAGCTGAATCTGAGGGCTATAATGGGGGCTATAAACTTCATCTATAGTGGGACATCTTAAGGCCCAAATTTTATTTTTAGGCCCATGGATTTGATAGAGTGGGCTTTTGTACTTGGGCTTCAAATGGACGTTGGTGACAGCATCAGTTGACCCACAGAGCCCATAATACATCAAATTGAAGCTAAATCAGAGTGCTAAAGTGGGGGCTATAAACTTCTTCTATAGCCATTTGTCTTTGGGCACAAATACCTTTGTTTATGTCCATGGATTTTATAGAGTGGGCTTTCGCACTTGGGATTCAAATAGAAGTTCATGGCAACACCGGTTGACCCACGGAGCCCATAATATATCAAATCAGAGCTGAATCAGAGGGCTATGATGGGGGCTATAAACTTCATTTATAGTGGGATGTCTTCAAGCCCAAATATTTTTGTTTAGGCCCATGGATTTGATAGAGTGGGCATTCACACTTGGGGTTCAAATGGATGTTCATGGCAGCATTGGTTGACCAACGTAGCCCATAATTTATCAAATCAAATATGAATCAGAGGGATACAATAAGGGCTATAAACTTCATCTGTAGTGGTTTGTCTTCGGGCCCAAATACCTTTATTTACAGCTATAGTTTTGATAGAGTGGGGCTTTCGCACTTGGGCTTCAAATGGACGTTCATGGCAGCATCGGTTGACCCGCGGGGCCTATAATATATCAAATCGAAGCTGAATCAGAGGGCTATAATGGGGGCTATAAACTTCATCTATAGTGGGATGCCATCGGGCCCAAATACTTTTGTTTAGGCCTATGGATTTGATAGAGTGGGCTTTCATACTTGGGATTGAAATGGACATTCTTGGTAGTATCGGTTGACCAACGGAGCCCATAATATATCAAATCGAAGCTGAATCAGAGGGCTATAGTAAGGACTATAAACTTTGTCTATCGCGGTTTTTCTTAGGGCCAAAATACCTTTGTTTAGGCCTATGGTTTTGATAGAGTGGGCTTTCACTCTTGGGCTTCAAATGGACGTTCATGGCAGCATCGGTTGAACCACGGAGCCCATAATATATCAAATTGAAGCTGAATCAGAGGGCTATAAAGGGGACTATAAACTTCATCTATAGTGGGACGTCTTTGGGACCAAATATTTTTCTTTAGGCCCATGGATTTGATAGAGTGGGCATTCGTACTTGGGATTCAATTGGACATTCGTGGCAGCAACGGTTGACCAATAGTGCCCATAATATATCAAATTGAAGCTAATTCAGAGGGCTACAATAGGGGCTATACACTTCATCTATAGCAGTTTGTCTTTAGGCGCAAATACCTTTATTTAGGCCTATGGTTTTGATAGAGTGGGCTTTCACACTTGGGTTTCAAATGGACGTTCGTGGCAGTAGTGGTTGAACAACGGAGCCCATAATATATCAAATTCAAGCTGAATCAAAGGGCTATAATAGGGACTATACACTTTGTCTATAGTGGTTTGTCTTCAGGCCCAAATACCTTTGTTTACGGTTATGGTTTTGATAGAGTGGGCTTTCACACTTGGGCTTCAAATGGACGTTTGTGGCAGCATCGGTTGACCCATGGGGCCTATAATATATCAAATCAAAGCTGAATCAGAGGGCTATAATGGGAGCTATAAAATTTATCTAAAGTGGGACATCCTTGGGCCCAAATATTTTTGTTTAGGCCTCTAGATTTGAAAGAGGGGGCTTTCGCACTTGGGATTCAAATGGACATTCTTGGTAGCATCGGTTGACCAACGGAGCCCATAATATATCAAATTCAAGCTGAATCAAAGGGCTATAGTGGGGATAATAAACTTCGTCTATAGCAGTGTGTCTTAGGGCCAAAATGCCTTTGTTTAGGCCTATGGTTTTGATAGAGTGGGCTTTCTCACTTGGACTTCAAATGGACATTTTTGCAGCATCGGTTGACCCACAGAGCCCATAATATATCAAATTGAAGCTGAATCAGAGGGCTACAATGGGGGCTATACATTTCTTCTATAGCAATTTTTCTTCGGGCCCAAATCCTTTTGTTTAGGCCTATGGATTTGATAGAGTGGGTTTTCATACTTGGGCTTCAAATCGACGTTTGTGGCAGCATCGGTTGACCCACGGGGCCATAATATATCAAATTAAAGCACACTCAGAGGGCTATAATGGGGGAAATAAACTTCATCTATTGCAGTTTGTCTTCGGGCCCAAATACCTTGGTTTAGGCCCATGGATTTGATAGAGTGCGCTTTCGCACTTGGGCTTCAAATGAATGTTCGTGGCAGCATCGATTGACCCACAGAGCCCATAATATATCAAATCTGAGCTAACTCAGAGGGCTATAATAAGGGCTATAAACTTTGTCTATAGCCATTTTTCTTCGAGCCCAAATACCTTTGTTTAGGCCCATTGATTTAATAGAGTGGGCTTTTGCACATGGGCTTCAAATGGACATTCGTGGCAGCATCAGTTGACCCATGGGACCCATAATATATCAAATCAAAGCTGAATTAGAGGGATATAATGGGGACGTCTTCGATTCGAAATATTTTTGTTTACGCCCATGGATTTAATAAAGTGGGCTTTCGCACTTGGGCTTCAAATGGATGTCCGTGGCAGCAACGGTTGACCAACAAAGCCCATAATATATCAAATCGATGCTGAATCAGAGGGCTATAATGGGGGCTCTACACTTCATTTGTTTCAATTTGTCTTCATACCCAAATACCTTTGTTTAGGCCTATGCTTTTGATAGAGTGGGCTTTCGCACTTGGGCTTCAAATGCACGTTCGTGGCAGCAACGGTTGACCAACGGAGCCCATAATATATCAAATTGAAGCTGAATCAGAGGGCTATAGTGGGGGCTATACACTTCATCTATAGCAGTTTGTCTTCAGCCCCAAATACCTTTGTTTTGGCCCATGGATTTGATAGAGTGGGCTTTCACACTTGGGCTTCAAATGGACGTTCGTGGCAGCATCGGTTGACAAATGGAGGCCATAATATATCAAATTGAAGCTAAATCATAGGGATACAATGGGGGCTATAAACTTCATCTATAGTGGTTTGTCTTCAGGCCCAAATACCTTTGTTTAGGCCTATGGTTCTGATAGTGTGGGCTTTCGCACTTGGGCTTCAAATAGACATTGGTGGCAGCATCAGTTGACCCATGGGGCCCATAATATATCAAATTGAAGCTTAATCAGAGGGCTATAATGGGGGCTATAAATGTCATCTATACTGGGATGTCTTCGGCCCAAATACTTTTCTTTAGGCCTACGGATTTGATAGAGTGGGCTTTCGCACTTGGGATTTAGATGCACATTTGTGGTAGCATCAGCTGACCAACGAAGCCTATAATATATCAAATCAGAGTTGAATCAGAGGGCTACAATGGGTACTATGAACTTCATCTATAGCGGTTTTTCTTATGGCCAAAATACCTTTGTTTAGGCCTATGGTTTCGATAGAGTGGGCTTTCAAACTTGGACTTCAAATGGATGTTCGTGGTAGCATCGGTTGACCCACGGAGCCCATAATATATCAAATCGAAGCTAAATCTGAGGGCTATAAAGGGGACTATAAACTTCATCTATAGTGGGACGTCTTCGGGCCCAAATATTTTTGTTTACGCCTATGGATTTGATAGAGTGGGCTTTCTTACTTAGGCTTCAAATGGACGTTCGTGGCAGCAACAGTTGACCAATGGAGCCCATAATATTTCAAATCAAAGCTAAATCTGAGGGCTACAATTGGGGTTATACACTTCATCTATAGCAGTTTGTCTTCGGGCCCAAATACCTTCATTTAGGCCTATGGTTTTGATAGAGTGGGCTTTCATACTTGGGTTTCAAATGGACGTTTATGGCAGCAACGGTTGACCAACAGAGCCCATCATATATCAAATTGAAGCTGAATGAGAGGGCTACAATGGGGGCTATAAACTTCATCTATAGCAGTTTGTCTTCGGGTCCAAATACCTTTGTTTAGGCCTATGGTTCTAATAGTATGGGCTTTCACACTTGGGCTTCAAATGGACGTTCGTGGCAACATCAATTGACCCACGGGGCCCATAATATATCAAATCAAAGCTGAATCAGAGGGCTATAATGGGGACTATAAACTTCATCTATAATGGGATGTCTTCAGGCCCAAATACCTTTGTTTAGGCCTATGGTTTTGATAGAGTGGGCTTTCACACTTGGGTTTCAAATGGACGTTCGTGGCAGCAATGGTTGACCAACGAAGCCTATAATATATCAAATTGAAGCTGAATCAGAGGGCTACAATGGGGACTATACACTTCATCTATAGCAGTTTGTCTTCGGGCCCAAATACGTTTGTTTAGGGCTATGGTTTTGATAGAGTGGGCTTTCATACTTGGGCTTTAAATGGACGTTCGTGGCAGCATCAGTTGATCCACGGGGCCCCATAATATATCAAATCGAAGCTGAATCAGAGGGCTATAATGGGGGCTATAAAATTCATCTAAATTAGGACATCTTTAGACCCAAATACTTTTGTTTAAGCTCCTAGATTTGATAGAGTGGGCTTTCACACTTGGGATTCAAATGGACATTCATAGTGGCATCGGTTGACCAATAGAGCCCATGATATATCAAATCAAAGCTAAATCAGAGGGCTATAAATGGGGGCTATAAACTTTTTCTTAGCGGTTTGTCTTCTGGCCCAAATACCTTTATTTAGGCCCATGGATTTGTTAGATTGGGCTTTCACACTTGGGCTTCAAAGGCACGTTGTGGCAACATCGGTTGACCCACGGAGCCCATAATATATCAAATTGAAGCTAAATTAGAGGGATATAATGGGGACTATAAACTTTGTCTATTGCAGTTTGTCTTCGGGCCCAAATACCTTTGTTTAGGCCCATGGATTTGATAGAGTGCGCTTTCGCAGTTGGGCTTCAAATGGATGTTCATGGCAGCATCGGTTGACCCACAGGGCCCATAATATATCAAATTGAAGCTCACTCAGAGGGCTATAATGGGGGCTATAAAATTTGTCTATTGCAATTTGTCTTCGGGCCCAAATACCTTTGTTTAGGCCCATGGATTTAATAGAGTGGACTTTCACACTTAGGCTTCAAATGGACGTTCATGGTAGCATCGGTTGACCCACGGTGCCTATAATATATCAAATCGAAACTGAATCTAAGGTCTATAATGGGGGCTATAAATTTCATCTATAGTGGGATGTCTTTAGGCCCAAATATTTTTGTTTACGCCCATGGATTTGATAGAGTGGGCTTTCATACTTGGGCTTCAAATGGACATTCGTGGCAGCAACGGTTGACCAACGGAGCCCATAATATATCAAATTGAAGCTGAATCAGAGGGCTACAATAGGGGCTATATACTTCATCTATAATGGTTTGTCTTTGGCCCCAAATACCTTTGTTTAAGCCTATGTTTTTTATAGAGTGGGCTTTCACACTTACGCTTCAAATGGATGTTCATGGCAGCAACGGTTAACCAACGGAGCCCTTAATATATCAAATCGAAGTTGAATCAGAGGTATACAATGGGGGCTATACACTTCATTTATAGCAGTTTGTCTTCGGGCCCAAATACCTTTGTTTAGGCCCATGGATTTGATAAAGTGGGCTTTCACACTTGTGCTTAAAATAGATGTTTGTGGCAGCATCAGTTGACCAACGGGGCCCATAATATATCAAATTGAAGCTGAATCAGAGGGCTATAATGGGGGTTAGAAACTTCATCTATAGTGGGACATCTTCAAGCTCAAATACTTTTGTTTAGGCCCATGGATTTGATAGAGTGGGCTTTCGCACTTGGGCTTCAAATGGACTTTCGTGGCAGCAGCAGTTGACCCACGGAGCCTAAAATGCATCAAATCGAAGCTGAATCAGAGGACTTTAATGGGGGCCATTAAACTTCATCTATAGCGGTTTGTCTTTGGGCACAAATACCTTTGTTTAGGCCCATGAATTTGATAGAGTGGGCTTTCACACTTGGGATTCAAATTGAGGTTCGTGTAGCATTGGTTGACCCACGAGGCCCATAACATATCAAATTGGAGCTGAATCAAAGGGCTATAATAAGGGCTATAAAATTCATCTATAGCGACACACGTTTTCGGGGCCAAATATTTGTGTTTATGCCCATGGATTTGATAGAGTGGGCTTTCACAATTGGGATTCAAATGGACGTTCGTGGCAACATTAGCTGACAACATGAGACCCATAATGTATCAAATCAAAGCTGAATCAGAGGGCTATAATGGGGGCTATAAACTTAATCTATAGTGGTTTGTCTTCGGGCCAAAATACCTTTGTCTAAGCCTATGAATTTGATAGAGTGGGACTTTCGCACTTGGGATTTAAATAGAGGTTCGTGGCAGCATGGTTGACCCACGGGGCCAATATATCAAATCGGAGCTGAATCAGAGGGCTATAATGGGGGCTATAAACTTCATCTATAGTGGGATGTCTTCGGGCCCAAATACTTTTATTTAGGCCCATGAATTTGATAGAGTGGGCTTTCACACTTGGGCTTCAAATGGACGTTCGTGGCAGCATCGGTTGACCCACGGAGCCTATAATATATCAAAACAAAGCCCATGGAGATGATAGAGTGGGCTTTTATACTTGGGCTTCAAATGGACGTTCGTGGCAGCATCGGTTGACCCACGGGGCCCATAATATATCAAATCGAAGCTAAATCAGAGGGCTATAATGGGGGCTATAAACTTCTTCTATAGCAGTTTGTCTTCGGGCCAAAAAACCTTTGTTTAGGCCCATGGATTTAATAGAGTGGGCTTTCGCACTTGGGCTTCAAATGGACTTTCGTGGCAGCATCGGTTGACCCACAGAGCCCATAATATATCAAATCAAAGTTGAATCAGAGAACTATAATGGGGGATATAAAGTTCATCTATAGCGGTTTGTCTTCGAGCCCAAATTCCATTGTTTAGGCCCATGAATTTGATAGAGTCGGCTTCAAATGGATGTTATGGCAGCATCGATTGACCCATGGAGCCCATAATATATCAAATCGATGCTGACTCAAAGGTTTATAATGGGGGCTATAAACTTCATCCATAGCAGTTTATCTTCGGGTCCAAATTTGGTTCCTTAGGCCCATGAATTTGATAGAGTGGGCTTTCGCACTTAGGCTTCAAATGGACGTTCATGGTAGCATCGGTTGAACCACAGAGCCCATAATATTTCAAATCGAAGCTGACTCAGAGAGCTATAATGGGGTCTATAAACTTCATCTATAGTGGATTATCTTCGGGCCCAAATACCTTTGTTTAGGCCCATGAATTTGATAGTGTGGGCTTTCGTACTTGGGCTTCAAATGGACGTTCGTGGTAGCATCGGTTGACCCATGGACCCCATAATATATCAAATCAAAGCTGACTCAGAGGGCTATATTGGGGGCTATAAGCTTTGTCTATAACGGTATGTCTTCGAGCCAAAATACATTTATTTAGGCCCATGAATTTGATAAAGTGGGCTTTCGCACTTGGGCTTCAAATGGACTTTCGTAGCAGCATCAGTTGACCCACAGAGCCCATAATTTATCAAATCGATGCTGACTTAGAGGGCAGTAATGGGGGGTTATAAACTTCATCTATAGCGGTTTGTCTTAGGGCCCAAATTTGGTTCTTTAGGCCCATGAATTTGATAGAGTGGGCTTTCACACTTGTGCTTCAAATGGACGTTCGTGGCAGCATCAGTTGAACCACAGAGCCTATAATATTTCAAATCGAAGCTAACCTAGAGAGCTATAATGGGGTCTATAAACATCATCTATAGTGGTTTGTCTTCGGGCCCAAATACCTTTGTTTAGGCCCATGACTTTGATAGAGTGGGCTTTCGCACTTGGGCTTCAAATGGACATTTGTGGCAGCATAGGTTGACCCGCGGACCCATAATATATCAAATCAAAGATGACTCAGAGGGCTATAATGGGGGCTATAAACTTCATCTATAGCGATTTATCCTCGAGCCCAAATACCTTTCTTTAGGCCCATGAATTTGATAGAGTGGGCTTTCGCACTTGGGCTTTAAATGGACATCGTGGCAGCGTCTGTTGACCCCATGGGGTACATAAGATATCAAATCGAAGTTGACTCAGAGGGCTATAATGGGGGATATAAACTTCATCTATAGCGGTTTGTCTTTGGGCCCAAATACCTTTGTTTAAGCCCATGAATTTGATAGAGTAGGCTTTCACACTTGGGATTCAAATGGACGTTCGTGGTAGCATCGGTTGAACCATGGAGCCCATAATATTTCAAATCGAAGCAAACTCAGAGCGCTATAATGGGGGCTATAAACTTTGTCTATAACGGTTTATCTTCGGGCCCAAATACCTTTGTTTAGGCCGATTGATTTAATAGAGTGGGCTTTTATACTTGGGCTTCAAATGGACGTTCGTGGCAGCATCGGTTGACCCATGGGGCCCATAAAATATCAAATTAAAACTGAATCAGAGGGCTATAATGGGGGCTATAAACTTCTTCTATAGCAGTTTGTCTTCGGGCCCAAATACCTTTATTTAGACCCATGGATTTGATAGAGTAGGCTTTTCCCCTTAGGCTTCAAATGGACTTTTGTGGTAGCATCGATTGACCCACTGAGCCCATAATATATAAAATCAAAGTTGAATTAGAAGGCTATAATGGGGACTGTAAAGTTCACCTATAGTGGTTTGTCTTCGAGCCCAAATTCCGTTGTTTAGGCCCATGAATTTGATAAAGTGGCTTCAAATGGATATTCGTGGCAGCATCGGTTAACCAATAAGCCCATAATATATCAAATCGACGTTGACTCAAAGGCTATAATGGGGGCTATAAAATTCATCTATAGTGGTTTGTCTTCGGGCCCAAATTCAATTTCTAAGGCCCATGAATTTGATAGAGTGGGCTTTCGCACTTGGGCTTCAAATGGACGTTTATGGCAGCATCGGTTGAAACCACGGAGACCATAATATTTTAATTGAAGCTGACTCAGAGAGCTATAATAGGGTCTATAAACTTTGTCTATAGCGGATTGTCTTCGGGCCCAAATACCATTGTTTATGCCCATGAATTTGATAGAGTGGCTTTTGCACTTGGGCTTTAAATGGACATTCATGGTAGCATCGGTTGACCCACGGACCCCATAATATATCAAATCGAAGCTAACTCAGAGGGCTATAATAGGGACTATAAGCTTCATCTATAATGGTTTATCTTCGGGCCCAAATACCTTTATTTAGGCCCATGAATTTGATAGAATGGGCTTTCGCACTTAGGCTTCAAATGGACTTTCGTTGCAACATCGGTTGACCCACAGAGCCCATAATATATCAAATTAAAGCCAAATCAGAAGGCTATAATGGGGGTTATAAACTTCATCTATAGCGGTTTGTCTTTAGGCCTAAATTTGGTTCTTTAGGCCCACGAATTTGATAGAGTGGGCTTTCGTACTTAGGCTTCAAATGGTCATTCGTGGTAGCATTAGTTGACCCACGGACCCCATAATATATCAAATTGAAGCTGACTCAGAGGGCTATAATGGGGGCTATAAGCATTGTCTATAGCGGTTTGTCTTCATTGCCCAAACACCTTTGTTTAGGCCCATGAATTTGATAGAGTGGGCTTTTGCACTTAGGCCTTAAATGGACATTCGTGGCAGCATCGGTTGACCCGCGGACCCCATAATATATCAAATTGAAGCTGACTCAGGGAGCTATAATGGGAGCTATAAACTTCATCTATAGCGGTTTGTCTTCGGCCCCAAAGACCTTTATTCAGGCCCATGAATTTGATAGAGTGGGCTTTCGCACTTAGGCTTCAAATGGATGCTTGTGGCAACATCGGTTGAACCACAGAGCCCATAATATTTCAAATTGAAGCTGACTTAAAATGCTATAATGGGGGCTATAAACTTCATCTATAGCGGTTTATCTTCGGGCCCAAATACCTTTGTTTAGGCCCATGGATTTGATAGAGTGGCCTTTTATACTTGGCCTTCAATGGACATTTGTGGCAGCATCAGTTGACCCACAAGGCCCATAAAATATCAAATCGAAGCTGAATTAGAGGGCTATAATAGGGACTATAAACGTCTTCTATAGTGGTTTGTCTTTGGGCCCAAATACCTTTGTTTAGGCCCATGGATTTAATAGAGTGAGCTTTTATACTTGGGCTTCAAATGGACGTTCGTGGTAGCATTGGTTGACCCAATGGGCCCATAATATATCAAATCAAAACTGACTCAGAGAGCTATAATGGGGTCTATAAACTTCTTCTATAGCAGTTTGTCTTTGGGCCCAAATACCTTTGTTTAGGCCCATGGATTTGATAGAGTGGGCTTTCGCACTTGGGCTTCGAATGGACGTTCATGGCAGCATCAGTTGGCCCGCGGATCCCATAATATATCAAATCAAAGCTAACATAGAGAGCTATAATGGGGGGCTATAAAATTCATCTATACCGATTTGTCTTTAAGCCCAAATTTCATTGTTTAGGCCCATGAAATTGATAGAGTGGGCTTTTATACTTGGGCTTCGAATGGACATTCATGGCAGCATTGGTTGACCCCACAAAGCCCATAATATATCAAATCGATGCTGACTCAAAGGGCTATAATGGGGCTATAAACTTTGTCTATAGCGGTTTGTCTTTGGGCCCAAATACCTTTGTTTAGGCTTATGAATTTGATAGAGTGGGCTTCTACACTTAGGCTTCAAATGGACATTCATGGCAGCATCGGTTGAACCACAGAGCCCATAATATTTCAAATCGAAGTTGACTCCGAGCGCTATAATGGGGCTATAAATTTCATCTACAGTGGTTTATCTTTGGGCCCCAATACCTTTGTTGAAGCCCATGGATTTGATAGAGTGGGCTTTTATACTTAGGCTTCAAATGGATGTTCATGGCAGCATCAGTTGACCCATGGGGCCCATAAAATATCAAATCAAAGCTAATTTAGAGGGCTATAATGGGGACAATAAACATCTTCTATAGCAGTTTGTCTTTGGGCCCAAATACCTTTGTTTGGCCCATGGATTTGATAGAGTGGGCTTTTATACTTCGGCATCAAATGGATGTTCGTGGCAGCATCGGTTGACCCACGAGGTCCATAATATATCAAATTGAAACTGACTCAGAGACCTATAATGGAGTCTATAAACTTCTTCTATAGCGGTTTGTCTTCAGGCCCAAATACCTTTGTTTGGACCTATGGATTTGATAGAGTGGGTCTTCGCACTTGGGCTTCAAATGGACGTTCGTGGCAGTGTCAGTTGACCTGTGGACCCCATAATATATCAAATCAAAGCTGAATTAGAGAGCTATAATGAGGGCTATAAACTTCATCTATAGTGGTCTGTCTTTGAGCCCAAATTCAGTTGTTTAGGCCCATGAATTTGATAGTGGGCTTTTATACTTGGGCTTCGAATGGACGTTTGTGGCAGCATCGGTTGACCTACGGAGCCCATAATATATCAAATTGACACTAACTCAAAGGGCTATAATGGGGGCTATAAACTTCATCTATAGCGGTTTGTCTTCGAGCCCAAATACCTTTGTTTATGCCCATGAATTTCATTGAGTGGGCTTTCGCACTTGGGCTTCAAATGGACATTTGTGGCAGTATCAGTTGAACCACAGAGCCCATAATATTTCAAATTGAAGCTGACTCAGAGCACTATAATGGGGTCTATAAACTTCGTCTATAGCAGTTTATCTTTGAGCCCAAATACCTTTGTTTAGGCCCATGGATTTGATAGAGTAGGCTTTTATACTTGGGCTTCAAATGGACGTTTGTGGCAGCATTGGTTGACCCATTGGGCCCATAATCCATCAAATTGAAGCTGACTCAGAGAGCTATAATAGGGTCTATAAACTTCTTCTATAGCGGTTTGTCTTTGGGCCCAAATACCTTTGTTTAGGCCCATAGATTTGATAGAGTGGGCTTTCGCACTTGGGCTTCAAATGAATGTTCGTGGCAGCATCGGTTGACCCGCAGATATCATAATATATCAAATAGAAGCTGACTCAGAGAGCTATAATGGGGGCTATAAACTTCATCTATAGCGGTTTGTCTTCGAACCCAAATTCCATTGTTTAGGCCCATGAATTTGACAGAGTGGGCTTTTATACTTGGGCTTCGAATGGACGTTCATGGCAGCATCGGTTGACCCACAGAGCCTATAATATATCAAATTGATGCTGAATCAAAGGGCTATAATGGGGGCTATAAATTTCATCTATAGCGGTTTGTCTTCGGGCCCAAATACCTTTGTTTAGGCCCATGAATTTGATAGAGTGGGCTTTCGCACTTGGGCTTCAAATGGACGTTCGTGGCAGCATCAGTTGAACCACGGAGCCCAAAATATTTCAAATCAAAGCTAACTTAGAGCGCTATAATAGGGCTACAAATTTCATCTACATCAATTTATCTTCGGGCCCCAATATCTTTGTTTAAGCCCATGGATTTGATAGAGTGGACTTTTATACTTGGGCTTCAAATGGATGTTCGTGGCAACATAAGTTGACCCACAGGGCCCATAAAATATCAAATCGAAGCTAATTTAGAGGGCTATAAAGGGGACTATAAACGTCTTCTATAGCGATTTGTCTTCAGGCCCAAATACCTTTGTTTAGGCCCATGGATTTAATAGAGTGGGCTTTTATACTTCGACTTCAAATGGACGTTCGTGGCAGTATCGGTTCACCCACGAGGCCCATAATATATCAAATCAAAACTGACTCAGAGATCTATAATAGGGTCTATCAACTTCTTCTATAGCGGTTTGTCTTCGAGCACAAATACCTTTGTTTAGGCCCATGGATTTGATAGAGTGGGCTTTCACACTTGGGCTTCAAATGGACGTTCGTGGCAGCATCGGTTGACCCGCGGATCCCATAATATATCAACTCGAAGCTGACTAAGAGAGCTATAATGGGGGCTATAAAATTCATCTATATTGGTTTTTCTTTGAGCCTAAATTCCATTGTTTAAGCCCATGAATTTGATAGAGTGGTCTTTTATACTTGGGCTTCGAATGGACATTCGTGGCAGCATCGGTTGACCCATGAAGCCCATAATATATCAAATCGACGCTGACTCAAAGGGCTATAATGGGGGCTATAAACTTCATCTATAGTGGTTTGTCTTTGGGCCCAAATACCTTTGTTTATGCCCATGAATTTCATTGAGTGGGCTTTCGCACTTGGGCTTCAAATGGACGTTCATGGCAATATCGGTTGAACCACGGAGCCCATAATATTTCAAATTGATGCTGACTTAGAGTGCTATAATGGGGTTTATAAACTTCATCTATAGCAGTTTATTTTCGGGCCCAAATACCTTTGTTTAGGCCCATGGATTTGATAGAGTGGGCTTTCACACTTGGGCTTCAAATGGACGTTCATGGCAGCATTGGTTGACCCACTGGGCCTATAATATATCAAATCAAAGATGACTCAAAGAGCTATAATGGGGTCTGTAAACTTCTTCTATAGCGGTTTGTCTTCGGGCCCAAATACCTTTATTTAGGCCCATGGATTTGATAGAGTGGGCTTTCACACTTGGGCTTCAAATGGATGTTCGTGGCAGCATCGGTTAACCCGCAGACCCTATAATATATCAAATCAAAGTTGACTCAGAGAGCTAAAATGGGGGCTATAAAATTCATCTATAGTGGTTTGTCTTTGAGCCCAAATTCCGTTGTTTAAGCCCACGAATTTGATAGAGTGGGCTTTTATACTTGGCTTCGAATGGACGTTCATGGTAGCATCGGTTGACCTACAGAGCCCATAATATATCAAATCGACGCTGACTCAAAGGGATATAATAGGGGCTATAAACTTCATCTATAGCAGTTTGTCTTCGGCCCCAAATACCTTTGTTTATGCCCATAAATTTCATTAAGTGGGCTTTCGCACTTGGGCTTCAAATGGACGTTCGTGGCAGTATCAGTTGAACCACATAGCCCATAATATTTGAAATCGAAGCTGACTCCAGAGTGCTATAATGGGTTCTATAAAATTTGTCTATAGCAATTTACCTTCGGGCCCAAATACCTTTGTTTAGGCCCATGGATTTGATATAGTGGGCTTTTATACTTGGGCTTCAATGGACGTTCGTGGCAGCATTGGTTGACCCACTGGGCCTATAATATATCAACTCGAAGTTGACTAAGAGAGCTATAATGGGGTCTATAAACTTCTTTTATAGCAGTTTGTCTTCGGGCCCAAATACCTTTGTTTAGGCCCATGGATTTGATAGAGTGGGCTTTCATACTTAGGCTTCAAATGGATGTTTGTGGCAACATCGGTTGTCCCGTGGATCCCATAATATATCAAATCAAAGCTGACTCAGAGAGATATAATGGGGGCTATAAACTTCATCTATAGTGGTTTGTCTTCAAGCCCAAATTCTGTTGTTTAGGCCCATGAATTTGACATAGTGGGCTTTTATACTTGGGCTTTGAATGGACGTTCATGGCAACATCGGTTGACCCATGGAGCCCATAATATATCAAATCAACACTGACTCAAAGGGCTATAATGGGGGCTATAAACTTCGTCTATAGCGGTTTGTCTTCGGACCCAAATACCTTTGTTTAGGCCTATGAATTTGATAGAGTGGGCTTTCGCACTTGGGCTTCAAATGGACGTTCGTGGTAGCATCGGTTTGAAACACAGAGCCCATAATATTTCAAATCGAAGCTAACTCAGAGCGCTATAATAGGGCCAATAAATTTCATCTACAACAGTTTATCTTTGGGCCCCAATACTTTTGTTTAGGCCCATGGATTTGATAGAGTGGGGCTTTTATACTTGGGCTTCAAATGGATGTTCGTGGCAGCATAAGTTGACCCACTGGGCCCATAAAATATCAAATCGAAGCTAATTTAGAGGGCTATAGTGGGGACTATAAACATCTTCTATAGCGGTTTGTCTTCAGGTCCAAATACCTTTGTTTAGGCCCATGGATTTGATAGAGTGGGCTTTTATACTTCAACTTCAAATGAACATTCGTGGTAGTATCGGTTGACCCACGGGGCCCATAATATATCAAATCAAAATTGACTCAAAGACCTATAATGGGGGTCTATAAACTTCTTCTATAGCAATTTGTCTTTCGGGCACAAATACCTTGTTTAGGCCCATGGATTTGATAGAGTGGGCTTTCGCACTTGGGCTTCAAATGGACGTTTGTGGCAGCATCGGTTGACCCACGGACCCCCATAATATATCAAATTGAAGCTGACTCAGAGAGCTATAATGGGGGCTATAAACTTCATCTATAGTGTTTGTCTTTGAGCCCAAATTCCATTGTTTAAGACCCATGAATTTGATAGAGTGGGCTTTCATACTTGGGCTTCGAATGGACATTCGTGGCAGCATCGTTGACCCATGAAGCCCATAATATATCTAATTGATGCTGACTCAAAGGGATATAATAGGGGCTATAAACTTCATCTATAGTGGTTTGTTTTCGGGCCCAAATACCTTTGTTTATGCCCATGAATTTCATTGAATCGGCTTTCGCACTTGGGCTTCAAATGGACGTTCGTGGTAGTATCGGCTGAACCATAGAGCCCATAATATTTCAAATTGAAGATGACTCAGAGCGCTATAATGGGGGCTATAAACTTCATCTATAGAAGTTTATCTTTGGGTCCAAATACCTTTGCTTAGGCCCATGGATTTGATAGAGTGGGCTTTTATACTTGGGCTTCAAGTGGACGCTCGTGGGCAGCATCAGTGGACCCACAGGCCGCATAACATATCAAATTGAAGAAAAATGAGAGGGCTATAATGGGGGCTATAACTTCTTCTATAACGGTTTGTCGTCAGTCCCAAACACCTTTGTTTAGGCCCATGGATTTGATAGAGTGGGCTTTCACACTTGGGCTTCAAATGGACTTTCGTAGGGTAGCATCGATTGACCCACGGAGCCCATAATATATCAAATCAAATTTGAATTAGAGGGCTATAATTAGGGCTATAAAATTTCATCTATAGCGGTTTGTCTTTGGGCCCAAATTCAATTCTTTGGGCCCATGAATGATAGAGTTGGCTTTCGCACTTGCGCTTTAAATGGACGTTTGTGGGCAGCATCGGTTGAACCACAGAGCCCATAATTTTTAAAATTGAA
Organism: Mallotus nudiflorus; assembly: GCA_947683625.1. Taxonomy (NCBI): domain Eukaryota; kingdom Viridiplantae; phylum Streptophyta; class Magnoliopsida; order Malpighiales; family Euphorbiaceae; genus Mallotus; species Mallotus nudiflorus. The sequence continues at coordinate 437,155 of CANTUR010000031.1, read as the reverse complement.
GCTGACTCAGAGAGCTATAATGGGGGTCTATAAACTTCGTCTATAGCAGATTGTCTTCGGGCCCAACTACCTTTGTTTAGGCCCATGAATTTGATTGAGTGGGCTTTCACACTTGGGCTTCAAATGGACGTTCGTGGTAGCATCGGTTGACCCACAGACCCCATAATATATCAAATCGAAGCTGACTGATAGGGCTATAATGGGGGCTATAAGCTTCATCTATGGTGGTTTGTCTTTAGGCCCAAATACCTTTGTTTAGGCCCATGAATTTGATAGAGTGGGCTTTCACCCTTGGGCTTCAAATGGACTTTCGTAGTGACATCAGTTGATCCATGGAGCCCATAATATATCAAATCGATGCTGACAAAAAGGGCTATAATGGGGGTTAGCTTTTTCTATAGCGGTTTGTCTTCGGGCCCAAATTCGGTTCTTTAGGCCCAAGAATTTGATAGAGTATGCTTTCGCACTTACGCTTCAAATGGATGTTTGTGGCAGCGTCGGTTGAACCACGGAGCCCATAATATTTCAAATTGAAGATGACTCAAAGAGCTATAGGGGGGGCTATAAACTTCATCTATAGCAGTTTGTCTTCGGGCCTAAATACCTTTGTTTAGGCCCATGACTTTAATAGAGTGGGCTTTCGCACTTGGGCTTCAAATGGAAGTTCATGGCAGCATCGGTTGACCCGCAGACCCCATAATATATCAAATCGAAGCTGACTTAGAGGGCTATTATAGGGGCTATAAACTTAGTCTATAGCGGTTTGTCATTGTGCCCAAATACCTTTGTTTAGGCCCATGGATTTTATATAGTGGGCTTTCGCACTTGGGCTTTAAATGGACTTTCGTGGCAACATCGGTTGACCCACAGAGCCCATAATATATCAAATCGAAGCTGACTCAAAAGGCTATAATGGGGACTATAAATTTCATCTATATCGATTTGTCTTCGGTCCCAAATTTGGTTGTTTAGGCCCATGAATTTGATAGAGTGGGGTTTCGCACTTTGGCTTTAAATGGACGTTCGTGGCAGCATCGGTTGAACCACGGAGCCCATAATAATTCAAATCAAAGCTGACTCAAAGGCTATAATGGGGGCTATAAACTTCGTCTATAGTGGTTTGTCTTCGGGCCCAGATACCTTTATTTAGGACCATGAATTCAATAGACTGGGCTTTCACACTCGGGCTTCTAATGGATGTTCGTGGTAGCATTGGTTGACCCACGGAGCCCATCATAAATCAAATCTCAACTAACTCAGAGGGCTATAATTGGGGCTATAAACATCGTCTCTAGCGGTTTGTCTTCGGCCCCAAATACCTTTGTTTAGGCCCATAGATTTGATACAATGGGCTTTCGTACTTGCGCTTTAAATGGACGTTCATGGCAGCTTCGGTTGAACCACAGAGCCCATAATATTTCAAATCAAAACTGACTCAAAGAGCTATAATGGGGTCTATAAACTTCATCTATAGCAGTTTGTCTTTCGGCCCAAATACCTTTGTTTAGGCCCATGACTTTGAAAGAGTGGGCTTTCGCAGTTAGGCTTTAAACGGACGTTCGTGGTAGCATCGGTTGACCTGTAAACCCCATAATATATCAAATTGAAGCTGACTCAGAGGGCTAAAATTGGGGCTATAAACTTCATCTATATCAGTTTGTCTTCATGCCCAAATATGTTTGTTTAGGCCCATGAATTTGATAGAGTGGGCTTTCGCACTTGGGATTCAAATGGACGTTCGTGGCAGCATCGGTTACCCCTCGAACCCCATAATATATCAAATTGAAGCTGACTCAGAGGGCTATAATAGGGGCTATCAACTTCGTCTATAGCAGTTTGTCTTCGTGCCCAAATACCTTTGTTTAGGTCCATGAATTTGATAGAGTGGGCTTTCTCACTTGGGCTTCAAATGGACGTTTGTGGCAGCATCGGTTGATTCACGGGGCCCATAATATATCAAATTGAAGCTTACTTAGAGGGCTATAATGGGGGCTATAAACTTCATCTATATCAGTTTGTCTTCGGGCACAAATACCTTTGTTTAGGCCCATGGATTTGATAGAGCGGGCTTTCGCACTTAGTCTTCAAATGGAAGTTAATGGCAGCATCGATTGACCCATGGCACCCATAATATATCAAATTGAAGCTGACTCAGAGGGCTATAATGGGGGCTTTAAACTTCATCTATAGCGATTTGCCTTCGGGCCCAAATACCTTTGTTTAGGCCAATGGATTTGATAGAGTAGGGTTTCCTACTTGGTCTTCAAATGGATGATCGTGGCAGCATCAGTTGACGCACAGGGCCCATAATATATCGAATAAAAGCTGACTCAGAGGGCTATAATGGAGTCTATAAACTTTATTTATAGCAATTTGTCTTCGAGCACAAATATTTTTATTTAGGCCCATGGATTTGATAGAGTGGGCGTTCATACATGGGCTTCAAATGGACGTTCGTGCCAGCATCGGTTGATCCACGAGGCCAAAAATATATCAAATCAAAGCTAAATCAAAGGGCTATAATGGGTGCTATAAACTTCATCTATGGCAATTTGTCTTAGGGCCCAAATACCTTTATTTAGGCCCATGGATTTTATAGAGTGGGGTTTCACACTTAGGCTTCAAATGGACATTCATGGCAGCATCGGTTGATGCACGAGGCCCATAATATATCAAATCAAAGCTGACTTAGAGGGCTATAATAAGGACTATAAACTTTTTTTATAGTAGTTTGTCTTCGGGCCAAAACATTTTTGTTTAGGCCCATGGATTTGATAGAGTGGGCTTTCGTACTTGGACTTCAAAAGGACGTTCATGCCAGCATCGGTTGATCCATGGGGCCCAAAATATATTAAATCGAAGCTGACTCAGAGGGCTATAATGAGGGCTACAAACTTCATTTATAGCTGTTTGTCTTAAGGCCTAAATACCTTTATTTCGACCCATGAATTTGATAGAGTGGGCTTTCACAATTGGGCTTCAAATTGACGTTTATGGCAGCATCGGTTGACGCACGGGGCCCATAATAAATCAAATTGAAGCTGACTTAGAGGGCTATAATGGCGGCTATAAACTTCATCTATAGTAGTTTTTCTTCAGGCCTAAATACCTTTATTTATGCCTATGGATTTGATAGAGTGGGATTTCATACTTGGGCTTTAAATGGACGTTCGTGGCAGCATAGGTTGAGCCACGGGCCTATAATATATCAAATCGAAGCTGACTCAGAGGGCTATAATGGGGGCTATAAACTTTATCTATAGCAATTTGTCTTCGGGTCCAAATACCTTTGTTTAGGCCCATGGATTTGATAGACTGGGGTTTCTCACTTAGACATCAAATGGACGTTCGTGGCAGCATCGGTTGATGCACGGGGCCCATAATATATCAAATCAAAGCTGACTCAGAGGGCTATAATGGGGACTATAAACTTTGTATTATAACAGTTTGTCTATAGGCACAAATATTTTTATTTAAGCCTATGGATTTGATAGAGTTGGCTTTCATACTTGGGCTTCAACTAGACATTCGTGCCAGTGTCAGTTGATCCATGGGGCCCAAAATATTTCAAATCGAAGCTGACTCAAAGGGCTATAATGAGGGCTACAAACTTCATTTATAGTGGTTTGTCTTCAGGCCCAAATACCTTTATTTCGGCCCATGAATTTGATAGAGTGGGCTTTCGCAATTGGGCTTCAATTTGACATTCGTGGCAGCATCGGTTGACACACGAGGCCCATAATATATCAAATCGAAGCTGACTCAGAGGGCTATAATGGGGGCTATAAACTTCATCTATAGTGGTTTTTCTTCGGGCCCAAATACCTTTGTTTAGGCCCATGGATTTGATACAGTGGGGTTTCATACTTAGGCTTCAAATGGACGTTCGTGGCAGCATCGGTTAATGCACGGGGACCATAATATATCAAATCAAAGTTAACTGGGAGGGCTATAATGGCGGCTATAAAGTTCATCTATATGGGCTCTCTTCGGGCCCAAATATATTTGTTTAAGCCCATGGATTTGATAGAGTGGACTTTCATACTTGGGCTTTAAATGGACATTTGTGCCAGCATCGGTTAACACATGGGGCCAGAAATATATCAAATCGAAGTTGACTCAAAGGGCTATAATGGGGGCTATAAACTTCATCTATAACTATTTATCTTCGGGCCTAAATACCTTTGTTTAGGCCCATTAATTTGATAGAGTGGGCTTTCGCACTTGGGCTTCAAATGGACGTTCGTGGCAGCATCGGTTGACCTACGAGGCCCATAATATATCAAATCAAAGCTAACTCTGAGGGCTATAATGGGGTCTATAAAATTTGTCTATAACGGTTTTTCTTCGGGCCCAAATACCTTTGATTAAGCCCAATAATTTGATAGAGTGGGCTTTCGCACTTGGGCTTCAAATGGACATTCGTTGCAGCATCGGTTGACCCACGGGGCCCATAATATATCAAATCGAAGCTTACTCAGTGGGCTATAATGTGGACTATAAACTTCATCTATAGTAGTTTGTCTTCAGGCCCAAATACCTTTGTTTAGGCCCATGGATTTAATAGAGTGGGCTTCCGCACTTGGGCTTCAAATGGATGTTCGTGGCAGCATCGGTTGACCCACGAGGCCCATAACATATCAAATCGAAGCTGACTTGGAGGGCTATAAAGGAGGCTATAAAGTTCATCTATAGCAGTTTGTCTTTGAGCCTAAATACCTTTATTCAGGCCTATGGATTTGATAAAGTGGGGTTTCGCACTTGGGCTTAAAATGGACGTTTGTGGCAGCATCAGTTGATGCACGGGGCACATAATATATCAAATCGAAGCTGACTCAGAGGGCTATAATTGGGACTATAAAATTTTTTTATTGCAATTTTTATTATTGCCCAAATATTTATATTTAGGACCATGGATTTGATGGAGTGGGCTTTTGCACTTGGGCTTCAAATGGACGTTTGTGGCAGCATCGGTTGATCCACGGGGCCCAAAATATATCAAATCAAAGCTGACTCAGAGGGCTATAATGGGAGCTATAAAATTCATCTATAGTGCTTTTTCTTTGGGCCCAAATACCTTTGTTTAGGCCCATTAATTTGATAGAGTGAGCTTTCGCACTTGACCTTCAAATGGACGTTCGTGGTAGCATCGGTTGACCCACGGGGCCCATAATATGTCAAATCGAGGTTGAATTAGAGGGCTATAATGGGAGCTATAAACTTTTTCTACAGTGATTTGTCTTCGGGCCAAAATACCTTTGTTTAAGCTCATTGATTTGAATGAGCAGGCTTTCGCACTTGGTCTTCAAATGGACGTTCGTGGCAACTTCGGTTGACCCACGGGGCCCATAATATATCAAATCAAAGCTGACTCAGAGGGCTATAATGGGGGCTATAAACTTCATCTATAGCGGTTTGTCTTTGGGCCTAAATACCTTTCTTTATGCCCATGGATTTGATAGAGTGGGGTTTCGCACTTGGGCTTCAAATGGACATTCATGGCAGCATCGGTTGACGCACGAGGCCCATAATATCTAAATCAAAGCTGACTTAGAGGTCTAGAATGGGGACTAGAAACTTCATTTATAGCGATTTCTCTTCGAACCCAAATATTTTTGTTTGGGCCCATGGATTTGATAGAGTGGGCTTTTCCACTTGGACTTCAAATGGACATTCGTGGCAGCATCGGTTGACCCATGGGACCCATAATATATCAAATTGAAGCTGACTCAGAGGGCTATAATGGGAGCTATAAACATCATCTATAGCAGTTTGTCTTCAGGCCCCAATACATTTTTTTAGGCCCATGGATTTGATAGAGCAAGCTTTCGCAATTAGTCTTCAATTGGAAGTTCATGGCAGCATCGGTTGACCCACAGATCAAATTAAAGCTGACTCCGAGGGCTATAATGGGGGCTATAAAATTCATCTATAGTAGTTTTTCTTTGAGCCCAAATACCTTTCTTTAGGCCCATGGATTTGATAGAGTGGGGTTTCGCAGTTGGGCAGCAAATGGACGGTCATGGCAGCATCGGTTGACCCACGGGGCCCAAAATATATCAAATCAAAGTTGACTCAATAGGCTATAAACATCGTCTATAGCGATTTGTCTTCGGGCCCCAATACCTTTATTTATGCCCATGGATTTGATAAAGCGGGCTTTTGCACTTGGTCTTCACATGGAAGTTCGTGGCACCATCAGTGACCCATAGGGCCCATAATATATCAAATTGAAGTTGACTCACAGGGCTACAATGGGAGCTATAAACTCCATCTATAGTAGTTTGTCTTTGGGCCCAAATACCTTTGTTTAGGCCTATGGATTTGATAGAGTGGGGTTTCGTACTAAGGATTCAAATGCACATTCGAGGCAACATCGGACAACGAACGGGGCCCGTAATATATCAAATTGAAGCTGACTCAGAGGGCTATAATGGAGACAATAAACTTTGTTTATAGAAGTTTGTCCTTAGGCCCAAATACCTTTGTTTAGACCCATGGATTTGATAGAGTGGGGTTTCGCAGTTGGGATTCAAATGGATCATCGTGGCAGTATCAGTTGACGCACGAGGCCCATAATATATCAAATCAAAGCTAACTCAGAGGGCTATAATGGAGGCTATAAACTTTGTTTATAGCAGTTTTTCTTCGGGCCCAAATATTTTTGTTTAGGCCCATGGATTTGATAGAGGGGCTTTCACACTTGGGCTTTAAATTGATGTTCGTGTCAGCATCGGTTGACCCACGAGGCCCATAATATATCAAATCGAAGCTGACTCAGAGGGCTATAATGGGGGCTATAAACTTTTTGTTATAACAGTTTGTCTATAGGCACAAATATTTTTGTTTAAGCCCATGGATTTGATAGAGTGGGCTTTTATACTTGGGCTTCAACTAGACGTTCGTGCCAGTATCAGTTGATCCATGGGGCCCAAAATATTTCAAATTGAAGCTGACTCAAAGGGCTATAATGAGGGCTATAAACTTCATTTATAGTGGTTTGTCTTCAGGCCCAAATACCTTTATTTCGGCCCATGAATTTGATAGAGTGGGCTTTCGCAATTGGGCTTCAAATTGGCATTCATGGCAGCATCGATTGACACACGGGGCCCATAATATATCAAATCGAAGCTGACTCAGAGGGCTATAATGGGGGCTATAAACTTCATCTATAGTAGTTTTTCTTTGGGCCCAAATACCTTTATTTAGGCCCATGGATTTGATACAGTGGGGTTTCATACTTGGGCTTCAAATGGACGTTTGTGGTAGCATCGGTTGACACACGGGGACCATAATATATCAAATCAAAGTTGACTGGGAGGGCTATAATGGCGGCTATAAAGTTCATCTATACGGGCTCTCTTCGGGCCCAAATATATTTGTTTAAGCCCATGGATTTGATAGAGTGGACTTTCGTACTTGGGCTTTAAATGGACATTCGTGCCAGCATCGGTTGACACATGGGGCCATAAATATATCAAATCGAAGCTAACTCAGAGGGCTATAATGGGGGCTATAAACTTCATCTATAGCTATTTGTCTTTGGGCCCAAATACCATTATTTAGGCCCATGAATTTGATAGAGTGGGCTTTCGCACTTGGGCTTCAAATGGACGTTCGTGGCAGCATCGGTTGACCCACGGGGCCCATAATATATCAAATCAAAGCTAACTCCAATGGCTATAATGGGGTTTATAAACTTCATCTATAGCAGTTTGTCTTCAGGCCCAAATACCTTTGATTAAGCCCAAGAATTTGATAAAGTGGGCTTTCGCACTTGGGCTTCAAATGGACGTTCGTTGTAGCATCGGTTGACCCACGGGGCCCATAATATATCAAATCGAAGCTGACTCAGTGGGCTATAATGAGGACTATAAACTTCATCTATAGCAGTTTGTCTTCGGGCCCAAATACCTTTGTTTAGGCCCATGGATTTGATAGAGCGGGCTTTCGCACTTGGGCTTCAAATGGATGTTCGTGGCAGTATCGGTTGACCCACGAGGCCCATAATAAATCAAATCAAAGCTAACTCAGAGGGCTATAATGGAGGCTATCAACTTTTTTTATAGCAGTTTTTCTTTAGGCCCAAATATTTTTGTTTATGCCCATGGATTTGATAGAGGGGGCTTTCATACTTGGGCTTTAACTTGACGTTCGTGTCAGCATCGGTTGACCCACGGGGCCCATAATATATTAAATCAAAGCTGACTCAGCGGGCTATAATGGGGGCTATAGACTTCATCTATAGCAGTTTGTCTTCAGGCCCAAATACCTTTGTTTAGGCGCATGGATTTGATAGAGCGGACTTTCGCACTTGGTCTTCAAATGGACGTTCGTGGCAGCATCGGTTGACCCACGGAGCCCATAATATATCAAATCAAAGTTGACTCCAAGGGCTATAATAGGGGCTATAAACTTCATCTATAGCAGTTTGTCTTCGAGCCCAAATACCTTTGATTAGGCCCATGAATTTGATAGAGTGGGCTTTCGCACTTCGGCTTCAAATGGACGTTCGTGGCAACATCGGTTGACCCACGGGGCCCAAAATATATCAAATTGAAACTGACTCAGAGTGATATAATGGGGGCTATAAACTTCATCTATACCGGGCCATCCTGGGGCCCAAATATTTTTGTTTAGGCCCATGGATTTCATAGAGTGGGCTTCCACTCATGGGCTTCAAATGCACGTTTGTGGCAGCATCGGTTGACCCAAGGAGCCCATAATATTTCAAATCAAAGATGACTCATAGGGCTATAATGGGGGCTATAAACTTTGTCCATAGCAATTTGTCTTCGGGCCTGACTACCTTTGTTTAGGCCCATGGATTTGATAGAGCGAACTTTCACACTTGGTCTTCAAATGGACGTTCGTGGCAGCATCGGTTGATCCATGGGCCTATAATATCTCAAATTGAAGCTGATTCAGAGAGCTATAATGGTGGTTATAAACTTCGACTATAGCAGTTTGTCTTTAGGCCCAAATACCTTTGTTTAGGCCCATGGTTTTGATAGAGTTGGGATTCACACTTGCGCTTCAAATGGACGTCCGTTGTAGCATCGGTTGATGCACGGGGCCCATAATATATCAAATCAAAGCTAACTCAGAGGGCTATAATGGGGACTATAAACTATTTTTATAGCAATTTATGATCGGGCCAAAATATTTTTGTTTAGGCCCATGGATTTAATAGAGTAGGGTTTTGCACTTGGGCTTTAAACGGATGTTCGTGGAAGCATCGATTGACGTATGGGGCCCATAATATATCAAATCGAAGCTGACTCAGAGGGCTATAATGGGGGCTATAAATTTCATCTATAGTGGGCCATCCTCGGGCCCAAATATTTTTGTTTAGGCCCATGGATTTGATAGAGTGGGCTTTTGTACATGGGCTTCAAATGGATGTTCGTGGCAGGATCGGTTAACCCATGATGCCCATAATATGTCAAATTGAAGCTGACTTAGAGGGCTATAATGGGGCCTATACACTTCATCTATAGCGATTTATCATCGGCCCCAAATACCTATGTTTAGTCCCATGGATTTAATAAAGTGGGCTTTCATACTTGGGCTTCAAATGGACGTTCGTGCTTGCATCAGTTGACCCACGGGGCCCAAAATATATCAAATCAAAGCTAACTTCATCTATAGTGGGCCATCCTACAGCCCAAATATTTTTTTTAGGCCCACGGATTTGATAGAGTGGGCTTCCACACATGGGCTTCAAATGCACATTTGTGGCAGCATCGGTTGACCCAAGGAGCCCATAATATTTCAAATCAAAGATGACTCATAGGGCTATAATGGGGGCTATAAACTTTTTCCATAGCAATTTTTCTTCAAGTCCGACTACCTTTGTTTAGGCCCATGGATTTGATAGAGCAAAATTTCACACTTGGTCTTCAAATGGACGTTCGTGGCAGCATCGGTTGATCCACGGGGCCTATAATATCTTAAATCGAAGCTGATTCAGAGGGCTATAATGGTGGTTATAAACTTCATCTCTAGTAGTTTATCTTAGGGCCCAAATACCTTTGTTTAGGCCCATGGATTTGATAGAGTGGGCTTTCGCACATGGTCTTTAAATGGTCATTCGTGGCAGCTTTGGTTAACGCATGGGGCCCATAATATGTCAAATCAAAGCTGACTTAGAGGGCTATAATAGGGGATATAAACTTCATCTATAGTGGTTTGTCCTCGGGCCCAAATACCTTTGTTTAGGCCCATGGATTTGATAGAGTTTGCACTTGGGCTTCAAACAGACGTTCGTGGAAGCATCGATTAACGCACGGGGCCCATAATATATCAAATTGAAGCTAACTCAAAGGGCTATAATGGGGACTATGAACTTTGTTTATAACAGTTTGCCTTCGAGCCCAAATATTTTTGTTTAGGCCCATGGATTTGATAGAGTGGGCTTTTGTACATGGGCTTCAAATGGACGTTCTTGGCAGGATCAATGAACCCACGAGGCCCATAATATATCAAATCGAAGCTGACTCAAAGGGCTATAATGGGGGCTATACACTTCATCTATAGCGATTTATCTTCAGGCCCAAATACCTATGTTTAGTCCCATAGATTTGATAAAGTGGGCTTTCATACTTAGGCTTCAAATGGACGTTCGTGCCAGCATCGATTGACCCATGAGGCCAAAAATATATCAAATCGAAGCTAACTCAGAGGGCTATAATGGGGACTATAAACTTCATATATAGCGGTTTGTCTTCGGGCCTAAATACCTTTGTTTAGGCCCATGGATTTGATACAGCAGACTTTTGCACTTGGTCTTCAAATGGACGTTCATGGCAACATCGGTTGACCCACAGGGCCCATAATATATCAAATCGAAGCTGACTCAAAGGGCTATAATGGGGGCTATAAACTTTATCTATAGCGGTTTGTCTTCAGGCCCAAATACCTTTGTTTAGGCCCATCGATTTGATAGAGTGGGCTTTCACACATGGTCTTTAAATGGCTGTTCGTGGCAGCTTCAGTTAACGTACGAGGCCCATAATATATCAAATCGAAGCTAACTCAGAGGGCTATAATGGAGGCTATAAACTTCATCTATAGAAATTTTTCCTCATGCCCAAATACCTTTATTTAGGCCCATGGATTTGATAGGTTAGGTTTTCACACTTGGGCTTCAATCGGACGTTTGTGGAAGCATCGGTTGACGCACGAGGCCCATAATATATCAAATTGAAGTTGACTCAGAGGGCTATAATAGGGACTATAAAATTTGTTTATAGCGATTTGTCTTTGAGCCCAAATATTTTTTTTAGGCCCATGGATTTTATAGAGTGGGGTTTCACAGTTGGTCTTCAAAAGGACGTTCGTTGCAGCATCGGTTGACGCACGGGGCCCATAATATATCAAATCGAAGCTGACTCAGAGGGCTATAATGGGGACTATAAAATTTTTTTATAGTAGTTTATCTTTAGGACCAAATATTTTTGTTTAGGCCCATGGATTTGATAGAGTAGGCTTTCACACTTGGGATTCAAATGGATGTTCGTGCCAGCATCAGTTGACCAATGAGGCCCAAAAGATATCAATCGAAGCTAACTCAGAGGGCTACATTGGTGGCTATAAACTTCAACTATAGCGGGCTGTCTTCGAGCCCAAATATATTTGTTTAAGCCCATGGATTTGATACAGTGGGCCTCCATACTTGGGTTTCCAAAGGACGTTCGTGCCAGCATCGATTGACACATGGGGCCCAAAATATATCAAATCAAAGCTGACTCTGAGGGCTATAATTTGGGCTATAAACTTCATCTATAGTGGTTTGCCTTCGGACCCAAATACCATTGTTTAGGCCCATGAATTTGATAGAGTGGGCTTTCACACTTAGGCTTCAAATGGAAGTTCGTGGTAGCATCGGTTGACCCACGAGGCTCATAATATATCAAATCAAAGCTGACTCAGAGGGCTATAATGGGGACTATAAACTTTTTTTATAGCGGTTTGTCTTCGAGCCCAAATATTTTTTTTAGGCCCATGGATTTTATAGAGTGGGGTTTCGCACTTGGGCTTCAAATGGACGTTCGTGGCTGCAAAGGTTGACCCACAAGGCCCATAATATATCAAATCAAAACTGACTCAGAGGGCTATAATGGGGGCCATAAACTTCATCTATAGCAATTTGTCTTCAGGCCCAAATACCTTTGTTTAAGCCCATGAATATTGTAGAGTGGGCTTTCACACTTGGGCTTCAAATGTACGTTCGTTGCAGTATTGGGTGACCCACGAGGCCCATAATATATCAAATTGAAGCTGACTCAGAGGGCTATAATGGGGGCTATAAAATTTGTCTATAGCAGTTTGTCTTCGGGCCCAAATACCTTTGTTTAGGCCCATGCATTTGATAGAGCCGGCATTCGCACTTGGTTTTCAAATGGACGTTCGTGGCAGCATCGGTTGACCCACGAGGCCCATAATATATCAAATCAAAGCTGACTCAGAGGGCTATAATGGGGGCTATAAACTTCATCTATATTGGTTTGTCTTTGGGTCCAAATACCTTTGTTTAGGCCTATGGATTTGATAGAGTGGGGTTTTGCACTTGGTCTTCAAATGGACGTTCATTGCAGCATCGGTTGATGCACGAGGCTCATAATATATCAAATCGAAGCTGACTCAGAGGGCTGTAATGGAGACTATAAACTTTGTTTATAGTAGTTTTTCTTCGGGCCCAAATATTTTTATTTAGGCCCATGGATTTGATAGAGTAAGCTTTCGCACTTGGGATTCAAATGGACGTTCATAGCCAGCATCGATCGACCAACGGGGCCCAAAATATATCAAATCGAAGCTGACTCAGAGGGCTACATTGGGAGCTATAAAATTTAACTATAGCAGGTTGTCTTTGAGTCCAAATATATTTGTTTAAGCCCATGGATTTGATACAGTGGGCTTCCACACTTGGGCTTCAAAAGGACATTCGTGCCAGCATAGGTTGACACACGGGGCCCAAAATATATTAAATCAAAGCTGACTCTGAGGGCTATAATGGGGGCTATAAACTTTATCTATAGTGGTTTGTCTTTGGGCCTAAATACCTTTTTTTAGGACCATGAATTTGATAGAGTGGGCTTTCACACTTAGGCTTTAAATGGAAGTTCGTCGTAGCATCGATTGACCCACGGGGCCCATAATATATTAAATCGAAGCTGACTCAGAGGGCTATAATGGGGACTATAAACTTTGTTTATAGCGGTTTGTCTTTGAGCCCAAATATTTTTCTTTATGCCTATGGATTTTATAGAGTGAGGTTTCACACTTGGGCTTCAAATGGACGTTCGTGGCAGCAACGGTTGACCCACGAGGCCCATAATATATCAAATCAAAACTGACTCAGAGGTCTATAAACTTCATCTATAGCAGGCTATCTTCGAGCCCAAATATATTTGTTTAAGCCCATGGATTTGATAGAGTGGGCTTTCGCACTTGGGATTCAAATGGACGTTCGTGCGAGTATCGGTTGACACACGGGGACCAAAATATATCAAATCGAAGCTAACTCTAAGGGCTATAATAGGGGCTATAAACTTCATCTATAGCGGTTTGTCTTTGGGTCCAAATACCCTTGTTTAGGCCCATGGATTTGATAGAGCGGGCTTTCGCACTTGGTCTTCAAATGGACTCTCGCGGGGGCATCGGTTGACCCACAAGGCCCATAATATATCAAATCGAAGCTGACTCAGACGACTATAATGGGGAATATAAACTTCATCTGTAACGGGTTGTCTTCGAGCCTAAATATATTTATTTAACCCCATGGATTTGATAGAGTGGGCTTTCGCACTTGGGCTTCAAATGGACATTTGTGCCAGCATTGATTGACACACAGGGCCCAAAATATATCAAATCGAAGCTGACTCCGAGGGCTATAATGGGGGCTAGAAACTTCATCTATAGTGATTTGTCTTCGGGCCCAAATACCTTTATTTAGGCCCATGGATTTGATAGGGCAGTCTCTCTCACTTGGTCTTCAAATGGATGTTTGTGGCAGCATCGGTTGACCCAAGGGGCCCATAATATATCAAATCGAAGCTGACTTAGAGGGCTATAATGGGGACTATAAACTTTATTTATAGCAGTTTATCTTTGGGCCCAAATATTTTTTGTTAGGCCTATGGATTTGATAGAGTGGGCTTTTACACTTGGGCTTCAAATGGACATTCATGCCAGCATCGGTTGACCCACAGGGCCCATAGTATATCAAATCGAAGCTGACTTAGAGGGATATAATGGGGGCTATAAACTTCATCTATAGCAGTTTTTCGTCGGGCCCAAATACCTTTGTTTAGGCCTATGGATTTAATAGAGTGGGCTTCTGCACTTGGTCTTTAAATGGACGTTCATGGGTGCTTCGGTTGACTTATGGGGCCCATAATATATCAAATCGAAGCTGACTCGGTGAGCTATAATGAGGGCTATAAACTTTATATATAGTGGTTTGTCTTTGGGCCCAAATACCTTTGTTTAGGCCTATGGATTTGATAGAGTGGGCTTTCGTACTTGGGCTTCAAATGGATGTTCGTGGCAGTGTCGGTTGACCCACGAGGCCCAAAATATATCAAATCGAAGCTGATTCAGAGGGCTATAATGGGGGCTATAAACTTCATCTATCAGAGTTTGTCTTTGGGCCCAAATACCTTTATTTAGGCCCATGGATTTAATAGAGTGGGATTTTATACTTGGGCTTCAAATAGACATTCGTGGTAGCATCGGTTGACCCACAGGGCCCGTAATATATCAAATCAAAGCCAACATAGAGGGATATAATAGGGGCTATAAACTTCATCTATAGCGGTTTATCTTCAGGCCCTACTACCATTGTTTAGGCCCTTGGATTTAATAGAGTGGGCTTTCGCACTTGGTCTTTAAATGGACGTTCGTAGCAGCTTCGGTTGACCCACGGGGCCCATAATATATCAAATCAAAGTTTACTCAGAGGGCTATAATAGGGGCTATAAACTTCATCTATAGCGGTTTGTCTTTGGGGCCCAAATACCTTTATTTTGGCCTATGAATTTGATAGAGTGGGCTTTCGCACTTGGGCTTCAAATGGACATTCATGGCAGAATCAGTTGACCCACGGGGCCCATAATATATTAAATCAAAGCTGAATCAGAGGGCTATAATAAAGGCTACAAACTTCATCTATAGTGGGTTGTCTTCAAGCCCAAATATATGTGTTTAAGCCTATGGATTTGATAGAGCGGGCTTTCGCACTTGGGCTTCAAATGGACGTTCGTCACAACATCGGTTGACACACGGGGCCCATAATATATCAAATCGAAGCTGACTCAGAGGGCTATAATAGGGGCTATAAAATTTGTCTATAGTGGCTTGTCTTCGGGCCAAAATACCTTTGTTTAGGCCCAGGGATTTGATAGGGTGGGCTTTTGCACTAGGGCTTCAAATGGACGTTCGTGCCAGCATCGGTTGACCCACAAGGCCCAAAATATCTCAAATCGAACCTAACTTAGAGGGCTATAATGTGGGCTATAAACTTCATCTATAATGGTTTGTCTTCGGGCCCAAATACCTTTGTTTAGGCCCATGGTTTTAATAGAGTTGGGTTTCACACTTGGGCTTCAAATGGATGTTTGTGGCAGCATCGGTTGACGAACGGGGCCCATAATATATCAAATCGAAGCTGACGCAGAGTGCTATAATGGGGGCTATAAAATTCATATATAACGGGCCATCCTCGAGCCCAAATATTTTTATTTAGGCCCATGAATTTGATGGAGTGGAGTTTCGTACATGGGCTTCAAATGGACGTTCGTGGCAGCATCGGTTGACCCACAAAGCCCATAACATATCAAATCAAAGCTGACTCAGAGGGCTATAATCTTTGTTTATAGTAATTTGTCTTCGCGCCCAAATGCCTTTGTTTAGGCCCATAGATTTGATAGAGTGGGCTTTTGCACTTGTTCTTTAAATAGACATTCGTGGCAGCTTCGGTTGACCCACGAGGCCCATAGTAAATCAAATCAAAATTGACTCAGAGGCCTATAATAAGGGCTATAAACTTTGTCTATAGCGATTTGTCTTCTAGCCCAAATACCTTTATTTAGGCCCATGGATTTGATAGATTGGGCCTTCGCACTTGGGCTTCAAATGGACATTCATGGTAGCATCGGTTGACCCACTAGGCCAATAATATATCAAATCAAAGTTGACTCAAAGGGCTATAATGGGGGCTATACACTTCGTCTATAGCAATTTGACTTCGGGCCCAAATACCCTTTTTTAGGCCCATGGATTTGATAGAGTGGGGATTCGAACTTGGTCTTCAAATGGACGTTCATCGCAGTATCGGTTGACCCACGGGGCCCATAATATATCAAATCATAACTGAATCAGAGGGCTATATTGAGGGCTATAAACATCATTTATAGTGGGCCATCCTCGAGCCTAAATATTTTTGTTTAGGCCAATAGATTTAATAGATTGGGCTTTGGCACATAGGCATCAAATGGACGTTCGTGGCAGCATCGATTGATCGACGGGGCCCATAATATATCAAATCCAAGTTGACATAGAGGGCTATAATGGGGGCTATACACTTCATATATATCAATTTGTCTTCAGGCCTAAATACCTTTGTTTCGGCCCATGGATTTGATTGAGTGGGGTTTCACACTTGGTCTTCAAATGGACGTTCGTTGCATCATCTATTGACCCACGGAGCCCATAATATATTAAATCGAAGCTGAATGATAGGACCATAATAGGGGCTATAAACTTCGTCTATACCGATTTCTCTTCGGGCCAAAATATCTTTCCTTAGGCCCATGGATTTAATAGAGTGGGGTTTCACACTTGGTCTTCAAATGGACGTTCGTCATAACATTGGTTGACCCACAGGGCCCATAATATATCAAATCGAAGCTGACTCACAGGGCTATAATGGGGGCTATAAAATTTGTCTATAGTGGCTTGTCTTTGGGCCAAAAGACCATTGTTTAGGCCCAGGGATTTGATAGAGTGGGCTTTCACATTGGGACTTCAAATGGACGTTCATGCCAGCATCGGTTGACCCATAAGGCTCAAAATATATCAAATTGAACCTAACTTAGAGGGCTCTAATGCGGGCTATAAAGTTCATCTATAACGGTTTGTCTTCGGGCCCAAATACCTTTGTTTAGGCCCATGGTTTTAAGAGAGTGGGGTTTCGCACTTGGGCTACAAATGGACGTTTGTGGCAGCATCGGTTGACGAATGGGGCCCATAATATATCAAATCAAAGTTGACGCAGAGTACTATAATAGGGGCTATAAAATTCATATATAGCGGGCCATCCTCGAGCACAAATATTTTTGTTTAGGCCCATGAATTTGATGGAGTGGAGTTTCGCACATAGGCTTCAAATGGACGTTCGTGGCAGCATCGGTTGACCTACGGAGCCCATAATATATCAAATCAAAGCTGACCCAGAGGGCTATAATCTTTATCTATAGTAATTTGTCTTCGGGCCCAAATACCTTTGTTTAGGCCCATGGATTTGATAGAGTGGGCTTTTGCACTTGTTCTTTAAATAGACATTCGTGGCAGCTTCGGTTGACCCACGAGGCCCATAGTAAATCAAATCAAAATTGACTCAGAGGCCTATAATGAGGGCTATAAACTTTGTCTATAGCGATTTGTCTTCTAGCCCAAATACCTTTGTTTAGGCCCATGGATTTGATAGATTGGGCCTTCGCACTTGGGCTTCAAATGGACATTCATGGTAGCATCGGTTGACCCACTAGGCCAATAATATATCAAATCAAAGTTGACTCAAAGGGCTATAATGGGGGCTATACACTTTGTCTATAGCAACTTGACTTCGGGCCCAAATACCCTTTTTTAGGCCCATGGATTTGATAGAGTGGGGATTCGAACTTGGTCTTCAAATGGACGTTCATCGCAGTATCGGTTGACCCACGGGGCCCATAATATATCAAATCATAACTGAATCAGAGGGCTATATTGAGGGGTATAAACATCATTTATAGTGGGCCATCCTCGGGCCTAAATATTTTTGTTTAAGCCCATGGATTTAATAGATTGGGCTTTGGCACATAGGCATCAAATGGACATTCGTGGCAGCATCGATTGATCGACGGGGCCCATAATATATCAAATCCAAGTTGACATAGAGGGCTATAATGGGGGCTATACACTTCATATATATCAATTTGTCTTCAGGCCTAAATACCTTTGTTTCGGCCCATGGATTTGATTGAGTGGGGTTTCACACTTGGTCTTCAAATGGACGTTCGTTGCATCATCTATTGACCCATGGAGCCCATAATATATTAAATCGAAGCTGACTCATAGGACCATAATAGGGGCTATAAACTTCGTCTATACCGATTTCTCTTCGGGCCAAAATATCTTTCCTTAGGCCCATGGATTTAATAGAGTGGGCTTTCGCACTTGGGCTTCAAATGGACGTTCGTCACAACATCGGTTGACACACGGGGCCCATAATATATCAAATCGAAGCTGACTCAGAGGGCTATAATAGGGGCTATAAAATTTGTCTATAGTGGCTTGTCTTCGGGCCAAAATACCTTTGTTTAGGCCCAGGGATTTGATAGAGTGGGCTTTCGCACTAGGGCTTCAAATGGACGTTCGTGCCAGCATCGGTTGACCCATAAGGCCCAAAATATATCAAATTGAACCTAACTTAGAGGGCTATAATGCGGGCTATAAACTTCATCTATAACGATTTGTCTTCGGGCCCAAATACCTTTGTTTAGGCCCATGGTTTTAATAGAGTTGGGTTTCACACTTGGGCTTCAAATGGATGTTTGTGGCAGCATCTTTTGACGAACGGGGCCCATAATATATCAAATCGAAGCTGACGCAGAGGGCTATAATGGGGGCTATAAAATTCATATATAACGGGCCATCCTCGAGCCCAAATATTTTTATTTAGGCCCATGAATTTGATGGAGTGGAGTTTCGTACATGGGCTTCAAATGGACATTCGTGGCAGCATCGGTTGACCCACGAAGCCCATAATATATCAAATCAAAGCTGACTCAGAGGGCTATAATCTTTGTTTATAGTAATTTGTCTTCGCGCCCAAATGCCTTTGTTTAGGCCCATAGATTTGATTGAGTGGGCTTTTGCACTTGTTCTTTAAATAGACATTCGTGGCAGCTTCGGTTGACCCACGAGACCCATAGTAAATCAAATCAAAATTGACTCAGAGGCTTATAATGAGGGCTATAAAATTTGTCTATAGCGATTTGTCTTCTAGCCAAAATACCTTTATTTAGGCCCATGGATTTGATAGATTGGGCCTTCGCACTTGGGCTTCAAATGGACATTCATGGTAGCATCAGTTGACCCACTAGGCCAATAATATATCAAATCAAAGTTGACTCAAAGGGCTATAATGGGGGCTATACACTTCGTCTATAGCAATTTGACTTCGGGCCCAAATACCCTTTTTTAGGCCCATGGATTTGATAGAGTGGGGATTCGAACTTGGTCTTCAAATGGACGTTCATCGCAGTATCGGTTGACCCACGGGGCCCATAATATATCAAATCATAACTGAATCAGAGGGCTATATTGAGGGCTATAAACATCATTTATAGTGGGCCATCCTCGAGCCTAAATATTTTTGTTTAGGCCCATGGATTTAATAGATTGGGCTTTGGCACATAGGCATCAAATGGACGTTCGTGGCAGCATCGATTGATCGACGGGGCCCATAATATATCAAATCCAAGTTGACATAGAGGGCTATAATGGGGGCTATACACTTCATATATATCAATTTGTCTTCAGGCCTAAATACCTTTGTTTCGGCCCATGGATTTGATTGAGTGGGGTTTCACACTTGGTCTTCAAATGGACGTTCGTTGCATCATCTATTGACCCATGGAGCCCATAATATATTAAATCGAAGCTGACTCATAGGACCATAATAGGGGCTATAAACTTCGTCTATACCGATTTCTCTTCGGGCCAAAATATCTTTCCTTAGGCCCATGGATTTAATAGAGTGGGCTTTCGCACTTGGGCTTCAAATGGACGTTCGTCACAACATCGGTTGACACACGGGGCCCATAATATATCAAATCGAAGCTGACTCAGAGGGCTATAATAGGGGCTATAAAATTTGTCTATAGTGGCTTGTCTTCGGGCCAAAATACCTTTGTTTAGGCCCAGGGATTTGATAGAGTGGGCTTTCGCACTAGGGCTTCAAATGGACGTTCGTGCCAGCATCGGTTGACCCATAAGGCCCAAAATATATCAAATTGAACCTAACTTAGAGGGCTATAATGCGGGCTATAAACTTCATCTATAACGATTTGTCTTCGGGCCCAAATACCTTTGTTTAGGCCCATGGTTTTAATAGAGTTGGGTTTCACACTTGGGCTTCAAATGGATGTTTGTGGCAGCATCTTTTGACGAACGGGGCCCATAATATATCAAATCGAAGCTGACGCAGAGGGCTATAATGGGGGCTATAAAATTCATATATAACGGGCCATCCTCGAGCCCAAATATTTTTATTTAGGCCCATGAATTTGATGGAGTGGAGTTTCATACATGGGCTTCAAATGGACATTCGTGGCAGCATCGGTTGACCCACGAAGCCCATAATATATCAAATCAAAGCTGACTCAGAGGGCTATAATCTTTGTTTATAGTAATTTGTCTTCGCGCCCAAATGCCTTTGTTTAGGCCCATAGATTTGATTGAGTGGGCTTTTGCACTTGTTCTTTAAATAGACATTCGTGGCAGCTTCGGTTGACCCACGAGACCCATAGTAAATCAAATCAAAATTGACTCAGAGGCTTATAATGAGGGCTATAAAATTTGTCTATAGCGATTTGTCTTCTAGCCAAAATACCTTTATTTAGGCCCATGGATTTGATAGATTGGGCCTTCGCACTTGGGCTTCAAATGGACATTCATGGTAGCATCAGTTGACCCACTAGGCCAATAATATATCAAATCAAAGTTGACTCAAAGGGCTATAATGGGGGCTATACACTTCGTCTATAGCAATTTGACTTCGGGCCCAAATACCCTTTTTTAGGCCCATGGATTTGATAGAGTGGGGATTCGAACTTGGTCTTCAAATGGACGTTCATCGCAGTATCGGTTGACCCACGGGGCCCATAATATATCAAATCATAACTGAATCAGAGGGCTATATTGAGGGCTATAAACATCATTTATAGTGGGCCATCCTCGAGCCTAAATATTTTTGTTTAGGCCCATGGATTTAATAGATTGGGCTTTGGCACATAGGCATCAAATGGACGTTCGTGGCAGCATCGATTGATCGACGGGGCCCATAATATATCAAATCCAAGTTGACATAGAGGGCTATAATGGGGGCTATACACTTCATATATATCAATTTGTCTTCAGGCCTAAATACCTTTGTTTCGGCCCATGGATTTGATTGAGTGGGGTTTCACACTTGGTCTTCAAATGGACGTTCGTTGCATCATCTATTGACCCACGGAGCCCATAATATATTAAATCGAAGCTGAATGATAGGACCATAATAGGGGCTATAAACTTCGTCTATACCGATTTCTCTTCGGGCCAAAATATCTTTCCTTAAGCCCATGGATTTAATAGAGTGGGGTTTCACACTTGGTTTTCAAATGGACGTTCGTCATAACATTGGTTGACCCACAGGGCCCATAATATATCAAATCGAAGCTGACTCACAGGGCTATAATGGGGGCTATAAAATTTTTCTATAGTGGCTTGTCTTTGGGCCAAAATACCATTGTTTAGGCCCAGGGATTTGATAGAGTGGGCTTTCGCACTGGGGCTTCAAATGGACGTTCATGCCAGCATCGGTTGACACACAGGGCTCAAAATATATCAAATTGAACCTACCTTAGAGGGCTATAATGTGGGCTATAAAGTTCATCTATAACGGTTTGTCTTCGGGCCCAAATACCTTTGTTTAGGCCCATGGTTTTAATAGAGTGGGGTTTCGCACTTGGGTTACAAATGGACGTTTGTGGCAGCATCGGTTCACGAATGGGGCCCATAATATATCAAATCGAAGTTGACGCAGAGTGCTATAATGGGGGCTATAAAATTCATATATAGCGGGCCATCCTCGAGGACAAATATTTTTGTTTAGGCCCATGAATTTGATGGAGTGGAGTTTCACACATAGGCTTCAAATGGACGTTCGTGGCAGCATCGGTTGACCTACGGAGCCCATAATATATCAAATCAAAGCTGACCCAGAGGGCTATAATCTTTATCTATAGTAATTTGTCTTCGGGCCCAAATACCTTTGTTTAGGCCCATGGATTTGATAGAGTGGGCTTTTGCACTTGTTCTTTAAATAGACATTCGTGGCAGCTTCGGTTGACCCACGAGGCCCATAGTAAATCAAATCAAAATTGACTTAGAGGCCTATAATGAGGGCTATAAACTTTGTCTATAGCGATTTGTCTTCTAGACCAAATACCTTTGTTTAGGCCCATGGATTTGATAGATTGGGCCTTCGCACTTGGGCTTCAAATGGACGTTCATGGTAGCATCGGTTGACCCACGGGGCCAATAATATATCAAATCAAAGTTGACTCAGAGGGCTATAATAGGGGCTATACACTTCGTCTATAGCAATTTGACTTCGGGCCCAAATACCCTTTTTTAGGCCCATGGATTTGATAGAGTGGGGATTCGAACTTGGTCTTCAAATGGACGTTCGTCGCAGTATCGGTTGACCCACGTGGCCCATAATATATCAAATCATAACTGAATCAGAGGGCTATATTGAGGGCTATAAACATCATTTATAGTGGGCCATCCTCGGGCCTAAATATTTTTATTTAGGCCCATGGATTTAATAGATTGGGCTTTGGCACATAAGCATCAAATGGACGTTCGTGGCAGCATCGATTGATCGACGGGGCCCATAATATATCAAATCCAAGTTGACATAGAGGGCTATAATGGGGGCTATACACTTCATATATATCGATTTCTCCTCAGGCCTAAATACCTTTGTTTAGGCCCATGGATTTGATTGAGTTGGGTTTCACACTTGGTCTTCAAATGGATGCTCGTTGCATCATCTGTTCAATATATTAAATTGAACCTGACTCATAGGGCCATAATAGGGGCTATAAACTTCATCTATACCGATTTATCTTCGGGCCAAAATATCTTTCTTTAAGCCCATGGATTTGATAGAGTGGGGTTTCGCACTTGGTCTTCAAATGAACGTTCGTCACAACATTGGTTGACCCACAGGGTCCATAATATATCAAATCGAAGCTGACTCACAGGGCTATAATGGGGGCTATAAAATTTTTCTATAGTGGCTTGTCTTCGGGCCAAAATACCTTTGTTTAGGCCCAGGGATTTGATAGAGTGGGCTTTCACACTAGGGCTTCAAATGGACATTCGTGCCAGCATCGGTTGACCCACAGGGCTCAAAATATATCAAATTGAACCTAACTTAGAGGGTTATAATGGGGGCATTAACTTCATTTATAATGGTTTGTCTTCGGGCCCAAATACCATTGTTTAGGCCAATGGTTTTAATAGAGTGGGGTTTCGCACTTGGGCTTTAAATGGACGTTTATGGCAGCATCAGTTGATGAATGGGGCCCATAATATATCAAATTGAAGTTGACGCAGAGTGCTATAATGGGGGCTATAAAATTCATATATAGTGGGCCATCCTCGAGCCCAAATATTTTTATTTAGGCCCATGAATTTGATGGAGTGGAGTTTCGCACATAGGCTTCAAATGGACGTTCGTGGTAGCATCGGTTGACCTACGGAGCCCATAATATATCAAATCAAAGCTGACCCAGAGGGCTATAATCTTTATCTATAGTAATTTGTCTTCGGGCCCAAATACCTTTGTTTAGGCCCATGGATTTGATAGAGTGGGCTTTTGCACTTGTTCTTTAAATAGACATTCGTGGCAGCTTCGGTTGACCCATGAGGCCCATAGTAAGTCAAATACAAAATTGACTCAGAGGCCTATAATGAGGGCTATAAACTTTGTCTATAGCGATTTGTCTTCTAGCCCAAATACCTTTGTTTAGGCCCATGGATTTGATAGATTGGGCCTTCGCACTTGGGCTTCAAATGGACGTTCATGGTAGCATCGATTGACCCACGGGGCCAATAATATATCAAATCGAAGTTGACTCAGAGGGCTATAATGGGGGCTATACACTTCGTCTATAGCAATTTGACTTCGGTCCCAAATACCCTCTTTTAGGCCCATGGATTTGATAGAGTGGGGATTCGAACTTGGTCTTCAAATGGACGTTCGTCGCAGTATCGGTTGACCCACGGGGCCCATAATATATCAAATCATAACCGAATCAGAGGGCTATATTGAGGGCTATAAACATCATTTATAGTGGGCCATCCTCGGGCCTAAATATTTTTATTTAGGCCCATGGATTTAATAGATTGGGCTTTGGCACATAGGCATCAAATGGACGTTCGTGGCAGCATCGGTTGATCGACGGGGCCCATAATATATCAAATCCAAGTTGACATAGAGGGCTATAATGGGGGCTATACACTTCATATATATCAATTTTTCTTCAGGCCTAAATACCTTTGTTTAGGCCCATAGATTTGATTGAGTGGGGTTTCACACTTGGTCTTCAAATGGACGTTCGTTGCATCATCTGTTCAATATATTAAATTGAAGCTGACTCATAGGGCCATAATAGGGGCTATAAACTTCATCTATACCGATTTCTCTTCAGGCCAAAATATCTTTCTTTAGGCCCATGGATTTGATAGAGTGGGGTTTCACACTTGGTCTTCAAATGGACGTTCGTCACAACATCGGTTGACCCATAGGGTCCATAATATATCAAATCGAAGCTGACTCACAGGGCTATAATGGGGGCTATAAAATTTTTCTATAGTGGCTTGTCTTCGGGCCAAAATACCTTTGTTTAGGCCCAGGGATTTGATAGAGTGGGCTTTCGCACTAGGGCTTCAAATGGACGTTCGTGCCAGCATCGGTTGACCCACGGGGCTCAAAATATATCAAATTGAACCTAACTTAGAGGGCTATAATGGGGGCTATAAACTTCATCTATAATGGTTTGTCTTCGGGCCCAAATACCATTGTTTAGGCCAATGGTTTTAATAGAGTGGGGTTTCGCACTTGGGCTTTAAATGGACGTTTATGGCAGCATCAGTTGATGAATGGGGCCCATAATATATCAAATTGAAGTTCACGCAGAGTGCTATAATGGGGGCTATAAAATTCATATATAGTGGGCCATCCTCGAGCCCAAATATTTTTGTTTAGGCCCATGAATTTGATGGAGTGGAGTTTCGCACATAGGCTTCAAATGGACGTTCGTGGCAGCATCGATTGACCTACGGAGCCCATAATATATCAAATCAAAGCTGACCCAGAGGGCTATAATCTTTATCTATAGTAATTTGTCTTCGGGCCCAAATACCTTTGTTTAGGCCCATGGATTTGATAGAGTGGGCTTTTGCACTTGTTCTTTAAATAGACATTCGTGGCAGCTTCGGTTGACCCACGAGGCCCATAGTAAATCAAATAAAAATTGACTCAAAGGCCTATAATGAGGGCTATAAACTTTGTCTATAGCGATTTGTCTTCTAGCCCAAATACCTTTGTTTAGGCCTATGGATTTGATAGATTGGGCCTTCGCACTTGGGCTTCAAATGGACGTTCATGGTAGCATCGGTTGACCCACGGGGCCAATAATATATCAAATCGAAGTTGACTCAGAGGGCTATAATGGGGGCTATACACTTCGTCTATAGCAATTTGACTTCGGGCCCAAATACCCTTTTTTTGGCCCATGGATTTGATAGAGTGGGGATTCGAACTTGGTCTTCAAATGGACGTTCATCGCAGTATCGGTTGACCCACGGGGCCCATAATATATCAAATCATAACTGAATCAGAGGACTATATTGAGGGCTATAAACATCATTTATAGTGGGCCATCCTCGAGCCTAAATATTTTTATTTAGGCCCATGGATTTAATAGATTGGGCTTTGGCACATAGGCATCAAATGGACGTTCGTGGCAGCATCGGTTGATCGACGGGGCCCATAATATATCAAATCCAAGTTGACATAGAGGGCTATAATGGGGGCTATACACTTCATATATATCAATTTGTCTTCAGGCCTAAATACCTTTGTTTACGCCCATGGATTTGATTGAGTGGGGTTTCACACTTGGTCTTCAAATGGACGTTCGTTGCTTCATCTGTTGACCCATGGGGCCCATAATATATTAAATCGAAGCTGACTCATAGGGCCATAATAGGGGCTATAAACTTCATCTATACCGATTTCTCTTCTGGCCAAAATATCTTTCTTTAGGCCCATGGATTTGATAGAGTGGGGTTTCGCACTTGGTCTTCAAATGGACATTCGTCACAACATCGGTTGATCCACAGGGCCCATAATATATCAAATCGAAGCTGACTCAGAGGGCTATAATAGGGGCTATAAAATTTGTCTATAGTGGCTTGTCTTCGGGCCAAAATACCTTTGTTTAGGCCCAGGGATTTGATAGAGTGGGCTTTCGCACTGGGGCTTCAAATGGACATTCATGCCAGTATCGGTTGACCCACAGGGCCCAAAATATATCAAATTGAACCTAACTTAGAGGGCTATAATGGGGGCATTAACTTCATCTATAATGGTTTGTCTTCGGGCCCAAATACCATTGTTTAGGCCAATGGTTTTAATAGAGTGGGGTTTCGCACTTGGGCTTTAAATGGACGTTTATGGCAGCATCAGTTGATGAATGGGGCCCATAATATATCAAATTGAAGTTGACGCAGAGTGCTATAATGGGGGCTATAAAATTCATATATAGTGGGCCATCCTCGAGCCCAAATATTTTTGTTTAGGCCCATGAATTTGATGGAGTGGAGTTTCGCACATAGGCTTCAAATGGATGTTCGTGGTAGCATCGGTTGACCTACGGAGCCCATAATATATCAAATCAAAGCTGACCCAGAGGGCTATAATCTTTATCTATAGTAATTTGTCTTCGGGCCCAAATACCTTTGTTTAGGCCCATGGATTTGATAGAGTAGGCTTTTGCACTAGTTCTTTAAATAGACATTCGTGGCAGCTTCGGTTGACCCATGAGGCCCATAGTAAGTCAAATACAAAATTGACTCAAAGGCCTATAATGAGGGCTATAAACTTTGTCTATAGCGATTTGTCTTCTAGCCCAAATACCTTTGTTTAGGCCCATGGATTTGATAGATTGGGCCTTCGCACTTGGGCTTCAAATGGACGTTCATGGTAGCATCGATTGACCCACGGGGCCAATAATATATCAAATCGAAGTTGACTTAGAGGGCTATAATGGGGGCTATACACTTCGTCTATAGCAATTTGACTTCGGTCCCAAATACCCTCTTTTAGGCCCATGGATTTGATAGAGTGGGGATTCGAACTTAGTCTTCAAATGGACGTTCGTCGCAGTATCGGTTGACCCACGGGGCCCATAATATATCAAATCATAACTGAATCAGAGGGCTATATTGAGGGCTATAAACATCATTTATAGTGGGCCATCCTCGGGCCTAAATATTTTTATTTAGGCCCATGGATTTAATAGATTGGGCTTTGGCACATAGGCATCAAATGGACGTTCGTGGCAGCATCGGTTGATCGACGGGGCCCATAATATATCAAATCCAAGTTGACATAGAGGGCTATAATGGGGGCTATACACTTCATATATATCAATTTTTCTTCAGGCCTAAATACCTTTGTTTAGGCCCATAGATTTGATTGAGTGGGGTTTCACACTTGGTCTTCAAATGGACGTTCGTTGCATCATCTGTTCAATATATTAAATTGAAGCTGACTCATAGGGCCATAATAGGGGCTATAAACTTCATCTATACCGATTTCTCTTCAGGCCAAAATATCTTTCTTTAGGCCCATGGATTTGATAGAGTGGGGTTTCGCACTTGGTCTTCAAATGGACGTTCGTCACAACATCGGTTGACCCATAGGGTCCATAATATATCAAATCGAAGCTGACTCACAGGGCTATAATGGGGGCTATAAAATTTTTCTATAGTGGCTTGTCTTCGGGCCAAAATACCTTTGTTTAGGCCCAGGGATTTGATAGAGTGGGCTTTCGCACTAGGGCTTCAAATGGACGTTCGTGCCAGCATCGGTTGACCCACGGGGCTCAAAATATATCAAATTGAACCTAACTTAGAGGGCTATAATGGGGGCTATAAACTTCATCTATATTGGTTTGTCTTCGGGCCCAAATACCATTGTTTAGGCCCATGGTTTTAATAGAGTCGGGTTTCGCACTTGGGCTTCAAATGGACGTTTATGGCAGCATCGATTGACGAATGGGGCCCATAATATATCAAATCGAAGTTGACGCAGAGTGCTATAATGGGGGCTATAAAATTCATATATAGCGGGCCATCCTCGAGCCCAAATATTTTTGTTTAGGCCCATGAATTTGATGGAGTGGAGTTTCGCACATAGGCTTCAAATGGACGTTCGTGGCAGCATCGATTGACCTACGGAGCCCATAATATATCAAATCAAAGCTGACCCAGAGGGCTATAATCTTTATCTATAGTAATTTGTCTTCGGGCCCAAATACCTTTGTTTAGGCCCATGGATTTGATAGAGTGGGCTTTTGCACTTGTTCTTTAAATAGACATTCGTGGCAGCTTCGGTTGACCCACGAGGCCCATAGTAAATCAAATAAAAATTGACTCAAAGGCCTATAATGAGGGCTATAAACTTTGTCTATAGCGATTTGTCTTCTAGCCCAAATACCTTTGTTTAGGCCTATGGATTTGATAGATTGGGCCTTCGCACTTGGGCTTCAAATGGACGTTCATGGTAGCATCGGTTGACCCACGGGGCCAATAATATATCAAATCGAAGTTGACTCAGAGGGCTATAATGGGGGCTATACACTTCGTCTATAGCAATTTGACTTCGGGCCCAAATACCCTTTTTTTGGCCCATGGATTTGATAGAGTGGGGATTCGAACTTGGTCTTCAAATGGACGTTCATCGCAGTATCGGTTGACCCACGGGGCCCATAATATATCAAATCATAACTGAATCAGAGGACTATATTGAGGGCTATAAACATCATTTATAGTGGGCCATCCTCGAGCCTAAATATTTTTATTTAGGCCCATGGATTTAATAGATTGGGCTTTGGCACATAGGCATCAAATGGACGTTCGTGGCAGCATCGGTTGATCGACGGGGCCCATAATATATCAAATCCAAGTTGACATAGAGGGCTATAATGGGGGCTATACACTTCATATATATCAATTTGTCTTCAGGCCTAAATACCTTTGTTTACGCCCATGGATTTGATTGAGTGGGGTTTCACACTTGGTCTTCAAATGGACGTTCGTTGCTTCATCTGTTGACCCATGGGGCCCATAATATATTAAATCGAAGCTGACTCATAGGGCCATAATAGGGGCTATAAACTTCATCTATACCGATTTCTCTTCTGGCCAAAATATCTTTCTTTAGGCCCATGGATTTGATAGAGTGGGGTTTCGCACTTGGTCTTCAAATGGACATTCGTCACAACATCGGTTGATCCACAGGGCCCATAATATATCAAATCGAAGCTGACTCAGAGGGCTATAATAGGGGCTATAAAATTGGTCTATAGTGGCTTGTCTTCGGGCCAAAATACCTTTGTTTAGGCCCAGGGATTTGATAGAGTGGGCTTTCGCACTGGGGCTTCAAATGGACATTCATGCCAGTATCGGTTGACCCACAGGGCCCAAAATATATCAAATTGAACCTAACTTAGAGGGCTATAATGGGGGCATTAACTTCATCTATAATGGTTTGTCTTCGGGCCCAAATACCATTGTTTAGGCCAATGGTTTTAATAGAGTGGGGTTTCGTACTTGGGCTTTAAATGGACGTTTATGGCAGCATCAGTTGATGAATGGGGCCCATAATATATCAAATTGAAGTTGACGCAGAGTGCTATAATGGGGGCTATAAAATTCATATATAGTGGGCCATCCTCGAGCCCAAATATTTTTGTTTAGGCCCATGAATTTGATGGAGTGGAGTTTCGCACATAGGCTTCAAATGGATGTTCGTGGTAGCATCGGTTGACCTACGGAGCCCATAATATATCAAATCAAAGCTGACCCAGAGGGCTATAATCTTTATCTATAGTAATTTGTCTTCGGGCCCAAATACCTTTGTTTAGGCCCATGGATTTGATAGAGTGGGCTGTTGCACTAGTTCTTTAAATAGACATTCGTGGCAGCTTCGGTTGACCCATGAGGCCCATAGTAAGTCAAATACAAAATTGACTCAAAGGCCTATAATGAGGGCTATAAACTTTGTCTATAGTGATTTGTCTTCTAGCCCAAATACCTTTGTTTAGGCCCATGGATTTGATAGATTGGGCCTTCGCACTTGGGCTTCAAATGGACGTTCATGGTAGCATCGATTGACCCACGGGGCCAATAATATATCAAATCGAAGTTGACTTAGAGGGCTATAATGGGGGCTATACACTTCGTCTATAGCAATTTGACTTCGGTCCCAAATACCCTCTTTTAGGCCCATGGATTTGATAGAGTGGGGATTCGAACTTAGTCTTCAAATGGACGTTCGTCGCAGTATCGGTTGACCCACGGGGCCCATAATATATCAAATCATAACTGAATCAGAGGGCTATATTGAGGGCTATAAACATCATTTATAGTGGGCCATCCTCGGGCCTAAATATTTTTATTTAGGCCCATGGATTTAATAGATTGGGCTTTGGCACATAGGCATCAAATGGACGTTCGTGGCAGCATCGGTTGATCGACGGGGCCCATAATATATCAAATCCAAGTTGACATAGAGGGCTATAATGGGGGCTATACACTTCATATATATCAATTTTTCTTCAGGCCTAAATACCTTTGTTTAGGCCCATAGATTTGATTGAGTGGGGTTTCACACTTGGTCTTCAAATGGACGTTCGTTGCATCATCTGTTCAATATATTAAATTGAAGCTGACTCATAGGGCCATAATAGGGGCTATAAACTTCATCTATACCGATTTCTCTTCAGGCCAAAATATCTTTCTTTAGGCCCATGGATTTGATAGAGTGGGGTTTCGCACTTGGTCTTCAAATGGACGTTCGTCACAACATCGGTTGACCCATAGGGTCCATAATATATCAAATCGAAGCTGACTCACAGGGCTATAATGGGGGCTATAAAATTTTTCTATAGTGGC
Organism: Mallotus nudiflorus; assembly: GCA_947683625.1. Taxonomy (NCBI): domain Eukaryota; kingdom Viridiplantae; phylum Streptophyta; class Magnoliopsida; order Malpighiales; family Euphorbiaceae; genus Mallotus; species Mallotus nudiflorus. Next base: position 405,862 of record CANTUR010000031.1, on the reverse strand, counting down.
TTGTCTTCGGGCCAAAATACCTTTGTTTAGGCCCAGGGATTTGATAGAGTGGGCTTTCGCACTAGGGCTTCAAATGGACGTTCGTGCCAGCATCGGTTGACCCACGGGGCTCAAAATATATCAAATTGAACCTAACTTAGAGGGCTATAATGGGGGCTATAAACTTCATCTATATTGGTTTGTCTTCGGGCCCAAATACCATTGTTTAGGCCCATGGTTTTAATAGAGTCGGGTTTCGCACTTGGGCTTCAAATGGACGTTTATGGCAGCATCGATTGATGAATGGGGCCCATAATATATCAAATCGAAGTTGACGCAGAGTGCTATAATGGGGGCTATAAAATTCATATATAGCGGGCCATCCTCGAGCCCAAATATTTTTGTTTAGGCCCATGAATTTGATGGAGTGGAGTTTCGCACATAGGCTTCAAATGGACGTTCGTGGCAGCATCGATTGACCTACGGAGCCCATAATATATCAAATCAAAGCTGACCCAGAGGGCTATAATCTTTATCTATAGTAATTTGTCTTCGGGCCCAAATACCTTTGTTTAGGCCCATGGATTTGATAGAGTGGGCTTTTGCACTTGTTCTTTAAATAGACATTCGTGGCAGCTTCGGTTGACCCACGAGGCCCATAGTAAATCAAATAAAAATTGACTCAAAGGCCTATAATGAGGGCTATAAACTTTGTCTATAGCGATTTGTCTTCTAGCCCAAATACCTTTGTTTAGGCCTATGGATTTGATAGATTGGGCCTTCGCACTTGGGCTTCAAATGGACGTTCATGGTAGCATCGGTTGACCCACGGGGCCAATAATATATCAAATCGAAGTTGACTCAGAGGGCTATAATGGGGGCTATACACTTCGTCTATAGCAATTTGACTTCGGGCCCAAATACCCTTTTTTTGGCCCATGGATTTGATAGAGTGGGGATTCGAACTTGGTCTTCAAATGGACGTTCATCGCAGTATCGGTTGACCCACGGGGCCCATAATATATCAAATCATAACTGAATCAGAGGACTATATTGAGGGCTATAAACATCATTTATAGTGGGCCATCCTCGAGCCTAAATATTTTTATTTAGGCCCATGGATTTAATAGATTGGGCTTTGGCACATAGGCATCAAATGGACGTTCGTGGCAGCATCGGTTGATCGACGGGGCCCATAATATATCAAATCCAAGTTGACATAGAGGGCTATAATGGGGGCTATACACTTCATATATATCAATTTGTCTTCAGGCCTAAATACCTTTGTTTACGCCCATGGATTTGATTGAGTGGGGTTTCACACTTGGTCTTCAAATGGACGTTCGTTGCTTCATCTGTTGACCCATGGGGCCCATAATATATTAAATCGAAGCTGACTCATAGGGCCATAATAGGGGCTATAAACTTCATCTATACCGATTTCTCTTCTGGCCAAAATATCTTTCTTTAGGCCCATGGATTTGATAGAGTGGGGTTTCGCACTTGGTCTTCAAATGGACATTCATCACAACATCGGTTGATCCACAGGGCCCATAATATATCAAATCGAAGCTGACTCAGAGGGCTATAATAGGGGCGATAAAATTTGTCTATAGTGGCTTGTCTTCGGGCCAAAATACCTTTGTTTAGACCCAGGGATTTGATAGAGTGGGCTTTCGCACTGGGGCTTCAAATGGACATTCATGCCAGTATCGGTTGACCCACAGGGCCCAAAATATATCAAATTGAACCTAACTTAGAGGGCTATAATGGGGGCATTAGCTTCATCTATAATGGTTTGTCTTCGGGCCCAAATACCATTGTTTAGGCCAATGGTTTTAATAGAGTGGGGTTTCGCACTTGGGCTTTAAATGGACGTTTATGGCAGCATCAGTTGATGAATGGGGCCCATAATATATCAAATTGAAGTTGACGCAGAGTGCTATAATGGGGGCTATAAAATTCATATATAGTGGGCCATCCTCGAGCCCAAATATTTTTGTTTAGGCCCATGAATTTGTTGGAGTGGAGTTTCGCACATAGGCTTCAAATGGACGTTCGTGGTAGCATCGGTTGACCTACGGAGCCCATAATATATCAAATCAAAGCTGACCCAGAGGGCTATAATCTTTATCTATAGTAATTTGTCTTCGGGCCCAAATACCTTTGTTTAGGCCCATGGATTTGATAGAGTGGGCTTTTGCACTTGTTCTTTAAATAGACATTCGTGGCAGCTTCGGTTGACCCATGAGGCCCATAGTAAGTCAAATACAAAATTGACTCAAAGGCCTATAATGAGGGCTATAAACTTTGTCTATAGCGATTTGTCTTCTAGCCCAAATACCTTTGTTTAGGCCCATGGATTTGATAGATTGGGCCTTCGCACTTGGGCTTCAAATGGACGTTCATGGTAGCATCGATTGACCCACGGGGCCAATAATATATCAAATCGAAGTTGACTCAGAGGGCTATAATGGGGGCTATACACTTCGTCTATAGCAATTTGACTTCGGGCCCAAATACCCTTTTTTTGGCCCATGGATTTGATAGAGTGGGGATTCGAACTTGGTCTTCAAATGGACGTTCATCGCAGTATCGGTTGACCCACGGGGCCCATAATATATCAAATCATAACTGAATCAGAGGACTATATTGAGGGCTATAAACATCATTTATAGTGGGCCATCCTCGAGCCTAAATATTTTTATTTAGGCCCATGGATTTAATAGATTGGGCTTTGGCACATAGGCATCAAATGGACGTTCGTGGCAGCATCGGTTGATCGACGGGGCCCATAATATATCAAATCCAAGTTGACATAGAGGGCTATAATGGGGGCTATACACTTCATATATATCAATTTTTCTTCAGGCCTAAATACCTTTGTTTAGGCCCATAGATTTGATTGAGTGGGGTTTCACACTTGGTCTTCAAATGGACGTTCGTTGCATCATCTGTTCAATATATTAAATTGAAGCTGACTCATAGGGCCATAATAGGGGCTATAAACTTCATCTATACCGATTTCTCTTCAGGCCAAAATATCTTTCTTTAGGCCCATGGATTTGATAGAGTGGGGTTTCACACTTGGTCTTCAAATGGACGTTCGTCACAACATCGGTTGACCCATAGGGTCCATAATATATCAAATCGAAGCTGACTCACAGGGCTATAATGGGGGCTATAAAATTTTTCTATAGTGGCTTGTCTTCGGGCCAAAATACCTTTGTTTAGGCCCAGGGATTTGATAGAGTGGGCTTTCGCACTAGGGCTTCAAATGGACGTTCGTGCCAGCATCGGTTGACCCACGGGGCTCAAAATATATCAAATTGAACCTAACTTAGAGGGCTATAATGGGGGCTATAAACTTCATCTATATTGGTTTGTCTTCGGGCCCAAATACCATTGTTTAGGCCCATGGTTTTAATAGAGTCGGGTTTCGCACTTGGGCTTCAAATGGACGTTTATGGCAGCATCGATTGACGAATGGGGCCCATAATATATCAAATCGAAGTTGACGCAGAGTGCTATAATGGGGGCTATAAAATTCATATATAGCGGGCCATCCTCGAGCCCAAATATTTTTGTTTAGGCCCATGAATTTGATGGAGTGGAGTTTCGCACATAGGCTTCAAATGGACGTTCGTGGCAGCATCGATTGACCTACGGAGCCCATAATATATCAAATCAAAGCTGACCCAGAGGGCTATAATCTTTATCTATAGTAATTTGTCTTCGGGCCCAAATACCTTTGTTTAGGCCCATGGATTTGATAGAGTGGGCTTTTGCACTTGTTCTTTAAATAGACATTCGTGGCAGCTTCGGTTGACCCACGAGGCCCATAGTAAATCAAATAAAAATTGACTCAAAGGCCTATAATGAGGGCTATAAACTTTGTCTATAGCGATTTGTCTTCTAGCCCAAATACCTTTGTTTAGGCCTATGGATTTGATAGATTGGGCCTTCGCACTTGGGCTTCAAATGGACGTTCATGGTAGCATCGGTTGACCCACGGGGCCAATAATATATCAAATCGAAGTTGACTCAGAGGGCTATAATGGGGGCTATACACTTCGTCTATAGCAATTTGACTTCGGGCCCAAATACCCTTTTTTTGGCCCATGGATTTGATAGAGTGGGGATTCGAACTTGGTCTTCAAATGGACGTTCATCGCAGTATCGGTTGACCCACGGGGCCCATAATATATCAAATCATAACTGAATCAGAGGACTATATTGAGGGCTATAAACATCATTTATAGTGGGCCATCCTCGAGCCTAAATATTTTTATTTAGGCCCATGGATTTAATAGATTGGGCTTTGGCACATAGGCATCAAATGGACGTTCGTGGCAGCATCGGTTGATCGACGGGGCCCATAATATATCAAATCCAAGTTGACATAGAGGGCTATAATGGGGGCTATACACTTCATATATATCAATTTGTCTTCAGGCCTAAATACCTTTGTTTACGCCCATGGATTTGATTGAGTGGGGTTTCACACTTGGTCTTCAAATGGACGTTCGTTGCTTCATCTGTTGACCCATGGGGCCCATAATATATTAAATCGAAGCTGACTCATAGGGCCATAATAGGGGCTATAAACTTCATCTATACCGATTTCTCTTCTGGCCAAAATATCTTTCTTTAGGCCCATGGATTTGATAGAGTGGGGTTTCGCACTTGGTCTTCAAATGGACATTCGTCACAACATCGGTTGATCCACAGGGCCCATAATATATCAAATCGAAGCTGACTCAGAGGGCTATAATAGGGGCTATAAAATTTGTCTATAGTGGCTTATCTTCGGGCCAAAATACCTTTGTTTAGGCCCAGGGATTTGATAGAGTGGGCTTTCGCACTGGGGCTTCAAATGGACATTCATGCCAGTATCGGTTGACCCACAGGGCCCAAAATATATCAAATTGAACCTAACTTAGAGGGCTATAATGGGGGCTATAAAGTTCATCTATAACGATTTGTCTTCGGGCCCAAATACCTTTGTTTAGGCCCATGGTTTTAATAGAGTGGGGTTTTGCACTTGGGCTTCAAATGGACGCTTGTAGCAGCATCGGTTGACGAACGAGGCCCATAATATATCAAATCGAAGTTGACACAGAGTGCTATAATGGGGGCTATAAAATTCATATATAGTGGGCCATCCTCGAGCCCAAATATTTTTGTTTAGGCCCATGAATTTGATGGTGGAGTTTCGCACATGGGCTTCAAGTAGACGTTCATGGCAACATCGGTTGACCCACGGAGCCCATAATATATCAAATCAAAGTTGACTCAGAGGGCTATAATCTTTATCTATAGTAATTAGTCTTCGGGCCCAAATACCTTTGTTTAGGCCCATGGATTTGATAGAGTGGGCTTTTGCACTTGTTCTTTAAATAGACATTTGTGGCAACTTCAGTTGACCCATGAGGCCCATAGTAAATCAAATCAAATTTGACTCAGAGGCCTATAATGAGGGCTATAAACTTTTTCTATAGCAATTTGTCTTCTGGCCCAAATACCTTTGTTTAGGCCCATGGATTTGATAAATTGGGCCTTCGCACTTGGGCTTCAAATGGACGTTCATGGTAGCATCGGGCCCATAATATATCAAATAGAATTTGACTCGGAGGCCTATAAAGGGGCTAGAAACTTCATCTGTAGCGGTTTGTCCTCGGGCCTAAATTCCTTTATTTAGGCCCATAGATTTGATAGAGTGGGCCTTTGCACATGGTCTTCAAATGGACGTTCGTGGCAGCATCGGTTGACCCACGATGCCCATAACATATCAAATCAAAGCTGACTCAGAGGCCTATAATGGGGGCTATAAACTTCATCTATAGCGGGCCATCTTCAAGCCCAAATATTTTTGTTTAGGCCCATGGATTTGATAGATTAGGCATTTGTGCTTGGGCTTCAATTCGACGTTCGTGGCTGCATCAGTTGAACCACATGGCCCATAATATACCTAATCAAAGTTGAGTGAGAGGCCTATAATAGGGGCTATAAACTTCATTTCTAGCAGTTTGTCTTCGGGTCCAAATATTTTTGTTTAGGCCTATGGATTTGATAGAGTGGGCTTTCACACTTGGGCTTCAAATGGACGTTCGTGGCAGCATCGGTTGACCCACAGGGCCCATATTATATCAAATCGAAGCTGACTCAGAGGGCTATAATGGGGAATATAAACTTTGTGTATAGCTAGCCATCTTTGGGCCCAAATACCTTTGTTTGGGCCCATGGATTTGATAGAGTGGGCTTTCCCACTTGGGCTTCAAATGGACATTTGTGGCAGCATCGATTGAACCACGGGGTCCATAATATATCAAATCAAAGCTTACTCAGAGGCGTATAATGGGGGCTATAAACTTCATCTATAGCAGTCCGTCTTCAGGCCCAAGTACCTTTATTTAGGCCCATGGATTTGATAGAGTAGGCTTTCAAACTTGGGCTTCAAATGGACATTCGTGGTAGCATCGGTTTGAACCACGGGGCCCATAATACATCAAATCAAAGTTGACTCAAAGGGGTATAATGGGGGCTATAAACTTTTTTTATAGCAGTTTGTATTCGGGCACAAATTCCTTAGTTTAGGCCCATGGATTTTATAGAGTGGGCCTTCACACTTTGGCTTCAAATGGACGTTTGTGGCAACTCGATTGACCCATGGGGCCCATAATATATCATATTGAAGCTGACTTACAGGAATATAATGAGGAATATAAAAAATGTATTTGGGCCCAAAGACAAACTGCTATAGACAAAGGTTATAGCCCTAGGTATAGCCCTCTGAGTTGGCTTTGATTTGATATATTATAGGTCCCGTAGGTCAATCGATGCTGCCACGAACGTCCATTTGAAGCCCAAGTGCGGAAGACCACTCTATCAAATCCATCGGCCTAAACAAATGTATTTGGGCTCAAAGAAAAATCAATATCGATGAAGTTTATAGCCCCATTATAGCCCTCTGAGTTAGCTTCGATTTCATATATTATGGGCCCTGTGGGTCAACCGATGCTGCCATGAATGTCCATTTGAAGCCCAAGTGCAAAAGCCCACTCTATCAAATCCATAGGCCCGAAGATAAACCACAATAGCTGAAGGTTATAGCTCCCGCTATTGCCCTCTGAGTCAACTTCGATTTGATATATTATGGGCCCCGTCGGTCAATCGGTGCTGCCATGAACGTCCATTTAAAGCCCAAGTTTGAAAGACCACTCTATCAAATGCATGGGCATAAACAAAGGTATTTGAACCCAAAGAGAAACCGCTATAGATGAACTTTATTACCCTTATTATAGCCCTCTGAGTCAGCTTTGATTTGATAGATTATGGGCCTCGTAGGTCAACCGATTTTGCCACGAACATCCATTTGAAGCCCAAGTGCGAAAGCCCACTCTATCAAATCCATGGGCCTAAAAAAGTGTATTTAGGACCGAAGAATAACCGCTATAGATAAAGTTTATAGCCCCCGTTATAGCCCTCTGAGTTATTTTTGATTTGATACATTATGGGCCCCGTGGGTCAACCGATGCTGCCATGAACGTCCATTTGAATCCCAAGTTTGCAAGCCCACTCTATAAAATCCATGGGCCTAATCAAAGGTATTTGGGCCCAAAGACAAACTGCTATAGACAAAGGTTATAGCTCTAGTTATAGACCTCTGAGTCAGCTTCAATTTGATATATTTTTGGCCCCGTGGGTCAACCGATGTTGCCACGAACGTCCATTTGAAACGCAAGTGTGCAAGCCCACTTTATCAAATCCATGGGCATAAACAAACGTATTTGGGCCTGAAGACAAACTGCTATAGATGAATTTTATAGCCCCTGTTATAGCCATCTGAGTCAACTTCGATTTGATATGTTATGGGCCCCATGGGTCAATTGATTTTGCCACAAACGTCCATTTAAAGCCCATGTGCGAAAACCCACTCTATCAAATCTATGGGCCTAAACAAGTGTATTCAGGCTCGAAGACAAACCGCTCTAAATGATTTTTATAGCCACCACTATAGCCCTTTGATTTAGCTTTGATTTGATATATTATTGGCCCCGTGGATCAATCGATGTTGCCACGAAAGTCCATTTAAAGCCCAAGTGCGCAAGCCCACTCTATCAAATCCATGGGCCTAAACAAAGGTATTTAGGCTCGAAGAATAACCGCTATAGACAAAGTTTATAGCCCCCATTATAGCCCTCTGAGTTAGTTTTGATTTGATACATTATGGGCCCCGTGGGTCAACCGATGTTGCCATGAACGTCCATTTGAATCCCAAGTGCGCAAGCCCACTCTATCAAATCCATGGGCATAAACAAATGTATTTGGGCCCGAAGACAAATCACTATAGATGAAGTTTATAGCCCCCATTATAGCCCTCTGAGTCATCTTTGATTTGATATACTATGGGTCCCGTCAGTCAACCGGTGTTTCCACGAACGTCCATTTCAAGCCCAAATTCGAAAGCGTACTCTATCAAATCAATGGGCATAAAAAAAGGTATTTGGGCCTGAAGACAAACTGCTATAGATGAATTTTATAGCCCCCGTTATAGCCATCTGAGTCAACTTCGATTTGATATGTTATGGGCCCCATGGGTTAATTGATTTTGCCACAAATGTCCATTTAAAGCCCATGTGCGAAAACCCACTCTATCAAATCTATGGGCCTAAACAAGTGTATTCAGGCTCGAAGACAAACCGCTCTAAATGATTTTTATAGCCCCCATTATAGCCCTTTGATTTAGCTTTGATTTGATATATTATTGGCCCCGTGGATCAACCGATGTTGCCACGAACGTCCATTTGAAGCCCAAGTGCGCAAGCCCACTCTATCAAATCCATGGGCCTAAACAAAGGTATTTGGGCTCGAAGAATAACCGCTATAGACAAAGTTTGTAGCCCCCGTTATAGCCCTCTAAGTTAGTTTTGATTTGATACATTATGGGCCCCGTGGGTCAACCGATGTTGCCATGAACGTCCATTTGAATCCCAAGTGCGCAAGCCCACTCTATCAAATCCATGGGCATAAACAAATGTATTTAGGCCCGAAGATAAATCGCTATAGATGAAGTTTATAGCCCCCATTATAGCCCTCTGAGTCATCTTTGATTTGATATACTATGGGTCCCGTCAGTCAATCGGTGTTGCCACGAACGTCCATTTCAAGCCCAAATTCGAAAGCCTACTCTATCAAATCAATGGGCATAAACAAAGGTATTAGGGCCTGAAGACAAACTGCTATAGATGAATTTTATAGCCCCCGTTATAGCCATCTGAGTCAACTTCGATTTGATATGTTATGGGCCCCATGGGTTAATTGATTTTGCCACAAACGTCCATTTAAAGCCCATGTGCGAAAACCCACTCTATCAAATCTATGGGCCTAAACAAGTGTATTCAGGCTCGAAGACAAACCGCTCTAAATGATTTTTATAGCCCCAATTATAGCCCTTTCATTTAGCTTTGATTTGATATATTATTGGCCCCGTGGATCAACCGATGTTGCCACGAACGTCCATTTGAAGCCCAAGTGCGCAAGCCCACTCTATCAAATCCATAGGCCTAAACAAAGGTATTTGGGCTCGAAGAATAACCGCTATAGACAAAGTTTATAGCCCCCATTATAGCCCTCTGAGTTAGTTTTGATTTGATACATTATGGGCCCCGTGGGTCAATCGATGTTGCCGTGAACGTCCATTTGAATCCCAAGTGCGCAAGCCCACTCTATCAAATCCATGGGCATAAACAAATGTATTTGGGCCCGAAGATAAATCGCTATAGATGAAGTTTATAGCCCCATTATAGCCCTCTGAGTCATCTTTGATTTGATATACTATGGGTCCCGTCAGTCAACCGGTGTTGCCATGAACGTCCATTTCAAGCCCAAATTCGAAAGCCTACTCTATCAAATCAATGGGCATAAACAAAGGTATTTGGGCCTGAAGACAAACTGCTATAGATGAATTTTATAGCCCCCGTTATAGCCATCTGAGTCAACTTCGATTTGATATGTTATGGGCCCCATGGGTTAATTGATTTTGCCACAAACGTCCATTTAAAGCCCATGTGAGAAAACCCACTCTATCAAATCTATGGGCCTAAACAAGTGTATTCAGGCTGGAAGACAAACAGCTCTAAATGATTTTTATAACCCCCATTATAGCCCTTTGATTTAGCTTTGATTTGATATAATATTGGCCCCGTGGATCAACCGATGTTGCCACGAACGTCCATTTGAAGCCCAAGTGCGCAAGCCCACTCTATCAAATCCATGGGCCTAAACAAAGGTATTTGGGCTCGAAGAATAACCGCTATAGACAAAGTTTATAGCCCCCATTATAGCCCTCTGAGTTAGTTTTGATTTGATACATTATGGGCCCCGTGGGTCAACCGATGTTACCGTGAACGTCCATTTGAATCCCAAGTGCGCAAGCCCACTCTATCAAATCCGTGGGCATAAACAAATGTATTTGGGCCCGAAGATAAATCGCTATAGATGAAGTTTATAGCCCCATTATAGCCCTCTGAGTCATCTTTGATTTGATATACTATGGGTCCCGTCAGTCAACCGGTGTTGCCATGAACGTCCATTTCAAGCCCAAATTCGAAAGCCTACTCTATCAAATCAATGGGCATAAACAAAGGTATTTGGGCCTGAAGACAAACTGCTATAGATGAATTTTATAGCCCCCGTTATAGCCATCTGAGTCAACTTCGATTTGATATGTTATGGGCCCCATGGGTTAATTGATTTTGCCACAAACGTCCATTTAAAGCCCATGTGCGAAAACCCACTCTATCAAATCTATGGGCCTAAACAAGTGTGTTCAGGCTCGAAGACAAATAGCTCTAAATGATTTTTATAACCCCCATTATAGCCCTTTGATTTAGCTTTGATTTGATATAATATTGGCCCCGTGGATCAACCGATGTTGCCACGAACGTCCATTTGAAGCCCAAGTGCGCAAGCCCACTCTATCAAATCCATGGGCCTAAACAAAGGTATTTGGGCTCGAAGAATAACCGCTATAGACAAAGTTTATAGCCCCCATTATAGCCCACTGAGTTAGTTTTGATTTGATACATTATGGGCCCCGTGGGTCAACCGATGTTACCGTGAACGTCCATTTGAATCCCAAGTGCGCAAGCCCACTCTATCAAATCCATGGGCATAAACAAATGTATTTGGGCCCGAAGATAAATCGCTATAGATGAAGTTTATAGCCCCATTATAGCCCTCTGAGTCATCTTTGATTTGATATACTATGGGTCCTGTCAGTCAATCGGTGTTGCCATGAACGTCCATTTCAAGGCCAAATTCGAAAGCCTACTCTATCAAATCAATGGGCATAAACAAAGGTATTTGGGCCTGAAGACAAACTGCTATAGATGAATTTTATAGCCCCCGTTATAGCCATCTGAGTCAACTTCGATTTGATATGTTATGGGCCCCATGGGTTAACTGATTTTGCCACAAACGTCCATTTAAAGCCCATGTGCGAAAACCCACTCTATCAAATCTATGGGCCTAAACAAGTGAATTCAGGCTCGAAGACAAACAGCTCTAAATGATTTTTATAACCCCCATTATAGCCCTTTGATTTAGCTTTGATTTGATATAATATTGGCCCCGTGGATCAACCGATGTTGCCACGAACGTCCATTTGAAGCCCAAGTGCGCAAGCCCACTCTATCAAATCCATGGGCCTAAACAAAGGTATTTGGGCTCGAAGAATAACCGCTATAGACAAAGTTTATAGCCCCCGTTATAGCCCTATGAGTTAGTTTTGATTTGATACATTATGGGCCCCGTGGCTCAACCGATGTTGCCATGAACGTCCATTTGAATCCCAAGTGCGCAAGCCCACTCTATCAAATCCATGGGCATAAACAAATGTATTTGGGCCCGAAGATAAATCGCTATAGATGAAGTTTATAGCCCCCATTATAGCCCTCTGAGTCATCTTTGATTTGATATACTATGGGTCCCGTCAGTCAACCGGTGTTGCCACGGACGTCCATTTCAAGCCCAAATTCGAAAGCCTACTCTATCAAATCAATGGGCATAAACAAAGGTATTTGGGCCTGAAGACAAACTGCTATAGATGAATTTTATAGCCCCCGTTATAGCCATCTGAGTCAACTTAGATTTGATATGTTATGGGCCCCATGGGTTAATTGATTTTGCCATAAACGTCCATTTAAAGCCCATGTGCGAAAATCCACTCTATCAAATCTATGGGCCTAAACAAGTGTAATCAGGCTCGAAGACAAACCGCTCTAAATGATTTTTATAGCCCCCATTATAGCCCTTTGATTTAGCTTTGATTTGATATATTATTGGCCCCGTGGATCAACCGATGTTGCCACGAACGTCCATTTGAAGCCCAAGTGCGCAAGCCCACTCTATCAAATCCATGGGCCTAAACAAAGGTATTTGGGCTCGAAGAATAACCGCTATAGACAAAGTTTATAGCCCCCGTTATAGCCCTATGAGTTAGTTTTGATTTGATACATTATGGGCCCCGTGGGTCAACCGATGTTGCCATGAACGTCCATTTGAATCCCAAGTGCGCAAGCCCACTCTATCAAATCCATGGGCATAAACAAATGTATTTGGGCCCGAAGATAAATCGCTATAGATGAAGTTTATAGCCCCCATTATAGCCCTCTGAGTCTTCTTTCATTTGATATACTATGGGTCCTGTCAGTCAATCGGTGTTGCCACGAACGTCCATTTCAAGCCCAAATTCGAAAGCCTACTCTATCAAATCAATGGGCATAAACAAAGGTATTTGGGCCTGAAGACAAACTGCTATAGATGAATTTTATAGCCCGCTTTATAGCCATCTGAGTCAACTTCGATTTGATATGTTATGGGCCCCATGGGTTAATTGATTTTGCCATAAACGTCCATTTAAAGCCCATGTGCGAAAACCCACTCTATCAAATCTATGGGCCTAAACAAGTGTATTCAGGCTCGAAGACAAACCGCTCTAAATGATTTTTATAGCCCCCATTATAGCCCTTTGATTTAGCTTTGATTTGATATATTATTGGCCCCGTGGATCAACCGATGTTGCCACGAACGTCCATTTGAAGCCCAAGTGCACAAACCCACTCTATCAAATCCATGGGCCTAAACAAAGGTATTTGGGCTCGAAGAATAACCGCTATAGACAAAGTTTATAGCCCCCGTTATAGCCCTATGAGTTAGTTTTGATTTGATACATTATGGGCCCCGTGGCTCAACCGATGTTGCCATGAACGTCCATTTGAATCCCAAGTGCGCAAGCCCACTCTATCAAATCCATGGGCATAAACAAATGTATTTGGGCCCGAAGATAAATCGCTATAGATGAAGTTTATAGCCCCCATTATAGCTCTCTGAGCCTTCTTTCATTTGATATACTATGGGTCCTGTCAGTCAATCGGTGTTGCCACGAACGTCCATTTCAAGCCCAAATTCGAAAGCCTACTCTATCAAATCAATGGGCATAAACAAAGGTATTTGGGCCTGAAGACAAACTGCTATAGATGAATTTTATAGCCCGCTTTATAGCCATCTGAGTCAACTTCGATTTGATATGTTATGGGCCCCATGGGTTAATTGATTTTGCCATAAACGTCCATTTAAAGCCCATGTGCGAAAACCCACTCTATCAAATCTATGGGCCTAAACAAGTGTATTCAGGCTCGAAGACAAACCGCTCTAAATGATTTTTATAGCCCCCATTATAGCCCTTTGATTTAGCTTTGATTTGATATATTATTGGCCCTGTGGATCAACCGATGTTGCCGCGAACGTCCATTTGAAGCCCAAGTGCACAAACCCACTCTATCAAATCCATGGGCCTAAACAAAGGTATTTGGGCTCGAAGAATAACCGGTATAGACAAAGTTTATAGCCCCCGTTATAGCCCTCTGAGTTAGTTTTGATTTGATACATTATGGGCCCCGTGGGTCAACCGATGTTGCCATGAACGTCCATTTGAATCCCAAGTGCGCAAGCCCACTCTATCAAATCCATGGGCATAAATAAATGTATTTGGGCCTGAAGATAAATCGCTATAGATGAAGTTTATAGCCCCCATTATAGCCCTCTGAGTCATCTTTGATTTGATATACTATGGGTCCCGTCAGTCAACCGGTGTTGCCACGAACGTCCATTTCAAGCCCAAATTCGAAAGCCTACTCTATCAAATCAATGGGCATAAACAAAGGTATTTGGGCCTGAAGACAAACTGCTATAGATGAATTTTATAGCCCCCGTTATAGCCATCTGAGTCAACTTCGATTTGATATGTTATGGGCCCCATGGATTAATTGATTTTGCCATAAACGTCCATTTAAAGCCCATGTGCGAAAACCCACTCTATCAAATCTATGGGCCTAAACAAGTGTATTCAGGCTCGAAGACAAACCGCTCTAAATGATTTTTATAGCCCCCATTATAGCCCTTTGATTTAGCTTTGATTTGATATATTATTGGCCCCGTGGATCAACCGATGTTGCCACGAACGTCCATTTGAAGCCCAAGTGCACAAACCCACTCTATCAAATCCATGGGCCTAAACAAAGGTATTTGGGCTCGAAGAATAACCGCTATAGACAAAGTTTATAGCCCCCGTTATAGCCCTATGAGTTAGTTTTGATTTGATACATTATGGGCCCCGTGGGTCAACCGATGTTGCCATGAACGTCCATTTGAATCCCAAGTGCGCAAGCCCACTCTATCAAATCCATGGGCATAAACAAATATATTTGGGCCCGAAGATAAATCGCTATAGATGAAGTTTATAGCCCCCATTATAGCCCTCTGAGTCTTCTTTCATTTGATATACTATGGGTCCTGACAGTCAATCGGTGTTGCCACGAACGTCCATTTCAAGCCCAAATTCGAAAGCCTACTCTATCAAATCATTGGGCATAAACAAAGGTATTTGGGCCTGAAGACAAACTGCTATAGATGAATTTTATAGCCCGCTTTATAGCCATCTGAGTCAACTTCGATTTGATATGTTATGGGCCCCATGGGTTAATTGATTTTGCCATAAACGTCCATTTAAAGCCCATGTGCGAAAACCCACTCTATCAAATCTATGGGCCTAAACAAGTGTATTCAGGCTCGAAGACAAACCGCTCTAAATGATTTTTATAGCCCCCATTATAGCCCTTTGATTTAGCTTTGATTTGATATATTATTGGCCCTGTGGATCAACCGATGTTGCCGCGAACGTCCATTTGAAGCCCAAGTGCACAAACCCACTCTATCAAATCCGTGGGCCTAAACAAAGGTATTTGGGCTCGAAGAATAACCGCTATAGACAAAGTTTATAGCCCCCGTTATAGCCCTCTGAGTTAGTTTTGATTTGATACATTATGGGCCCCGTGGGTGAACCGATGTTGCCATGAACGTCCATTTGAATCCCAAGTGCGCAAGCCCACTCTATCAAATCCATGGGCATAAACAAATGTATTTGGGCCCGAAGATAAATCGCTATAGATGAAGTTTATAGCCCCATTATAGCCCTCTGAGTCATCTTTGATTTGATATACTATGGGTCCCGTCAGTCAACCGGTTTTGCCACGAACGTCCATTTCAAGCCCAAATTCGAAAGCCTACTCTATCAAATCAATGGGCATAAACAAAGGTATTTGGGCCTGAAGAGAAACTGCTATAGATGAATTTTATAGCCCCCGTTATAGCCATCTGAGTCAACTTCGATTTGATATGTTATGGGCCCCATGGGTTAATTGATTTTGCCATAAACGTCCATTTAAAGCCCATGTGCGAAAACCCACTCTATCAAATCTATGGGCCTAAACAAGTGTATTCAAGCTCGAAGACAAACAGCTCTAAATGATTTTTATAACCCCCATTATAGCCCTTTGATTTAGCTTTGATTTGATATAATATTGGCCCCGTGGATCAACCGATGTTGCCACGAACGTCCATTTGAAGCCCAAGTGCGCAAGCCCACTCTATCAAATCCATGGTCCTAAACAAAGGTATTTGGGCTCGAAGAATAACCGCTATAGACAAAGTTTATAGCCCCCGTTATAGCCCTATGAGTTAGTTTTGATTTGATACATTATGGGCCCCGTGGCTCAACCGATGTTGCCATGAACGTCCATTTGAATCCCAAGTGCGCAAGCCCACTCTATCAAATCCATGGGCATAAACAAATGTATTTGGGCCCGAAGATAAATCGCTATAAATGAAGTTTATAGCCCCCATTATAGCCCTCTGAGTCTTCTTTCATTTGATATACTATGGGTCCTGTCAATCAATCGGTGTTGCCACGAACGTCCATTTCAAGCCCAAATTCGAAAGCCTACTCTATCAAATCAATGGGCATAAACAAAGGTATTTGGGCCTGAAGACAAACTGCTATAGATGAATTTTATAGCCCGCTTTATAGCCATCTGAGTCAACTTCGATTTGATATGTTATGGGCCCCATGGGTTAATTGATTTTGCCATAAACGTCCATTTAAAGCCCATGTGCGAAAACCCACTCTATCAAATCTATGGGCCTAAACAAGTGTATTCAGGCTCAAAGACAAACCGCTCTAAATGATTTTTATAGCCCCCATTATAGCCCTTTGATTTAGCTTTGATTTGATATATTATTGGCCCCGTGGATCAACCGATGTTGCCACGAACGTCCATTTGAAGCCCAAGTGCACAAACCCACTCTATCAAATCCATGGGCCTAAACAAAGGTATTTGGGCTCGAAGAATAACCGCTATAGACAAAGTTTATAGCCCCCGTTATAGCCCTCTGAGTTAGTTTTGATTTGATACATTATGGGCCCCGTGGGTCAATCGATGTTGCCATGAACGTCCATTTGAATCCCAAGTGCGCAAGCCTACTCTATCAAATCCATGGGCATAAATAAATGTATTTGGGCCTGAAGATAAATCGCTATAGATGAAGTTTATAGCCCCCATTATAGCCCTCTGAGTCATCTTTGATTTGATATACTATGGGTCCCGTCAGTCAACCGGTGTTGCCACGAACGTCCATTTCAAGCCCAAATTCGAAAGCCTACTCTATCAAATCAATGGGCATAAACAAAGGTATTTGGGCCTGAAGAGAAACTGCTATAGATGAATTTTATAGCCCCCGTTATAGCCATCTGAGTCAACTTCGATTTGATATGTTATGGGCCCCATGGGTTAATTGATTTTGCCATAAACGTCCATTTAAAGCCCATGTGCGAAAACCCACTCTATCAAATCTATGGGCCTAAACAAGTGTATTCAGGCTCGAAGACAAACCGTTCTAAATGATTTTTATAGCCCCCATTATAGCCCTTTGATTTAGCTTTGATTTGATATATTATTGGCCCCGTGGATCAACCGATGTTGCCACGAACGTCCATTTGAAGCCCAAGTGCACAAACCCACTCTATCAAATCCATGGGCCTAAACAAAGGTATTTGGGCTCGAAGAATAACCGCTATAGACAAAGTTTATAGCCCCCGTTATAGCCCTCTGAGTTAGTTTTGATTTGATACATTATGGGCCCCGTGGGTGAACCGATGTTGCCATGAACGTCCATTTGAATCCCAAGTGCGCAAGCCCACTCTATCAAATCCATGGGCATAAACAAATGTATTTGGGCCCGAAGATAAATCGCTATAGATGAAGTTTATAGCCCCATTATAGCCCTCTGAGTCATCTTTGATTTGATATACTATGGGTCCCGTCAGTCAACCGGTTTTGCCACGAACGTCCATTTCAAGCCCAAATTCGAAAGCCTACTCTATCAAATCAATGGGCATAAACAAAGGTATTTGGGCCTGAAGACAAACTGCTATAGATGAATTTTATAGCCCCCGTTATAGCCATCTGAGTCAACTTCGATTTGATATGTTATGGGCCCCATGGGTTAATTGATTTTGCCACAAACGTCCATTTAAAGCCCATGTGCGAAAACCCACTCTATCAAATCTATGGGCCTAAACAAGTGTATTCAAGCTCGAAGACAAACAGCTCTAAATGATTTTTATAACCCCCATTATAGCCCTTTGATTTAGCTTTGATTTGATATATTATTGGCCCCGTGGATCAACCGATGTTGCCACGAACGTCCATTTGAAGCCCAAGTGCGCAAGCCCACTCTATCAAATCCATGGGCCTAAACAAAGGTATTTGGGCTCAAAGAATAACTGCTATAGACAAAGTTTATAGCCCCCATTATAGCCCTCTGAGTTAGTTTTGATTTGATACATTATGGGCCCCGTGGCTCAACCGATGTTGCCATGAACGTCCATTTGAATCCCAAGTGCGCAAGCCCACTCTATCAAATCCATGGGCATAAACAAATGTATTTGGGCCCGAAGATAAATCGCTATAGATGAAGTTTATAGCCCCCATTATAGCCCTCTGAGTCATCTTTGATTTGATATACTATGGGTCCCGTCAGTCAACCGGTGTTGCCACGGACGTCCATTTCAAGGCCAAATTCGAAAGCCTACTCTATCAAATCAATGGGCATAAACAAAGGTATTTGGGCCTGAAGACAAATAGCTATAGATGAATTTTATAGCCCCCGTTATAGCCATCTGAGTCAACTTCGATTTGATATGTTATGCGCCCCATGGGTTAATTGATTTTGCCACAAATGTCCATTTAAAGCCCAAGTGCGAAAACCCATTCTATCAAATCTATGGGCCTAAATAAGTGTATTCAGGCTCGAAGACAAACCGCTCTAAATGATTTTTATAGCCCCTATTATAGCCCTTTGATTTAGCTTTGATTTGATATATTATTGGCCCCGTGGATCAACCTATGTTACCACGAACGTCCATTTGAAGCCCAAGTGCGCAAGCCCACTCTATCAAATCCTTGGGCCTAAACAAAGGTATTTGGGCTCGAAGAATAACCTCTATAGACAAAGTTTATAGCCCCCATTATAGCCCTCTGAGTTAGTTTTGATTTGATACATTATGGGCCCCGTGGGTGAACCGATGTTGCCCTGAACGTCCATTTGAATCCCAAGTGCGCAAGCCCACTCTATCAAATCCATGGGCATAAACAAATGTATTTGGGCCCGAAGATAAATCGCTATAGATGACGTTTATAGCCCCATTATAGCCCTCTGAGTCATCTTTGATTTGATATACTATGGGTCCCGTCAGTCAACCGGTGTTGCCACGAACGTCCATTTCAAGCCCAAATTCGAAAGCCTACTCTATCAAATCAATGGGCATAAACAAAGGTATTTGCGCCTGAAGACAAACTGCTATAGATGAATTTTATAGCCCCCGTTATAGCCATCTGAGTCAACTTCGATTTGATATGTTATGGGCCCCATGGGTTAATTGATTTTGCCACAAACGTCCATTTAAAGCCCATGTGCGAAAACCCACTCTATCAAATCTATGGGCCTAAACAAGTGTATTTAGGCTCGAAGACAAACCGCTCTAAATGATTTTTATAGCCCCCATTATAGCCCTTTGATTTAGCTTTGATTTGATATATTATTGGCCCCGTGGATCAACCGATGTTGCCACGAACGTCCATTTGAAGCCCAAGTGCGCAAGCCCACTCTATCAAATCCATGGGCCTAAACAAAGGTATTTGGGCTCGAAGAATAACCGCTATAGACAAAGTTTATAGCCCCCGTTATAGCCCTCTGAGTTAGTTTTGATTTGATGCATTATGGGCCCCGTGGCTCAACCGATGTTGCCATGAACGTCCATTTGAATCCCAAGTGCACAAGCCCACTCTATCAAATCCATGGGCATAAACAAATGTATTTGGGCCCGAAGATAAATCGCTATAGATGAAGTTTATAGCCCCTATTATAGCCCTCTGAGTCATCTTTCATTTGATATACTATGGGTCCTGTCAGTCAATCGGTGTTGCCACGAACGTCCATTTTAAGCCCAAATTCGAAAGCCTACTCTATCAAATCAATGGGCATAAACAAAGGTATTTAGGCCTGAAGACAAACTGCTATAGATGAATTTTATAGCCCGCTTTATAGCCATCTGAGTCAACTTCGATTTGATATGTTATGGGCCCCATGGGTTAATTGATTTTGCCATAAACGTCCATTTAAAGCCCATGTTCGAAAACCCACTCTATCAAATCTATGGGCCTAAACAAGTGTATTCAGGCTCGAAGACAAACCGCTCTAAATGATTTTTATAGCCCCCATTATAGCCCTTTGATTTAGCTTTGATTTCATATATTATTGGCCCCGTGGATCAACCGATGTTGCCACGAACGTCCATTTGAAGCCCAAGTGCGCAAACCCACTCTATCAAATTCATGGGCCTAAACAAAGGTATTTGGGCTCGAAGAATAACCGCTATAAACAAAGTTTATAGCCCCCGTTATAGCCCTCTGAGTTAGTTTTGATTTGATACATTATGGGCCCCGTGGGTCAACCGATGTTGCCATGAACGTCCATTTGAATCCCAACTGCGCAAGCCTACTCTATCAAATCCATGGGCATAAATAAATGTATTTGGGCCCGAAGATAAATCGCTATAGATGAAGTTTATAGCCCCCATTATAGCCCTCTGATTCATCTTTGATTTGATATACTATGGGTCCCGTCAGTCAACCGGTGTTGCCACGAACGTCCATTTCAAGCCCAAATTCGAAAGCCTACTCTATCAAATCAATGGGCATAAACAAAGGTATTTGGGCCTGAAGACAAACTACTATAGATGAATTTTATAGCCCCCGTTATAGCCATCTGAGTCAACTTCGATTTGATTTGTTATGGGCCCCATGGGTTAATTGATTTTGCCACAAACGTCCATTTAAAGCCCATGTGCGAAAACCCACTCTATCAAATCTATGGGCCTAAACAAGTGTATTCAGGCTCGAAGATAAACCGCTCTAAATGATTTTTATAGCCCCCATTATAGCCCTTTGATTTAGCTTTGATTTCATATAATATTGGCCCCGTGGATCAACCGATGTTGCCACGAACGTCCATTTGAAGCCCAAGTGCGCAAGCCCACTCTATCAAATTCATGGGCCTAAACAAAGGTATTTGGGCTCGAAGAATAACCGCTATAGACAAAGTTTATAGCCCCCATTATAGCCCTCTGAGTTAGTTTTGATTTGATACATTATGGGCCCGTGGCTCAACCGATATTGCCATGAATGTCCATTTGAATCCCAAGTGCGCAAGCCCACTCTATCAAATCCATAGGCATAAACAAATGTATTTGGGCCCGAAGATAAATCGTTATAGATGAAGTTTATAGCCCCCATTATAGCCCTCTGAGTCATCTTTCATTTGATATACTATGGGTCCCATCAGTCAACCGGTGTTGCCACGAACGTCCATTTCAAGCCCAAATTTGAAAGCCTACTCTATCAAATCAATGGGCATAAACAAAGGTATTTGGGCCTGAAGACAAACTGCTATAGATGAATTTTATAGCCCCCGTTATAGCCATCTGAGTCAACTTCGATTTGATATGTTATGGGCCCCATGGGTTAATTGATTTTGTCAAAAACGTCCATTTAAAGCCCATGTGGCAAAACCCACTCTATCAAATCTATGGGCCTAAACAAGTGTATTCAGGCTCGAAGACAAACCGCTCTAAATGATTTTTATAGCCGCCATTATAGCCCTTTGATTTAGCTTTGATTTGATATATTATTGGCCCCGTGGATCAACTGATGTTGCCATGAACGTCCATTTGAAGCCCAAGTGCGCAAGCCCACTCTATCAAATCCATGGGCCTAAACAAAGGTATTTGGGCTCGAAGAATAACCTCTATAGACAAAGTTTATAGCCCCCGTTATAGCCCTCTGAGTTAGTTTTGATTTGATACATTATGGGCCCCGTGGGTCAACCGATGTTGCCATGAACGTCCATTTGAATCCCAAGTGCGCAAGCCCACTCTATCAAATCCATGGGCATAAACAAATGTATTTGGGCCCGAAGATAAATCGCTATAGATGAAGTTTATAGCCCTCATTATAACCCTCTGAGTCAACTTCGATTAGATATATTATGGGCCCCATGGGTCAACCGTCGCTGCCACGAACGCCCATTTGAAGCCCAAGTGTGAAAGCCCACTATATCAAATCCATGGGCCTAAACAAATTTATTTGGGCCTGAAGACAAACCACTATAGACAAAGTTTATAGCCTCCATTATAGCCCTCTGAGTCAGCTTTAATTTGATATATTATGGGCCCCGTCGGTCAACCGATGCTGCCACGAACTTCCATTTGGAGCCCAAGTGCACAAGTCCACTCTATCAAATCCATATGCATAAACAAAGATCTTTGGGCCTAAAGACAAATAGCTATAGATGAAGTTTATGACCCCCATTATAGCCCTATGAGTGTGCTTCTATTTGATATGTTATGGGCCTCGTGGGTCAACCGGTGCTGCCATGAACGTCCATTTGAAGCCCAAGTGTGTAAGCCCACTCTATCAAATCCATGGGCCTAAACAAATGTATTTGGGCCCGAAGACAAACCATTATAGATGAAGTTTATAGCCCCCATTATAGCCCTCTGAGTCATCTTCAATTTTACATATTTTGGGTCCGGTGGGTCAACCGGTGCTGCCACGAACTTCCATTTGAATCCCAAGTGTGCAAGCCCACTCTATCAAATCCATGGTCCTAAACAAATGTATTTAGGCCTGAAGATAAACCGCTATAGATGAAGTTTATAGCTGCCATTATAGCCCTCTGAGTCATCTTTGATTTTATATATTATGGGCCCCGTGGATCAACCGATGCTGCCACGAACGTCCATTTGAAGCCCAAGTGCGCAGGCCCACTCTATCAAATCCATGGGAATAAACAAATGTATTTGGGCCCGAAGACAAACCGCTATAGATGAAGTTTATAGCCCCATTATAGCCCTCTGAGTCATCTTTGATTTGATATATTATGGGCCCCGTGGGTCAACCGATGCTGCCACAAACGTCCATTTTAACCCCAAGTTTGAAAGTCGACTCTATCAAATCTGTGGGCCTAAACAAAGGTATTTGGACCATTAGACAAACCACTATAGACAAATTTTATAGCCCCCATTATAACCCTCTGAGTCAGCTTCGATTAAATATATTATGGGCCCCAAGGGTCAACCGTCGCTGCCACGAACGCCCATTTGAAGCCCAAGTACGAAAGCCCACTCTATCAAATCCATGGGCCTAAACAAATTTATTTGGGCCCGAAGACAAACCACTATAGATGAAGTTTATAGCCCCTGTTATAGCCCTCTGAGTCAGCTTTAATTTGATATATTATGGGCCTCGTCGGTCAACCGATGCTGCCACGAACTTCCATTTGAAGCCCAAGTGCGCAAGTCCACTCTATCAAATCCATCTGCATAAACAAAGGTCTTTGGGTCTGAAGACAGACTGCTATAGATGAAGTTTATGGCCCCCATTATAGCCCTATGAGTGAGCTTTGATTTGATATGTTATGGGCCTCGTGGGTCAACCGGTGCTACCATGAACATCCATTTGAAGCCCAAGTGCGCCAGCCCACTCTATCAAATCCATGGGCCTAAACAAATGTATTTGGGCCCAAAGACAAACCGTTATAGATGAAGTTTATAGCCCTCATTATAGCCCTTTGAGTCATCTTCAATTTTACATATTTTGGGTCCCGTGGGTCAACCGGTGCTGCCACGAACTTCCATTTGAATCCCAAATGTGCAATCCCAATCTATCAAATCCATGGTCCTAAACAGATGTATTTGGGCCCGAAAATAAATCGATATAGATGAATTTTATAGCTACCATTATAGCCCTCTGAGTCATCTTCGATTTTATATATTATGGGCCCCATGGATCAACCGATGCTGCCACGAATGTCCATTTGAAGCCCAAGTACGTAGGCCCACTCTATCAAATCCATGGGAATAAACAAATGTATTTGGGCCCGAAGACAAACCGCTATAGACAAAGTTTATAGCCCCCCTTATAGCCCTCTGAGTCAGCTTCGATTTGATATATTATGGGCCTAGTTGGTCAACCAATGTTGCCACAAATGTCCATTTAAAGCCCACGTGCGCAAGCCCACTCTATCAAATCCATGGGCCTAAACAAATGTATTTAGGCCTGAAGACAAACCGATATAGATGAAGTTTCTAGCCCCCATTATAGCCTTCTGAGTCATCTTCAATTTTATATATTATGGGTCCCGTGGGTCAACCGGTGCTGCCACGAACATCCATTTGAATCCTAAGTTCAAAAGCCCACTCTATCAAATCCATGGGTCTAAACAAAGGTACTTGGGCCCAAAGATAAACTGCTATAGACAAAGTTTATAGCCCCCATTATACCCTCTGATTCAGCTTTGATTTGATATCTTAGGGGCCCCGTGGGTCAACCGATGCTGCCACGGATGTCCATTTGAAGCCCAAGTGTGCAATCCCACTCTATCAAATCCATGGGCCTAAATAAAGGTATTTGGGCTCGAATAGAAATCGCTATCGATGAAGTTTATAGCCCCCATTATAGCCCTCTGAGTCAGCTTTGATTTGATATATTATGGGCCCCGTAGGTCAACCGATGCTGCCATGAACGTCCATTTGAAGCCCAAGTGTGAAAGCCCACTCTATCAAATCCATGGGCCTAAACACAATGTGTTTGGGCCTGAAGAAAAACCGCTATAGATGAAGTTTATAGGCCTCGTTATAGCCCTCTAAGTCAGCTTCAATTTAATATATTATGGGCTCCGTCGGTCAACTGATGCTGCCACGAACGTCCATTTGAAGCCCAAGTGCGCAAGCCCACTCTATCAAATCCATGGGCCTAAATAAATGTACTTGGCCCCGAAGACAAACCGCTATAGACAAAGGTTATAGCCCTAGTTATAGCCCTTTGAGTCAGCTTCGATTTGATATATTATGGGCCCCGTGGGTCAACAAATGCTACCACGAACATCCATTTGAAGCCTAAGTGCACAAGCCCACTCTATTAAATCCATGGGCTTAAACAAGTGTATTTAGGCCTGAGGACAAACTGCTATAGAAGAAGTTTATAAACCTCATTATGGACCTCTGAGTCAGCTTTGATTTGATATATTATGGGCATCGTGGATCAACCGATTTTGCCACGAACGTCCATTTGAAGCCCAAGTGCAAAAGCCCATTCTATCAAATCCATGTGCCTAAATAAGTGTATTTAGGCCCGAAGACAAATCGAATCGATATAGATAAAGTTTATAGCCCCCATTATAGCCCTCTAAGTCAGCTTCGATTTGAAAAATTATGGGCCCCTTGGGTCAATTGATGCTGCCATGAATGTCTATTTGAAGTCCAAGTGCGCAAGCCCACTCTATCAAATCCATGGGCTTAAACAAATGTATTTGGGCCCGAAGAAAAACTGCTATAGATGAAGTTTATAGCCCCCATTATAGCCCTCTGAGTCATCTTTACATATTTTAGGCCCCGTCGGTCAACCGGTGCTGCCACGAACGTCCAGTTGAATCCCAAGTGCGCAAGCCCACTCTATCAAATCCATAGGCCTAAACAAATGTATTTGGGCCCGAAGACAAACTACTATAGATGAAGTTTATAATCGCCATTATAGCCCTCTGAGTCATCTTCAATTTTATATATTATAGGCACCATGGATCAACCAATGCTGCCACGAACGTCCATTTGAAGCCCAAGTGCGCAAGCCCACTCTATCAAATCCATGGGAATAAATAAATGTATTTGGGCCCAAAGACAAATCGCTATAGACAAAGTTTATAGCCCCTATTATAGCCCTTTGTGTCAACTTCGATTTGATATATTATGGGCCCAGTGGGTCAACCAATGCTGCCACGAATGTCCATTTGAAGCCCAAGTGCGCAAGCCCACTCTATCAAATCCATGGGCCTAAATAAATGTATTTGGTCCCAAAGACAAATCAATATAGATGAAGTTTATAGCCCCCATTATAGCCCTCTAAGTCATCTTCGATTTTCTATTTTATGGGCCCCGTGGGTCAACCGATGCTGCCATAAAAGTCCATTTGAAGCCCAAGTGTGCAAGCCCACTCTATCAAATCCATGGGCCAAAACAAATGTATTTGGGCCTAAAGACAAACTGCTATAGCAGAAGTTTATACCCCCCATTATAGCCATCTGAGTCATCTTTGATTTTACATATTATAGGCCCCGTGGGTCAACTGGTACTGCCACGAACTTTCATTTGAATCCCAAGTGTGCAAGCCCACTCTATCAAATTCATGGGCCTAAACAAATGTATTTGGGCCCGAAAACAAATCGCTATAGATGAAGTTTATAGCCCCCATTATAGCACTCTGAGTCATCTTCGATTTCATATATTATGGGCCCCGTGGGTCAACCGATGCTGCCACGAACGTCCATTTGAAGCCCAAGTGCGCAAGCCCACTCTATCAAATCCATAGGAATAAACAAATGTATTTGGTCCTGAAGAAAAATCAATATAAATGAAGTTTATATCCCCTATTATAGCCCTCTGAGTCATCTTCAATTTTATATTTTATGTGCCCGTGGGTCAACCGATGCTGCCACGAAAGTCCATTTAAAGCCTAAGTGCGCAAGCCCGCTCTATCAAATCCATGGGCCTAAACAAATGTATTTGGGCCCAAAGAAAATCCGCTATAGAAGAAGTTTATAGCCCCCATTATAGCCATCTGAGTCATCTTCGATTTTACATATTATGGGCCCCGTGGGTCAACCGGTGCTGCCACGAACTTCCATTTGAATCCCAAGTGTGCAAGCCCACTCTATCAAATCCATCAGCCTAAACAAATGTATTTGGACCCGAAGATAAACCATTATATATAAAGTTTATAGCCCCCATTATAGCCCTCTGAGTCATCTTTAATTTTTTATATTATAGGCCCCGTGGGTCAACCGATGCTGTTGCTAATGTCCATTTGAAGCCCAAGTGTGCAAGCCCACTCTATCAAATCCATAGGAATAAACAAATGTATTTGGGCCCGAAGAAAAAGAGTTATAGATGAAGTTTATAGCCCCCATTATAACCCTCTGAGTCAGCTTTGATTTGATATATTATAGGCCCAGTTGGTTAACCAATGCTGCCACAAATGTCCATTTGAAGCCTAAGTGCGCAAGCCCACTCTATCAAATCCATGGGCCTAAACAAATGTATTTGGGCCCGAAGACAAACTGATATAGATGAAGTTTATAGCCTCCATTATAGCCCTCTGAGTCATCTTCGATTTAATATATTATGGGCCCCGTGGGTCAACTGATGCTGCCACGAACGTCCATTTCAAGCCCAAGTGCGCAAGCCCACTCTATCAAATCCATAGGCCAAAACAAATATATTTGGGCCTAAAGACAAATCGCTATAGAAGAATTTTATAGCCCCCAATATAGCCCTCTAAGTCATCTTTGATTTGATATATTATAGGCCTCGTGGGTCAACCGGTGCTGCCACAAACGTGCATTTGAATCCTAAGTTCAAAAGCCCACTCTATCAAATCCATGGGCCTGAACAAAGGTATTTGGGCCCGAAGACAAATCGCTATAGGCAAAGTTTATAGCCTTCATTATAGCCCTCTGAGTCAGCTTCGATTTGATATATAATGGGCCCCGTGGGTAACCAATGCTGCCACGGATGTCCATTTGAAGCCCAAGTGTGCAAGCCTACTCTACCAAATCCATGGGCCTAAACAAGTGTATTTAGGCCCAAAGACAAACTGCTATAGATAAAGTTTATAGCCACCATTATAGCTCTCTGAGTCAGCTTCGAGTTGATATGTTATGGGCCCCATGGGTCAACCGATTTTGCCACGAATGTCCATTTGAAGCCCAAGTACGAAAGTCCACTCTATCAAATCCATGGGCCTAAACAAGTGTATTTAGGCCTGAAGATAAACCACTATAGATGAATTTTATAGCCCCTATTATATCCCTCTGAGTCAGCTTTGATTTGATATATTATTGGCCTCGTGGGTCAATCGATGTTGTGACGAACGTCCATTTAAAACCCAAGTGCGCAAGCCCAATCTATCAAATCCATGGGCCTAAGCAAAGGTATTTGGGCCCAAGGACAAACTGTTATAAATGAAGTTTATAGCCCTCATTATAGCCCTCTGAGTTAGCTTCGATTTGATATATTATGGTCCCCATCGGTCAACCGATGCTGCCACGAACGTCCATTTGAAGCCCAAGTACGCAAGTCCACTCTATCAAATCCATGGGCCTAAACAAAGGTCTTTGGGCCCGAAGACAAACTACTATAGATGAGGCTTATAGCCCCAATTATATCCCTATGAGTCAGCTTTGATTTGATGCGTTATGGGCCTCGTGGGTCAACCAATGCTGCCACGAACGTCCATTTAAAGCCTAAGTGCGCAAGCCCACTCTATCAAATCCATGCGCCTAAACTAATGTATTTGGGCCTAAAGACAAATCGCTATAGAAGAAGTTTATAGCCCCTATTATAGCCCTCTAAGTCAACTTTGATTTTATATATTATGGGCCCCGTGGGTCAACCGACGCTGCCACGAACGTCCATTTGAAGCCTAAGTATGAAATCCCACTCTATCTAATCCATGGGCCTAAACAAATGTATTTGGGCCTGAAGACAAACTGCAATAGATGAAGTTTATAGCCCCCATTATAGCCCTCTAAGTCAGCTTCGATTTGATATTTTATAGGCCCCGTGGGTTAATGGATGCTGCCACGAACGTCCATTTAAAGCCCAAGTGCACAAGCCCACTTTATCAAATCCATGGGCCTAAACAAATGTACTTGGCCTTGAAGACAAACTGCTATAGATAAAGATTATAGCTATAGTTATAGCCCTTTGAATCAACATTCATTTGATATATTATGGGTCCCGTGGGTCAACCAATGATGCCATGAACATCCATTTGAATGTTAAGTGCGAAAGCCCACTCTATCAAAATCCATGGGCTTAAACAAGTGTACTTAGGCCTGAAGACAAACCGTTATAAATGAATTTTAGAGCCCTCGTTATAGCTCTCTAAGTCAACTTCGATTTGATATATTATGGGCCCCGTGGGTCAATCGGTTTTTCCACGAACGTCCATTTGAAGCCCAAGTGCGAAAGCCCACTCTATCAAATCCATGGGCCTAAACAAGTGTATTTAGGCCTGAAGACAAACCACTATAGTTGAAGTTTATAGCTCCCATTATACCCCTCTGAGTCAACTTCGATTTGATATATTATGGGCCCCTTGGGTCATTTGATGCTACCACGAACATCCATTTGAAGCCCAAGTGCACAAGCCCACTCTATCAAATCCAAGGGCCTCAACAAAGCTATTTGGACTCGAAGACAAACTGCTATTGATGAAGTTTATAGCCCCTATTTTAGCCCTCTGAGTCAACTTGGATTTGATAAATTATGGGCCCTATGGGGCAACCGATGCTTCCACAAACGTCCATTTGAAGCCCAAGTGCAGAAGCCCACTCTATCAAATCTATAGGCCTAAACAAATGTATTTCGGCCCGAAGATAAACTGCTATAGATGAAGTTTATAGCCCCCGTTATATCCCTCTGAGTCAGCTTCGATTTGATATATTATATGCCCCGTGGTTCAACCGATGCTACCACAAACGTCCATTTGAATCCCAAGTTCGAAGGCCTACTCTATCAAATCCATAGGCCTAAATAAAGGTATTTGGGCCTGAAGACAAACCGCTATAGATGAAGTTTATAGCCCCCATTATATCCCTTTGAGTCAGCTTTGATTTGATATATTATGGGCCTCGTGGTTCAACCGATGCTACGATGGATGTCCATTTAAAGCCCAAGTACACAAGCCCACTCTATTAAATCCATGGGCCTAAACAAAGGTATTTGGACCTGAAGACAAACCGCTATTGATGAATTTTATAGCCCCCATTATAGCCCTCTGAATCAGCTTTGATTTGATATATTATGGGCCCCGTGGGTCAACCAACGCTACCATGAACGTCCATTTGAAGCCCAAGTACGAAAGCCCACTCTATCAAATCTATAGGCCTAAATAAACGTATTTGGGCCCGAAGACAAACTGCTATAGATGAATTTTATAACCCTCATTATAGCCCTCTGAGTCAGGTTTGATTTG
This sequence comes from Mallotus nudiflorus, assembly GCA_947683625.1. Lineage (NCBI taxonomy): Eukaryota > Viridiplantae > Streptophyta > Magnoliopsida > Malpighiales > Euphorbiaceae > Mallotus > Mallotus nudiflorus. The sequence continues at coordinate 375,833 of CANTUR010000031.1, read as the reverse complement.
ATACATTATGGGCCCCGTGGGTCATCCGATGCTGCCACGAACATCCATCTGAAGCCCAAGTGCGCAAGCCCACTCTATCAAATCCATGGGCCTAAACAAAGGTATTTGGGTCTGAAGAAAAATCGTTATAGATAAAGTTTATAGCACCCATTATAGCCCTCTGAGTCATTTTCAATTTTATATATTATGGGCCCCGTGGGACAGTCGATGCTGCCACGAACATCCATTTGAGTCCCAAGTTCGAATGCCCACTCTATCAAATCCATGGGCCTAAACAAAGGTATTTGGGCCTGAAGACAAACTGCTATAGATGAAGTTTATAGCCCCCATTATAGCCCTCTGAGTCAGCTTCGATTTTATATATTATGGTCCTCGTGGGTCCACCGATGCTACCCCGGACATCCTTTTGAAGCCCAAGTGTGAAAGCCCACTCTATCAAATCCATGGGCCTAAACAAATGTAGTTGGGCCTGAAGCCAACTGCTATAGATGATGTTTATAGCCCTCATTATAGCCCTCTGAGTCAGCTTTGATTTGATATATTATGGGCCCCGTCGATCAACTAACGCTGCCACAAACGTCCATTTGAAGACCTAGTGCGAAAGCCTACTCTATCAAATCCATGGGCATGAACAAATGTATTTGGGCCTATAGACAAACTGTTATAGATGAAATTTATAGCTCTCATTGTAGCCCTCTGAGTCAGCTTTGATTTGATATATTATGGGCCCCATTGGTTAACCAATACTGCCACGAACGTCCATTTGAAGCCCAAGTGTGCAAGTCCACTCTATAAAATCCATGGGCCTAAACAAAGGTCTTTGGGCTCGAAGACAAACCACTATAGATGAAGTTTATAGCCTCGATTATAGCCCTATCAGTCAACTTTGATTTCATATGTTATGGGCCTCATGGGTCAACCAATGCTGCCACGAACGTCCATTTAAAGCCCAAGTGTGCAAGCCCACGCTATCAAATCCATGGGCCTAAACATATGTATTTAGGCCTGAGTACAAACCACTATAGACGAAGTTTATAGCCAACATTATAGCCATTTGAGTCATCTTCAATTTGATATATTATGGGTGCCATCGGTCAACCGATTTTGCCACGAACGTCCATTTGAAGCCCAAGTGTGAAAGCCCACTCTATCAAATATGTGGGCTTAAACAAGTGTATTTAGGCTCAAAGACAAACCACTATAGATGAAATTTATAGCCCCCATTATAGCCCTCTGAGTCAACTTTGATTTGATATATTATGGGCCCTGTGGGTCAACTGATTTTGCCATGAACATCCATTTGAAGCCCAAGTACGAAAGCCCACTCTATCAAATCCATGGGCATAAATAAGTGTATTTAGGCCTGAGGACCAACTGCTATAGATGAAGTTTATAGCCCCTGTTATAGCCCTTTGAGTCAGCTTTGATTTGATATATTATAGGCCCCGTGGGTCAACCGGTGCTGGCACGAATGTCCATTTGAATCCAAAGTTCAAAAGCCTACTCTATCAAATCCATAGGCCTAAACAAAGGCATTTGGGCCCGAAGACAAACCGCTATAGATGAACTTTATAGCCCCTGTTATAGCCCTCTAAGCCAGCTTCGATTTTATATATTATAAGCCCTGTGGGTCAATTGATGCTGCCACGAACGTCCATTTGAAGCCCAAGAACGCAGGCCCACTCTATTAAATCCATGGGCCTAAACAAAGGTATTTGGGCTCGAAGACAAACTGATATCAATGAATTTTATAGCCCCTATTGTAACCCTCTGAGTCAGCTTCAATTTGATAAATTATGGGCCCCGTGGGTCAACCAACGCTGCCACGAACATCCATTTGAAGCCCAAGTGCAAAAGCCCACTCTATAAAATCCATAGTCCTAAACAAATGTATTTGGGCCCAAAGACAAACTGCTATAGATGAAGTTTATAGCCCTTATTATATCCCTCTGAGTCAGCTTTAATTTGATATATTATGGGCCCCGTCGATCAACCGACGCTGCCACGAACGTCCATTTGAAGCCCAAGTGCGAAAGCCCACTCTATCAAATCCATGGGCCTAAACAAATGTATTTGGTCCCGAAGACAAACCTCTATAGACAAATTTTATAGCCCCCGTTATAGCCCTCTGAGTCAGCTTGGATTTGATATATTATGGGTCCCGTGGGTCAACCGATGCTGCCACAAACATCCATTTGAAGCCTAAGTGCGAAAGCCCACTCTATCAAAATCCATGGGCTTAAACAAGTGTATTTAGGCCTGAAGACAAACCGTTATAGATGAAGTTTAGAGCTCCTATTATAGCCCTCTGAGTCAACTTTGATTTGATATATTATGGGCCCCGTGGGTCAACCAATTTTTCCACGAACATCCATTTGAAGCCCAAGTACGAAAGCCCACTTTATCAAATCTGTGGGCCTAAACAAGTATATTTAGGCCCGAAGACAAACCACTATAGTTGAAGTTTATAGCCCCCGTTATAGCCCTCTGAGTCAACTTCGATTTGATATATTATGGGCCCCTTGGGTCATCCGATGCTGCCACGAACGTCCATTTGAAGCCCAAGTGCACAAGCTCGCTCTATCAAATCCAAGGGCCTCAACAAAGCTATTTGGACCCATAGACAAACGGTTATAGATGAAGTTTAAAGCCCCTGTTATAGCCCTCTGAGTCAGCTTGGATTTGATATATTATGGGCCCCATGGGGCAACTGATGCTGCCACAAATGTTAATTTGAAGCCCAAATGTAGAAGCCCACTCTATCAAATCCATGGGCCTAAACCAATGTATTTCAGCCTGAAAACAAACTGCTTTAGATGAAGTTTATAGCCCCCATTATAGCCCTCTAAGTCAGCTTTGATTTGATATATTATCTACCCTGTGGTTCAACCGGTGCTGCCACGAACGTCCATTTGAATCCCAAGTTCGAAGGCCTACTCTATCAAATCCATAGGCCTAAACAAAGGTATTTAAGCCTGAAGACAAACCATTATAGATGAAGTTTATAGCCCCCATTATAGTCATCTGAGTCGGCTTCGATTTGATATATTATGGGCCCCGTCGGTCAACCGATGCTACCACGGACGTCCATTTGAAGCCCAAGTATGCAAGCCCACTCTATTAAATCCATGGGCCTAAACAAAGGTATTTGGTCCCGAAGACAAATTGATATCAATGAATTTTATAGCCCCCATTATAGCTCTCTGAATTAGCTTTGATTTGATATATTATGGGCCCTGTGGGTCAACTGACACTGCCACGAACGTCCATTTGAAGCCCAAGTGCAAAAGCCCCCTCTATCAAATCTATGGGCCTAAATAAATGTATCGCTATAGATGAATTTAATGCTCATTATAGCCCTCTAAGTCAGCTTTGATTTGATATATTATGGGCCCCGTGGGTCATCCGATGCTACCACGAACGTCCATTTGAAGCCCAAATGCGCAATCCCACTCTATCAAATCCATGGGCCAAAACAAAGGTATTTGGGCTCGAAGAAAAACCGCTATAGACAATGTTTATAGCCCCTATTATAGCCCTCTAAGTCAACTTCGATTTGATATATTATGAGCCCCGTTGGACAACCAATGCTGCCACGATTGTCCATTTGAAGCCCATGTGCGCAAGCCCACTCTATCAAATCCATCAGCCTAAACAAATGTATTTGGGCCCGAAGACAAACCACTATAGACAATGTTTATAGCCCCCATTAGAACCCTCTGAGTCAGCTTCGATTTGATATATTATATGCCCTATGGGTCAATCAATTTTTCCGCAAACATCCATTTGAAGCCCAAATGCAAAAGCCCACTCTATCAAATCCATGGGCCTAAACAAGTGTATTTAGGCTTGAAAACAAACTGCTATAGATAAAGTTTATAGCCGCCGTTATAGCTCTCTGAGTCAACTTCGATTTGATATGTTATGGGCCCCGTGGGTCAACCAATTTTGCCTCGAACGTCCATTTGAAGCTCAAGTACGAAAGCCCACTCTATCAAATCCATGGGCCTAAACAAGTGTATTTAGGCCTAAATACAAACCACTATAGATGAGGTTTATAGCCCCCATTATAGCCCTCTGAGTCAGCTTTGATTTGATATATTCTTGGCCCCATAAGTCACTCGATGCTGCGACGAACATCCATTTGAAGCCCAAGTGCGCAAGCCCAATCTATCAAATCAATGGGCCTAACCAAAGGTATTTGGGCCCGAAGACAAACTGCTATAAATGAAGTTTATAGCCTTCATTATAGCCCTCTGATTCAGCTTCGATTTGATATATTATGGTCCCCGTCGATCAACCGATGATGCCACAAACGTCCATTTGAAGCCCAAGTGCACAAGCCCACTCTATCAAATCCATGCGCCTAAACAAATGTTTTTGGGCCTAAAGACAAATTGCTATAGAAGAATTTTATAGCCCCCATTATAGCCTTTTAATTTAGCTTTGATTTGATATATTATGGGCCCCGTGGGTCAACCGACGATGCCACGAACATCCATTTGAAGCCCAAGTGCAAAATCCCACTCTATCTAATCCATGGGCCTAAACAAATGTATTTGGGCCCTAAGACAAACCGTAATAGATGAAGTTTATAGCCCCTGTTATAGCCCTCTGAGACAGCTTTGATTTGATATTTTATGGGCCCCGTGGGTCAACGGATGCTGCCACGAACGTCCATTTGAAGCCCAAGTGCACAAGCCCACTTTATCAAATCCATGGGCCTAAACAAATGTACTTGGCCCTAAAGACAAACTGCTATAGATAAAGATTATAGCTATAGTTATAGCCCTCTGAATCAGCTTTGATTTGATATATTATGGGCCCCGTGGGTCAACCAATGTTGCCATGAACTTCCATTTGAATGCTAAGTGTGAAAGCCTACTCTATCAAAATCCATGGGCTTAAACAAGTGTACTTACGCTCAGAAGACAAACCGTTATAGATGAAGTTTAGAGCCCTCGTTATAGCCCTCTGAGTCAACTTTAATTTAATATATTATGGGCCTCGTGGGTCAACCGATTTTACCACGAACGTCCATTTGAAGCCTAAGTGCGAAAGCCCACCCTATCAAATCCATAGGCCTAAACAAGTGTATTTTGGCCTGAAGACAAACCACTGTAGTTGAAGTTTATAGCCCCCATTATAGCCCTCTGAGTGAACTTCAATTTGATATATTACGGGCCCTTTGGGTCATCCGATGCTGCCACGAACATCCATTTAAAGCCCAAGTGCACAAGCCCACTCTACCAAATCCAAGGGCCTCAACAAAGCTATTTGGACCCGAAGACAAACTGCTATAGATGAAGTTTATAGCCCCTATTATAGCCCTCTGATTTAGCTTAGATTTGATATATTATGGGCCCCGTGGGGCAACCGATGCTGCCACAAACGTCCATTTGAAGCCCAAGTGCAGAAGCCCACTCTATCAAATCTATGGGCCTAAACAAATGTATTTCGGCCTGAAGACAAACTGCTATAGACAAAGTTTATAGCTCCCATTATAGCCCTCTGATTCAGCTTTGATTTGATATATTATCTACCCCGTGGTTCAACCGATGCTGCCACGAACGTCCAATTGAATCCCAAGTTCGAAGGCCTACTCTATCAAATCCATAGGCCTAAACAAAGGTATTTGGGCCTGAAGACAAACCGCTATAGATGAAGTTTATAGCCCCCATTATAGCCCTCTGAGTCAGCTTTGATTTGATATATTATGGGCCCCATGGGTCAACCGATGCTGCCACAGACGTCCATTTGAAGCCCAAGTACGCAAGCCCACTCTATTAAATCCATGGGCCTAAACAAAGGTATTTGGGCCCAAAGATAAACCGCTATTGACAAATTTTATAGCCCCCATTATAGCCCTCTAAATCAGCTTCGATTTGATATATCATGGGCCCCTTGGGTCAACCGACGCTGCCACGAACGTCCATTTGAAGCCCAAGTGCAAAAGCCCACTCTATCAAATCTATGGGCCTAAATAAATGTATTTGGGCCCGAAGACAAACTGTTATAGATGAAGTTTATAACCATCGTTATAGCCCTCTGAGTAAGCTTCAATTTGATATATTATGGGCCCGGTGGGTCATCCGATGCTACCACGAACATCCATTTGAAGCCCAAGTGCGCAAGCCCACTCTGTCAAATCCATGGGCCTAAACAAAGGTATTTGGGCTCGAGGAAAAACTGCTATAGAAAAAGTTTATAGAGCCTATTATAGTCCTCTGAGCCATCTTCAATTTTATATATTATGGGCCCCGTGGATCAATCGATGCTGCCACGAACATCCATTTGAGTCCCAAGTTTGAAAGCCCACTCTATCAAATCCATGGGCCTAAAAAAAGGTATTTGGGCCCGAAGACAAACTGTTATAGACAAAGTTTATAGCCGTCGTTATAGCCCTCTGAGTCAGCTTCGATTTGATATATTATGGTCCCCGTGGGTCCACCGATGCTGCCCCGGACGTCCTTTTAATGCCCAAGTGCGAAAGCCCACTCTATCAAATCCATGGGCCTAAACAAATGTAGTTGGGCCTGAAGACAAACTGCTATAGATGACATTTATAGCCCTCATTATAGCCCTCTGAGTCAGCTTCGATTTGATATATTATGGGCCCCATTGATCAACTGACGCTGCCACAAACATCCAATTGAAGACCTAGTATGAAAGCCTACTCTATCAAATCCATGGGCCTGAACAAATGTATTTGGGCCCAAAGACAAACTACAATAGATTAAGTTTATAGCTTCCATTATAGCCCTCTGATTCAGCTTCGATTTGATATATTATGGCCTCGGTGATCAACCGATGATGCCACGAACGTCCATTTGAAGCCCAAGTGCGCAAGTCCACTCTATCAAATCCATGGGCCTAAACAAAGGTCTTTGGGCCCAAAGACAAACCGCTATAGATGAAGTTTATAGCCCCAATTATAGCCCTATCAGTCAACTTTGATTTCATATGTTATGGGCCTCGTGGGTCAACCAATGCTGCCACGAACGTCCATTTAAAGCCCAAGTGCACAAGCCCACTCTATCAAATCCATGGGCCTAAAAAAATGTATTTGGCCCTGAATACAAACTGCTATAGATGAAGTTTATAGCCTATATTATAGCCCTCTGAGTCAGCTTCGATTTGATATATTATGGGCGCCGTCGGTCAACCAATTTCACCACGAACGTCCATTTGAAGCCCAAGTGCGAAAGCCCACTCTATCAAATCCATGGGCTTAAACAAGTGTATTTAGGCTCAAAGACAAGCTGCTATAGATGAAATTTATAGCCCCCATTATAGCCCTCTGAGTCAGCTTTAATTTAATATATTATAGGCCCTGTGGGTCAACCGATTTTTCCATGAACGTCCATTTGAAGCTCAAGTATGAAAGCCCACTCTATCAAATCCATGGGCATAAACAAGAGTATTTAGGCCCGAAGACCAACTACTATAGATGAAGTTTATAGCCCCCATTATAGCCCTTTGAGTCAGCTTTGATTTGATATATTATGGGCCCCGTGGGTCAACCGGTGCTGGCACGAACGTCCATTTGAATCCTAAGTTTGAAAGCCTACTTTATCAAATCCATGGGCCTAAATAAAGGCATTTGGGCCTGAAGACAAACTGTTATAGATGAAATTTCTTGCCCATATTATAGCCCTCTGAGTCAGCTTCAATTTTATATATTATGGGCCCCGTGGGTCAATCGATGCTGCCATGGACGTCCATTTGAAGCCTAAGAACTCAGGCCCACTCTATTAAATCCATGGGCATAAATAAAGGTATTTGGGCCCAAAGATGAACTGCTATAAATGAATTTTATACCCCCTATTGTAACCCTCTGAGACAGCTTCGATTTGATATATTATGGGCCCCGTGGGTCAACTGACGCTGCCACGAACGTCCATTTAAAGCCTAAGTGCGAAAGCCCACTCTATCAAACCCATAGGCCAAAACAAATGTATTTGGGCCCAAAGACAAACTGCTATAGACAAAGTTTATAGCCCTCATTATATCCCTCTGAGTCAGCTTCAATTTGATATATTATGGGCCCCGTCGATCAACCGACGCTGCCACGAACGTCCATTTGAACCCCAAGTGCGAAAGCCCACTCTATCAAATCCATGGGCCTAAACAAATGTATTTGGTCCCAAAGACAAACCTCTATAGACAAATTTTGTAGCCCCCATTATAGCCCTCTGAGTCAGCTTCATTTTAATATATTATGGGTCCCGTGGGTCAACCGATGCTGCCACGAACATCCATTTGAAGCCTAAGTGCGAAAGCCCACTCTATCAAAATCCATGGGCTTAGATAAGTGTACTTAGCCCTGAAGACAAACCGTTATAGATGAAGTTTAGAGCCCCCCATTATAGCCCTCTGAGTCAACTTCAATTTGTTACATTATGGGCCCCGTGGGTCAATCGATTTTGCCACGAACATCCATTTCAAGCCCAAGTGCAAAAGCCTACTCTATCAAATCCATGGGCCTAAACAAGTGTATTTAGGCTCAAAGACAAACCACTGTAGTTGAAGTTTATAGCCCCTATTATAGCCCTCTAAGTCAACTTCAATTTGATATATTATCTACCCCATGGTTCAACTGGTGCTGCCATGAACGTCCATTTGAATCCTAAGTTCGAAGGCCTACTCTATCAAATCCATAGGCCTAAAAAAAGGTATTTGGGCCTGAAGACAAACCACTATAGATGAAGTTTATAGCCACCATTATAGCCCTCTGAGTCAGCTTTGATTTGATATATTATGGGCCCCGTGGGTCAACCGATGCTGCCATAAATGTTTATTTGAAGCCCAAGTACGCAAGCCCACTCTATCAAATCTATGGGCCTAAAAAAAGGTATTTGGGCCTAAAGACAAACCACTATCGACAAATTTTATAGCCCCTATTATATCCCTCTGAATCAGCTTCAATTTGATATATTATGGGCCCCGTGCGTCAACTGACGCTGCCACAAATGTCCATTTGAAGCCCAAGTGTGAAAGCCTACTCTATCAAATCTATGGGCCTAAATAAATGTATTTGGGCCCAAAGACAAACTGCTATAGATGAAGTTTATAACCCTCATTATAGCCCTCTGAGTGAGCTTTGATGGGCCCCGTGGGTCATCCGATGCTGCCACGAACATCCATTTGAAGCCCAAGTGCGCAAGCCCACTCTATCAAATCCATGGGCCTAAATAAAGGTATTTGGGCCCGAAGAAAAATTGCTATAGACAATTTTTATAGCCCCCATTATAGCCCTCTAAGTCAACTTCGATTTGATATATTATGAGCCCCGTTGGTCAACCAATGCTGCCACGAACGTCCATTTGAAGCCCATGTTCATAAGCCCACTCCATCAAATCCATTGGCCTAAACAAATGTATTTGGGCCCGAAGACAAACCACTATAGACAATGTTTATAGCCCCCATTTTAGTCCTCTGAGTCAGCTTCGATTTGATATATTATAGGCCCCATGGGTCAATCGATTTTTCCGCGAACATCCATTTGAAGCCCAAATGCGAAAGCCCACTCTATCAAATCCATGGGCCTAAACAAGTGTATTTAGGCCCGAAGACAAACTGCTATAGATAAAGTTTATAGCAGCCATTATAGCTCTCTGAGTCAGCTTCGATTGGATATGTTATGGGCCCCGTGGGTTAACCAATTTTTCCACGAACGTCCATTTGAAGCCCAAGTACGAAAGCCCACTCTATCAAATCCATGGGCCTAAACAAGTGTATTAAGGCCTGAAGACAAACTGTTATAGATGAGGCTTATAGCCACCATTATAACCCTCTGAGTCAGCTTCGATTTGATATATTATTGGCCCCGTGGGTCAATCGATGCTGCGACGAACGTCCATTTAAAACCCAAGTGCGCAAGCCCAATCTATCAAATCCATGGGCCTAAGCAAAGGTATTTGGGCATGCAGACAAACCGCTATAAATGAAGTTTATAGCCCTCATTATAGCCCTCTGAGTCAGCTTCGATTTGATATATTATGGTCCTCGTCGGTCAATCAATGTTGCCACGAACGTCCATTTGAAGTTCAAGTACACAAGTCCACTCTATCAAATCCATGGGCCTAAACAAAGGTCTTTGGGCCCAAATACAAATTGCTATAGACGAGGTTTATAGCCCCGATTATAGCCCTATAAGTCAGCTTCGATTTGATATGTTATGGGCCTCGTGGGTCAACTAATGTTGCCACGAACGTCCATTTAAAGCCCAAGTGCGCAAGCCCACTCTATCAAATCCATGCGCCTAAACAAATGTATTTGGGCTTCAAGACAAACCGCTATAGACGAAGTTTATAGCCCCCGTTATAGCCCTCTGAGTCAACTTCAATTTGATATATTTTGGGCCCCATCGATCAACTGATTTTGCCACGAACGTCCATTTGAAGCCCAAGTGCGAAAGCCCACTCTATCAAATCCATGGGCTTAAACAAGTGTATGTAGGCCCGAAGACAAACCGCTATAGATGAAGTTTATAGCCCCCATTATAGCCCTCTGAGTCAGCTTCGATTTGATATATTATGGGCCTTGTGGGTTGATGAGTGTGAAAAATGCATATTATTAAGTAGTTTTCATTTTAGGAAAATTTCAATTTCAGTTAAGTTTATGTTTCTTTTATTCATTTTTTATTTAGTTGAGTACTTACTGCATATCTTATGTGTTTAATTATTTTTACGTATTAGTTGGTTTATTTTTGGTTGATTTTTATGTAATTAGGGAAGTCAAAGAACAGTAGAGGAAGGCTACATGGGAGTCGTGGGCACTTGAAGTGGGCTCGAAAAGCAATGGAGGTCAATATGCAATAATGCTGAAATAGGGATGTGCACGGCCGTGCACAAAATGCACACGGCTATGCGACCTAGTGATTGGAAAAATTCAGAGGTGAATTTAATTGCTAACTCATGAGGGACAAGATGGAGATTTCGCATGGCTGTAACCCTAGGGCTTGTTATTAGGGTTTTATAAGAGGGTAGCCACCAGAAACAAAGATATAAATAGATTATTATTCATCACTTAAAGGAGATATTATATTTTTTTTAGAGAATATTCGGAGAGCAGTTTGGAAAAACAAGGATTTTTCTTGCTTATGTTAGTTTGAAGATTTGAGAATAAGAATTAAAAAACATCAAGCTTCCTATTGAACAAGGGGTTTCTTCTATTCAATTGTGTTTATTCATCCTTAATCTTAATTTAATGATGATGTGTATTTTCTTTTATTCTTTTTCTTTATCTCTTACAATTGACATGAGTAGTTAAATTATTGGTTAGGGTTCTTATTGCAAATCAACCATGGGCTAATCGTAATTAAACCTAAGCCATTAATCTAGATCCTTTGGTTGTTATTGAACTTAATGTCTTCTTAGGATTGATCACCCTTTGATTGAATATACACAATAAAACTTGATCAAGAGATAGGTTGTATTGGATTTAAACAATAACATATTAGATGCTTTCTTAGTTGAGAAACACTTAAGCAACTAATATTGATTAAGGGTTGATGCTTAAACTGGGTTAACCGAACACTTAGTAGGTGAGAGCTTTAAATCTAAGAACGTCAATGTACTTGGTTAATCATAGGGTTGTCTTAGGAGGAAAGCCTATGATTCTTGAGAAACCCTCAAATTGGATTAAGGTTAGGTATGCCTTAGTAGTTAATTTATCTTAAATAAAGGTTGAATTTGTAATAAGAACCCTAGCTCTCTAAAGTGATTGTTATCTCATTGTGATTATTGTGTTTTGTTTTACTTTAATTTTTAGTTTAATTAAAAATACCCTTTTTTGTTGTTTAAATAAATAAACACAACTAGTATCACTGTAATCAATTTGCAATCTCTGTGGGATCGATATTTAATTACTACTTGAATAAATCCATATACTTGGGTCAACCAATGCTGCCACGAACGTCCATTTAAAGCCCAAGTGCACAAGCCCACTCTATCAAATCCATGGGCCTAAACAAATGTATTTGGGCCGAAAGACAAACTACTATAGACAAAGTTTATAGCCCCCAATATAGCCCTCTGAGTCAGCTTCGATTTAATATATTATGGGCCCCGTCGATCAACCGATTTTGCCACGAACGTCCATTTGAAGCCCAAGTGCGAAAGCCCACTCTATCAAATCTATGGACTTAAACAAGTGTATTTAGGCACGAAGACAAATTGCTATAGATGAAGTTTATAGCCCCCATTATAGCCCTCTGAATCAGCTTCGATTTGATATATTATGGGCCCCGTGGGTCAACCGATTTTGCCACGAATGTCCATTTAGTGTGAAAGCCCACTCTATCAAATCCATGGGCCTAAACAAGTGTATTTAGGCCTGAAGACAAACCGCTATAGATGAAGTTTATAGCCCCCGTTATAGCCCTCTGAGCTAGCATCGATTTGATATATTATGGGCCCCATTGGTCAACCGGTGCTGCCACGAACGTCCATTTGAATCCCAAGTTTGAAAGCCTACTCTATCAAATCCATGGGCCTAAACAAAGGAATTTAGGCCCGAAGACAAACCACTATAGATGAACTTTCTAGCCCCCATTATAGCCCTCTGAGTCAGCTTCAATTTGATATATTATGGGCCCCGTGGGTCCACCGATGCTCCCACGGATGTCCATTTGAAACCCAATTGCGCAAGCCCACTCTATCAAATCCATGGGCCTAAACAAAGGTATTTGAGCCCGAAGACAAATCGCTATTGATGAAGTTTATAGCTCCTATTATAACCCTCCGAGTCAGCTTCGATTTGATGTATTATGGACCCCGTGGGTCAACCGACGCTGCCACGAACTTTCATTTGAAGCCCAAGTGTGAAAGCCCACTCTATCAAATCCATCGGCCTAAACAAATGTATTTGGGCTAAAAGACAAACCGCTATAGATGAAGTTTATAGCCCTCTGAGTCAGCTTCAATTTGATATATTATGGGCCCCATTGGTCAACTAATGCTGCCACGAACATCCATTTGAAGCCCAAGTGCGCAAGTCAACTCTATCAAATCCATGGGCCTAAATAAAGGTCTTTGGGCCCGAAGACAAATCGTTATAGATGAAGTTCATAGTCCCAATTATAGCCCTATGAGTCAGCTTCGATTTGATATTCTATGGGCCTCATGTTTCAACTAATGCTGCCACGAACGTCCATTTAAAGCCCAAGTGTGAAAGCCTAGTCTATCAAATCCATGGGCCTAAAAAAATGTATTTGGGCCCAAAGACAAACTGCCATAGACAAAGTTTATAGCCCCTATTATAGCCCTCTGAGTCAGCTTCGATTTGATATATTATGGGCTCCGTCGGTCAACCGATTTTGCCACGAACGTCCATTTGAAGTCCAAGTGTAAAAGCCCACTCTATCAAATTCGTGCGCTTAAACAAGTGTATTTAGGCCCGAAGACAAACCGCTATAGATGAAGTTTATAGCCCCCGTTATAGCCCTCTAAGTCAGCTTCGATTTGATATATTATGGGCCTGGTGGATCAACCGATTTTGCCACAAACGTCCATTTGAAGCCCAAGTGCGAAAGCCCACTCTATCAAATCCATTAGCCTAAACAAGTGTATTTAGGCCCGAATACAAACTGCTATAGACAAATTTTATAGCCCCCATTATAGCCCTCTGAGTTAGCTTCAATTTGATATATTAGGGGCCCCGTGGGTCAACCGTTGCAGCCATGAACGTCCATTTGAATCCCTAGTTCGAAACCTTACTCTATCAAATCCATTGGCCTAAACAAAGGAATTTGGACCTAAAGACAAACCGCTATAGATGAATTTTATAGCCTATGTTATAGACCTCTGAGTCAGCTTCAACTTGATATATTATGGGCCCTGTGGGTCAACCGACGCTACCACGAATGTCCACTTAAAGCCCAAGTGTGAAAGCCCACTCTATCAAATCCATGGGCCTAAACAAATGTATTTGGGCCCAAAGAAAAACCGCTATAGATGAAGTTTATAGCCCCCATTATATCCCTCTGAGTCAGCTTCAATTTAATATATTATGGGCCCCGTCGATCAACCGACGTTGCCACGAATGTCCATTTTAAGCCCAAGTGCGAAAGCCCACTCTGTCAAATCCATGGGCCTAAACAAATGTATTTGGGCCCGAAGACAAACCACTATAGATGAAGTTTATGGCCCCCATTATAGTCCTTTGAGCCAAATTCAATTTGAAATATTATGGGCCCCGTGGGTCAATCGATGCTGCCACGAATGTCCATTTTAAGCCTAAGTATCAAAGTACACTCTATCAAATCCATGGGCTTAAACAAGTGTATTTAGGCCCGAAGACAAACCACTATAGATGAAGTTTATAGCCCCAATTATATCCCTCTGGGTCAGCTTCGATTTGATATATTATGGGCCCCGTGGGTCAACCGATTTTGCCACGAACGTCCATTTGAAGCCAAAGTGTGAAAGCCCACTCTATCAAATCCATGGGCCTAAACAAGTGTATTTAGGCTCGAAGACAAACTGCTATAGTTTTAGCTTATAGCTCCCATTATAGCCCTCTGAGTCAGCTTTGATTTGATATATTATGGGCCCCTTGGGTCAACCGATACTGCCATGAACGTCCATTTGAAGCCCAAGTGCGCAAGCCCACTCTATCAAATCCATGGGCCTCAACAAAGCTATTTGTGCCTGAACACAAACTGCTATAGATGAAGTTTATAGCCCCTGTTGTAGCCCTCTGATTTAGCTTTGATTTCATATATTAGGTGCCCTATGGGTCAACTGCTGCTGCCATGAACGTCCATTTGAATCCCTCATTCGAAACCCTGCTCTATCAAAGTCATTGGCCTAAACAAAGGTATTTGGGCCCGAAGACAAATTGCTATAGATGAAGTTTATAGACCCCTTTATAGCCCTCTGAGTTAGCTTCAATTTGATATATTATGGGCCCTGTGGGTCAACCGATGCTGCCACAAACGTCCATTTAAAGCCTAAGTGTGAATGCCCACTCTATCAAATCCATAGGCCTAAACAAATGTATTTGGGCCCAAAGAAAAACTGCTATAGAAGAAGTTTATAGCTCCCATTATAGCCCTCTAAGTTAGCTTCAATTTGATATATTATGGGCCCCGTCGATCAGCCGATGTTGCCACAAACATCCATTTTTAGCCCAAGTGTGAAAGCCCACTCTATCAAATCCATGGGCCTAAACAAATGTATTTGGGCCCGAAGACAAATCGCTATAGATGAAGTTTATAGCCCCTGTTATAGCCCTCTGAGTCAGACTTGATTTGATATATTATGGGCCCCGTGGGTCAACCGATGCTGCCACAAACATCCATTTGAAGCCCAAGTGCGAAAGCCCACTCTATCAAATCCATGGGATTAAACAAGCGTATTTAGCCCCGAAGACAAGCCACTATAGATGAATTTTATAGCCCCAATTATAGCCCTCTGGGTCAGCTTCGATCTGATATATTATGGGCCCCGTGGGTCAACCGATTTTTCCACGAACGTCTATTTGAAGCCCAAGTGCGCAAGCCCACTCTATCGAATCCGTAAGCCTCAATAAAGCTATTTGGGCCCAAAGATAAATCGCTATAGATGAAGCTTATAGCCCCTATTATAGCCCTCTGAGTTATCTTCAATTTAATATATTATGGGCCCCGTGGGGCAATCGATGCTGCCACGAACGTCCATTTAAAGCCCAAGTGCAGAAGCCCACTCTCTCAAATCCATGGGCCTAAACAAATGTATTTAGGCCCGAAGACAAACCGCTATGTATGAAGTTTATAGCCCCCATTAAAGCCTAAGGAGTCAGCTTTGATTTGATATATTATGGGCCTCGTGGTTCAACCAATTTTTCCACGAACGTCCATTTGAAGCCCAAGTACGAAAGCCCACTCTATCAAATCCATGGGCCTAAACAAATGTATTTAGGCCTAAAGACAAACCACTATAGATGAAGTTTATAGCCCCCGTTATAGCCCTCTAAGTCAGATTCGATTTGATATATTATGGGCCCCGTGGGTCAATCGATGCTGCCACGAACGTCCATTTTAAGCCCAAGTGCGAAAGCCCACTCTATCAAATCCATGGGCTTAAACAAGTGTATTTAGGCCTTAAGACAAACCACTATAGATGAAGTTTATAGCCCCAATTATACCCCTCTGGGTTAGCTTTGATTTGATATATTATGGGCCCCATGGGTCAATCGATTTTTCCATGAACGTCCATTTGAAGCCCAAGCGTGAAAGCCCACTCTATCAAATCCATGGGCCTAAACAAGTGTATTTAGGCCTGAAGACAAATCGCTATAGTTGTAGTTTATAGCCCCCATGATAGCCCTTTGAGTCAGCTTCAATTTGACATATTATGGGCCCCGTGGGTCAACCGATGTTGCCACGAATGTCCATTTGAAGCCCAAGTGCGCATGCCCAATCTATCAAATCCATTAACCTAAACATAGGTATTTAGCACTGAAGACAAACTGCTATAGATAAAGTTTATAGCTCACATTATAGCCCTCTGAGTTAGCTTTAATTTGATATATCATGATCCCCATCGGTCAATCGATGCTACCACGAACGTCCATTTGAAGCCCAAGTGCACAAGTCCACTCTATCAAAACCATGGGCCTAAACAAAGGTCTTTGGGCCCTAATACAAATTGCTATAGACAAAGTTTATAGCCTCGATTATAGCCTTATGAGTTAGCTTCGATTTGATATGTTATGGGCCTTGTGGCTCAACTAATGCTGCCACGAACGTCCATTTAAAGCCCAAGTGTGCAAGCCCACTCTATCAAATGCATGGGCCTAAAAATGTATTTGGACCCAAAGACAAACCGCTATAGATGAAGTTTATAGCCCCTGTTATATCCCTCTGAGTCAGCTTCAATTTGATATATTATGGGCCCCATCGATCAGCCGACGTTGCTACGAACGTCCATTTTCAACCCAAGTGCGAAAGCCCACTCTATCAAATCCATGGGCCTAAACAAATGTATTTGGGCCCGAAGACAAACTGCTATAGACGAAGTTTATAGCCCCCATTATAGCCCTCTAAGTCAGATTTGATTTGATATATAATGGGCCCCGTGGGTCAACCTATGCTGCCACAAACGTCCATTTGAAGCCCAAGTGCGCAAGCCCACTCTATCAAATCCATGGGCCTTAATAAAGCTATTTGGGCCTAAAGACAAACCGCTATATATGAAGCTTATAGCCCTCGTTATAGCCCTCTGAGTCAGCTTTGATTTGATATATTATGGGCCCCGTGGGGCAACCGATGCGGCCATGAACGTCCATTTAAAGCCCAAATGCAGAAGCCCACTCTCTCAAATCCATGGGCCTAAACAAATGTATTTAGGCTCGAAGAAAAACCGCTATATACGAAGTTTATAGCCCCCATTAAAGCCCAAGGATTCAGCTTTGATTTGATATATTATGGGCCCTGTGGTTCAACCGATTTTTCTATGAACGTCCATTTGAAGCCCAAGTGCAAAAGCCCACTCTATCAAATCCATGGGCCTAAATAAATGTATTTGGGCCTGAAGACAAACCACTATAGATGAAGTTTATAGCCCCCGTTATAGCCCTCTAAGTCTGATTCGATTTAATATATTATGTGCCCCGTGGGTCAACCGATGCTGCCACAAATGTCCATTTTAAGCCCAAGTGCGAAAGCCTACTCTATCAAATCCATGGGCTTAAACAAGTGTATTTAGGCCTGAAGACAAACCACTATAGATGAAGTTTATACCCCTAATTATACCTCTCTGGGTCAGCTTCAATTTGATATATTATGGGCCCCGTGGGTCAACCGATTTTGCCACGAACGTCCATTTGAAGCCAAAGTGCGAAAGCCCACTCTATTAAATCCATGGGCCTAAACAAGTGTATTTAGGCCCAAAGACAAACCACTATAGCTGTAGTTCATAGCCCCCATGATAGCCCTCTGAGTCAGCTTCAATTTGATATATTATGGGCCCTGTGGGTCAACCGATGTTGCCACGAATGTCCATTTGAAGCCCAAGTGCACATGCCCAATCTATCAAATCCATGGGCCTCAACAAAGGTATTTGGGCCCAAATACAAACTGCTATAGATGAAGTTTATAGCCGCTATTATAGCCCTCTAAGTCAGCTTTGATTTGATATATTATGGGCCCTGTGGGGCAACCGATGTTGCCACAAACGTCCATTTAAAGCCCAAGTATAGAAGCCCACTCTCTCAAATCCATGGGCCTAAACAAATGTATTTAGGCCCGAAGACAAACTGCTATAGACAAAGTTTATAGCCCTTGTTAAAGCCCTCGAATTTATCTTTGATTTGATATATTATGGGCCCCGTGGTTCAACCAGTGCTGTCACAAACGTCCACTTGAATCCCAAGTTTGAAAGCCTACTCTTTCAAATCCATGGGCCTAAACAAAGGTATTTAGGCCTGAAGACAAACTGCTATAGATGAATTTTATAGCCCCTATTATAGCCCTCTGAGTCAGCTTCGATTTGATATATTATGGGCCCTGTGGGTCAACAGATGCTGCCACAGATGTCCATTTGAAGCCCAAGTACGCAAGCCCACTCTATTAAATCCATGGGCCTAAACAAAGGTAGTTGGGCCTAAAGAGAAACCGCTATCAATGAAGTTTATACCCCTCTGAATCAGCTTCGATTTGATATATTATGGGCCCTGTGGGTCAACTGACGCTGCCATGAACGTCCATTTGAAGCCCAAATGCGAAAGCCCACTCTATCAAATCCATGGGCCTAAACAAATGTATTTGCGCCCAAAGACAAACCACTATAGATGAAGTTTATAGCCCCTATTATAGCCCTCTGATTTAGCTTTGATTTGTTATATTATGGGCCCCTTGGGGCAACCGATGCTGCCATGAACATCCTTTTAAAGCCCAAGTTCGCAAGCCCACTCTATTAAATCCATAGGCCTAAGCAAAGGTATTTGGGCCCAAAGAAAAACCACTATAGACAAAGTTTATAGCCTCCATTATAACCCTCTAAGTCAGCTTCGATTTGATATATTATGGGCCCCATGGGTCAACCAATGCTTCCACGAACGTCCATTTGAAACCCAAGTGTGCAAGCCCACTCTATCAAATCCATCAGCCTAAACAAATGTATTTGGGCCCGAAGATATATCGCTATAGATGAACTTTATAGCCACCATTATAGCCCTCTGAGTCAGCTTGATTTGATATATTAGGTGTCCTGTGGGTCAACTGCTGCTGCCATGAACGTCCATTTGAATCCCTCATTTGAAAGCCTACTCTATCAAATCCATTGGCCTAAACAAAGGTATTTGGGCCCGAAGACAAACTACTATAGATGAATTTTATAGCCCCCTTTATAGCCCTCTGAGTCAGCTTCAATTTGATATATTATGGGCCCTGTGGGTCAACCAACGCTGCCACGAACATCCATTTAAAGCCCAAGTGTGAATGCCCACTCTATCAAATCCATGGGCCTAAACAAATGTATTTGGGCCCAAAGACAAACTGCTATAGATGAAGTTTATAGCTCCCGTTATAGCCCTCTGAGTCAGCTTTAATTTGATATATTATGGGCCCCGCCGATCAGCCGACGTTGCCACAGACGTCCATTTTTAGCCCAAGTGTGAAAGCCCACTCTATCAAATCCATACGCCTAAACAAATGTATTTGGGCCCGAAGACAAACCGCTATAGATGAAGTTTATAGCCCTTGTTATAGCCCTCTGAGTCAGACTTGATTTGATATATTATGGGCCCCGTGGGTCAACCGATGCTACCACGAACATCCATTTGAAGCCCAAGTGTGAAAGCTCACTCTATCAAATCCATGGGCTTAAACAAGCATATTTAGGCCCGAAGATAAACCACTATAGATGAATTTTATAGCCCCAATTATAGCCCTCTGGGTCAACTTCGATTTGATATATTATGGGCCCTGTGGGTCAACCAATTTTGCCACGAACGTCCATTTGAAGCCCAAGTGCGCACACCCACTCTATCAAATCCATGGGCCTCATTAAAGCTATTTGGGCCCAAAGACAAACCGCTATAGATGAAGCTTATAGCCCCCGTTATAGCCCTTTGAGTTAGCTTCAATTTAATATATTATGGGCCCCGTGGGGCAACCGATGCTGCCACAAACATCCATTTAAAGTCCAAGTGTAGAAGCCCACTCTCTCAAATCCATGGGCCTAAACAAATGTATTTAGGCCCAAAGACAAACCACTATGTACAAAGTTTATAGCCCCCATTAAAGCCCAAAGATTCAGCTTCGATTTGATATATTATGGGCCCCGTGGTTCAACCAATTTTGCCACGAACGTCCATTTGAAGCCCAAGTGCGAAAGCCCACTTTATCAAATCCATGGGCCTAAATAAATGTATTTGGGCCTGAAGATAAACCGCTATAGATGAAGTTTATAGCCCCTGTTATAGCCCTCTAAGTTAGATTCGATTTGATATATTATGGGCCCCGTGGGTCAACCGATGTTGCCATGAATGTCCATTTAAATCCTAGGTGCGCATGCCCAATCTATCAAATCCATGGGCCTCAACAAAGGTATTTGGGCCCGAAGATAAACTGCTATAGATGAAGTTTATTGCCCCTGTTATAGCCCTCTAAGTCAGCTTCAATTTGATATATTATGGGCCCTGTGGGGCAACCGATGTTGCCACAAATGTCCATTTGAAGCCCAAGTACAGAAGCCCACTCTCTCAAATCCATGGGCCTAAACAAATGTATTTAGGCCCGAAGACAAACTGCTATAGACAAAATTTATAGCCCTTGTTAAAGGCCTCGGAGTCAGCTTCGATTTGATATATAAAGGGCCCCGTGGTTCAACCGGTGCTGTCACAAATGTCCATTTGAATCCCAAGTTTGAAAGCCTACTCTTTCAAATCCATGGGCCTAAACAAAGGTATTTGGGTCTGAAGACAAACTGCTATAGATGAATTTTATAGCCCCCGTTATATCCCTCTAAGTCAGCTTCAATTTGATATATTATGGGCCCTGTCGATCAGCCGACGTTGCCACGAACGTCCATTTTCAGCCCAAGTGCGAAAGCCCACTCTATCAAATCCATGGGCCTAAATAAATGCATTTGGGCCCGAAGAAAAACCGTTATAGATGAATTTTATAGCCCCCTTATAGCCCTCTGAGTCAAATTTGATTTGATATATTATGGGCCCCATGGGTCAACCGATGCTGCCACGAATGTCCATTTGAAGCCCAAGTGCGAAAGCCCACTCTATCAAATCCATGGGCTTAAACAAGTGTATTTAGGCCCAAAGACAAACTACTATCGATGAAGTTTATAGCCCTCTGGGTCAGCTTCAATTTGATATATTATGGGCCCCGTGGGTCAATCGATTTTGCCACGAACGTCCATTTGAAGCCCAAGTGCGAAAGCCCACTCTATCAAATCCATCGCCCTAAATAAGTGTATTTAGGCCCAAAGACAAACTGATATAGTTGTAGTTTATAGCCCTCTGAGTTAGCTTTGATTTGATATATTATGGGCCCCTTAGGTCAACTGATGCTGCCACGAACGTCCATTTGAAGTACTAGTGTGCAAGCCCACTCTATCAAATCCATGGGCCTCAACAAAGCTATTTGGTCCCAAAGACAAACCACTATAGATGAATTTTATAGCCCCTGTTATAGCCCTCTAAGTCAGCTTCGATTTGATATATTATGGGCCCCGTGGGTCAACCGATGCTGTCACGAACGTCCATTTGAAGCCCAACTGCAAAAGCCCACTCTATCAAATCCATGGGCCTAAACAAATGTATTTGCACCTGAAGATAATCCACTATAGATGAAGTTTATAGCCCCCATTATAGCCCTCTGAGTTAGCTTCAACTTGATATATTATGGTCCCCGTCGGTCAATAGACGCTGCCTCGAACGTCCATTTAAAGACCAAGTGTGAAAGCCCACTCTATCAAATCCATAGGCCTAAAAAAATGTATTTGGGCCCAATGACAAACCGCTATTGATGAAGTTTTTAGCCCCCTTTATACCCATTTAAGTAAGCTTCGATTTGATATATAGCCCTATCAGTTAACCGATGCTGCCATGAACGTCCATTTCAATCCCAAGTTTGGAAGCCTACTCTATCAAATCCATGGGACTAAACAAAGGTATTTGGGCTGGAAGACAAATAGCCATAGATGAAGTTTATAGTCCCCATTATAGCCCTCTGAGTCAGCTTCGATTTCATATATTATGGGCCCCGTCAGTCAATCGACGCTACCACGAACGTCCATTTAAAGACCAAGTTCGAAAGCCCACTCTATCAAATCCATGGGACTAAATAAATGTATTTGGGCCCAAAGACAAATGGCTATAAATGAAGTTTATAGCCCCCATTATAGCCCTCTGAGTCAGCTTCGATTTAATATATTATGGGCCCCGTCGGCCAGCCGATGCTGCTACGAACGTCCATTTGAAGCCCAAGTGCGAAAGCCCATTCTATCAAATCAATGGGCTTAAAAAATTGTATTTAGGCCCGAAGACAAACTGCTATAGATAAATTTTATAGCCCCTATTATAGCCCTTTGAGTCAGCTTCGATTTGATATATTATGGGCCCTGTGGGTCAACCGATTTTGCCACGAACGTCCATTTGAACGCCAAGTGCGAAAGCCCACTCTATCAAATCCATGGGCATAAATAAGTGTATTTAGGCCCGAAGAGAAATTGCTATAGATGAAGTTTATAGCCCCCGTTATAGCCCTCTGAGTCAGCTTCGATTTGATATATTATGGACCCTGTGGGTCAACCAATTTTTCCACGAACGTCCATTTGAAGCCCAAGTACGAAAGCCCACTCTCTCAAATCCATAGGCATAAACAAGTGTATTTAGGCCCGAAGACAAACCGTTATAGATGAAGTTTATAGCCCCCATTATATCCCTCTGAGTCAGCTTTGATTTGATATATTATAGGCCCCGTGGTTCAACCAATGCTGCCATGAAAGTCCATTTGAAACCCAAGTGTGCAAGCCCACTCTATCAAATCTATAGGCCTCAACAAAGCTATTTGGCCCGAAGACAAATCGCTATAGATGAAGTTTATAGCCCCTATTATATCCCTCTCAGTCAGCTTTGATTTGATATATTATGTGCCCCGTGGGTCAACCGATGCTGCCACGAATGTCCATTTGAAGCCCAAGCGTAGAAGCCCACTCTATCAAATCCATAGGCCTAAACAAATGTATTTTGGCCCGAAGACAAACCGCTATAAGTAAATTTTCTATCCCCCATTATAGCCCTCTGAGTCAGGTTTGATTTCATATATTATGGGCCTCGTGGTTCAACCGATGCTTCCACGGACGTCCATTTGAAGCCCAAGCATGCAAGCCCACTCTTTTAAATCCAAGGGCCTAAACAAAGGCATTTCGGCTCGAAGACAAACCGCCATCGATAAATTTTATAGACCCTGCTACAGCCCTCTGAATCAACTTTGATTTGATATACTATAGCACCCGTGGGCCAACCGACGCTGCCACGAACGTCCATTTGAAGTCCAAGTGCAAAAACCCACTCTATCAAATCAATGGGCCTAAACAAATGTATTTGGGACCAAAGAAAAATTGCTATAGATGAAATTTATAGCCCATGTTATAGCCCTCTGAGTCAGCTTCGATTTGATATATTATGGGCCCCGTGGTTCATCCGATGCTGCCACGAATGTCCATTTGAAGCCCAAGTGCGCAAGCCCACTCTATCAAATCCATAGGCCTAAACAAAGGTATTTGGGCCCGATGAAAAACCACTATAGACAAAGTTTATAGCCCCTATTATAGCCCTCTGAGTTAGCTTTGATTTGATATATTATATGCCCCGTGGGACAACCAATGCTACCACGAACATCCATTTGAAACCCAAGTGCGCCAGCCCACTTTATCAAACCCATTGGCCTAAACAAATGTATTTGGGCCTGAAGATAAACCACTATAAACAAAGTTTATAGCCCTCTGAGTCAGCTTCGATTTGATATATTATGGGCCCTAATTTTTCCACGAACGTCCACTTGAAGCCCAATTGCACAAGCCCACTCTATCAAATCCATGGGCCTAAACAAAGCTATTTAGGCCCAAAGGGAAACTGCTATAGATGAAGTTTATAGCCTCTGAGTCATCTTTGATTTGATATATTATGGGCCTCGTGGGCCAACCGATGCTGCTAAGAACGTCCATTTGAAGCCCAAGTGCAGAAGCCCACTTTATCAAATCCATGGGCCTAAACAAATGTATTTGGGCCCGAAGACAAACTGCTATAGATAAAGTTTATAGCCCCCATTATATCCCTCTGAGTCAGCATCGATTTGATATATTATGGGCCCCATGGGTCAATCAATTTTGCCACGAACGTCCATTTGATGCCCAAGTGCGAAACCCCACTCTATCAAATCCATGGGCCTAAACAAGTGTATTTAAGCCCGAAGACAAACCACTATAGACGAAGTTCATAGCCCCCATTATAGCCCTCTGAGTCAGCTTTTATTTGATATATTATGGGCCCCGTGGGTCAACCGATGCTGCACGAACATCCATTTGAAGCCCAAGTACGCAAGCCCACTCTATCAAATCCATGGGCCTAAACAAACGTATTTGGGCCCAAAGATAAACTGCTATTGATGAAGTTTATAGCCCCCATTATAGCCCTCTAAGTCAACTTCGATTTGATATATTATGGGCCCCGTCGATCAACCGTCGCTGCCATGAACGTCCGTTTGAAGCCCAAGTGTGGAAGCTCACTCTATCAAATCCATGGGCCTAAACAAATGTATTTGGGCCCGAAGACAAGCTGTTATAGACGAAGTTTATAGCCCCCATTATAGCCCTCTGAGTCAACTTTGATTTGATATATTATGTGTTGGGTTCCGTGATGCAAACGCAGCGGAAAAATTAAAATTTTGTCACGTTCCCAAGCCAGGATCCATGTAATTCGACTAATAGATTAAATCTAGGGTTTTTAATAATCTTACCAAAATGCAGAAGAGGCAAGATTCTCTGGAAGGATGAGAGGAGGTTCACACCGGTGACACCTTACCTCGAGCTTTTTGGCTTGGTTGTTCGGATCAAGACGTCTCCAAAAGGATGCGTCCTCTATAGGTATCCACACGAATAGCCCTTCACAAAATGAATTTGAGTGTGTGTGCTAGCAACCTCTTGACTGTCTCACAAATCAAGAATAAAAGGAAAAACTCTGTCTTTGTTTTCTAAGAGGAAAGAAAACGAATTTGGAGGCAAAAACAAGTGTATGAAACCCTAGAGAATATAACATATTTATAGACTCCAAGTTAGGGTTTCACTTACCAATAACCTTTTGGTAATTTTCCATTTATTATATTCTGATTTTGTTTAAAAACAAATCAAAAATAATATCTTATTTATTTATTTAAAATAACATTTATCTTAAATAAATAAATAAATAAATAAATAAATAAAACACTTTAATTATTTATTTCCACAGAGTTTATTTTGGGCTTATTAAACCCATATCCGTTTTGGGCTTATTCTAAGTGTGTGACCCTGTAGGTTCACATAACATTGGCAGTGGGCCTAAATCTCTATTTAGGCCTACAAGTCATAAGTGGCCTCTAGCAAGACATTATAACTACCCAAGTCATGTGAAGTCAATAATCCAACATAACCTAATTACAGTGAATTTTATTGTCCCTTTATCACATGATATCTTAATTGAACATAAGGCATAGAATGTCATCCTTATATAGTTCAATATTATGACTTGATTCCAAGTAGACTGAAAATGATAACTCTTTATCAATTCATTTCAGCATGGCCATGCATTTTATTCAGTCTATCTCATCAAGGGGCCTTTAGATATCTTTCTCATATTAATGAGGGATAAATTCCTTCTAAATCACTCACATTCCTCACATAACTAATTTTATATCCAACAACATTCTTTTAATCATCCGGTTAAAGACAATGTTAGAATGTGTCAAAACATAAAATGGCTATGTAGAAATCCATGATGATTTCAAGGTCAAAGGACCGAAATAAAATTACTGTGATAAGAAATACTTATGACAATAATCTATGTAGTATTCTCATAATGGGTCAATCTAGTACATGATCTCTCATCATGTACCTATGAGTTGACTTAATATCTCATATTTATGATTAGTAAAACATAACCATCAGTCAACATCATACTAGCCTTAATACTTTAATATTCATATAATGAATAAATGGCTAGGGATAATTAGAATAGAACTCTTATTTTAATCTAAGGGTTTTACTATCAAGTCACATACTTGATGGCCTTAGTAAGAATTAACCATTCATGTAATTATCATAAAATCAAATGATAATATAATACCTCTTTATTAATAAAATAAGAAAGTCAATACATAATCACAAATGATTGACCTAGTGCATATCACTAACATTATGGGCCCCCGCCAATCAACCGACGCTGCCATGAATGTCCATTTGAAGCCCAAGTGCAAATGCTCACTCTATCAAATCCATGGGCCTAAACAAATGTATTTGAGCTCGAAGACAAGCTGCTATAGATCAAGTTTATAGCCCCCGTTATAGCCCACTGAGTCAGCTTTGATTTGATGTATTATAGACCCCATGGGCCAACTGATGCTGCCACGAACGTAAATTTGAGGCCTAAGTGCATAAGCCCACTCTATCAAATCCATGGCCCTAAACAAAGGTATTTGGGCTCAAAGTCAAGCCCCTATGGACAAAGGTTATAGCCTTAGTTATAGCTCTCTCAGTTAGCTTTGATTTGATATATTATGGGCCCCATCGGTCAACCGAAGCTGCCATGAACGTCCATTTAAAGACCAAGTATGAAACCCACTCAAAAAAATCCATGGGCCTAAACAAGTGCATTTAGGCCCGAAGACAAATCGCTATAGACGAAGTTTATAGCCCCCATTATACCCCTCTGAGTCAACTTCAATTTGATATATTTTGGGCCCCGTGGGTCAACCGATTTTGGCATAAACGTCCATTTGAAGCCCAAGTATGAAAGCCCACTCTACCAAATCCATGGGCCTGAACAAGTGTATTTAGGTTTGAACACAAATCGCTATAAATGAAGTTTATAGCCCCTGTTATAGCCCTCTGAGTCCACTTCGATTTGATATATTATGGGCCCCGTGGGTCAACTGATTTTTCCACGAACATCCATTTGAAGCCCAAGTGCAAAAGCCCACTCTATCAAATCCATGCACCTAAACAAGTGTATTTAGGCCTAAAAACAAACTGCTATAAATGAAGTTTATAGCCCCCGTTATAGCTCTCTGAGTCAGCTTTGATTTGATATAGTATGGGCCCCATCGATCAACCGATTTTGGCACGAATGTCCATTTGAAGCCCAAGTGCGAAAGCCCACTCTATTAAATCCATAGGCCTAAACAAGTGTATTTAGGCCCGAAGACAAACTGCTATAGATGAAGTTTATAGCCCCGGTTATAGCCCTCTGATTCAACTTTGAATTGATATATTATGGTCCCCGTGGGTCAACCGATGTTGCCACGAATGTCCATTTGAAGCCCAAGTGCACAAGCCCACTCTATCAAATCCATGGGCCTGAATAAAGGTATTTAGGCCCAAAGACAAACCACTATAGATGAAGTTTATAGCCCCTGTTATAGCCCTCTGAGTCAGCTTCGATTTGATATATTATGGGCCCCATGGGTCAACCGGTGCTGCCACGAACGTCCATTTGAATCCCAAGTTCAAAAGCCTACTCTATCAAATACATGGGCCTAAACAAAGGTATTTGGACCCGAAGACAAATCGCTATAGATGAAGTTTATAGCCCTCTGAGTCAACTTTGATTTGATATATTATGGGCCCCGTGGGTCAACTGGTGCTGCCACGAACGTTAATTTGAATCCCAAGTTTAAAAGCCTACTCTATCAAATCCATGGGCCTAAATAAAGGTATTTGGGCCGGAAGACAAACCACTATAGATGAATTTTCTAAACCCCATTATAGCCCTCTGAGTCAGCTTCGATTTGATAAATTATAGGCCCCGTGGGTCAACCGATACTGCCACGGATGTCCATTTGAAGCCCAAGTACGCAAGCCCACTGTATCAAATCCATAGGCCTAAATAAAGGTATTTAGGCTGGAAGACAAATCGCTATCGATGAAGTTTGTAGCCCCTATTATAGCCCTCTGAGCCAACTTCGATTTGATATATTATTGGCCCCCATCGGTCAACCGACGCTGCCACGAACGTCCATTTGAAGCCTAAGTATGAAAGCTCACTCTATCAAATCCATGGGCCTAAACAAATGTATTTGGGCCTGAAGACAAGCCGTTATAAATCAAGTTTATAGCCCTCATTATAGCCATCTGAGTCAGCTTCGATTTGATGTATTATGGACCACGTGGGTCAATCGATGCTGCCACGAACGTATATTTGAAGCCCAAGTGCACAAGCCCACTCTATTAAATCCATGGCCCTAAACAAAGGTATTTGGGCTCAAAGACAAGCCCCTATGGACAAAGGTTATAGCCATAGTTATAGCTCTCTCAATCAGCTTTGATTTGATATATTATGGGCCCCGTCGGTCAACCGAAGCTGCCATGAACGTCCATTTAAAGACCAAGTGCGAAACCCCACTCAAACAAATCCATGGGCCTAAATAAGTGTATTTAGGCTCGAAGACAAACCGCTATAGACAAAGTTTATAGCCTTCATTATAGCCTCCTGAGTCAGCTTTGATTTGATATATTATAGGCCCCGTGGGTCAACCGATTTTGGCACGAACATCCATTTGAAGCCCAAGTACGAAAGCCCACTCTTTCAAATCCATGGGCCTGAACAAGTGTATTTAGGCCTGAACACAAATCGCTATAAATGAAGTTTATAGCCCCTGTTATAGCCCTCTGAGTCAGCTTCGATTTGATATATTATGGGCCCCGTGGGTCAACTGATTTTTCCACGAACATCCATTTGAAGCCAAAATGCGAAAGCCCACTATATCAAATCCATGCAACTAAACAAGTGTATTTAGGCCCAAAGACAAATAGCTATAAATGAAGTTTATAGCCCCCATTATAGCCCTCTGAGTCAGCTTTGATTTGATATAGTATAGGCCCTATCGATCAACCGATTTTGGCACGAACGTCCATTTGAAGTCCAAGTATGAAAGCCCACTCTATCAAATCCATAGGCCTAAAAAAGTGTATTTAGGCCCGAAGACAAACCGCTATAGATGAAGTTTATAACCCCTGTTATAGACCTCTGAGTTAGCTTCGAATTTATATATTATGGTCTCCGTGGGTCAACAGATGCTACCATGAACGTCCATTTGAAGCCTAAGTGCGCAAGCCCACTCTAACAAAATCCATGGGCCTAAACAAATGTATTTGGGCTCGAAGACAAACCGCTATAGACAAAGTTTATAGCCCCCATTATAGCCCTCTGAGTCAGCTTAGATTTGATATATTATGGTCCCTGTGGGTCAACCGATGCTGCCACTAACTTCCCTTTGAAGCTCACTCTATCAAATCCATAGGCCTAAACAAATGTATTTGGGCCCAAAGACAAACTGCTATAGACGAATTTTATATCCCCTATTATAGCCCTCTGAGTCAGCTTTGATTTGATATATTATGGGCCCCATGGGTGAATCGGTGCTGCCACAAACATCCATTTGAATCCCATATTTGAATGCCTACTCTATCAAATCCATGGGCCTAAACAAAGGTATTTGGGCCCAAAGACAAACCGCTATAGACGAAGTTTATAGCCCCCATTATAGCCCTCTGAGTCAGCTTTGATTTGATATATTATGGGCCCCATGGGTCAACCGATGCTACCACGAACGTCCATTTGAAGCCCAAATGCGCAAGCCCACTCTATCAAATCCATGGGCATAAACAAAGGTATCTGGACCCGAAGACAAACTGCTATAGATGAAGTTTATAGCCCTTGTTATAGCCCTCTGAGTTAGCTTCGATTTGATATATTATGGTGCCCATGGGTCAACCGATGCTGCCACGAACGTCCATTTGACTCCCAAGTTCAAAAGCCTACTCTATCAAATCCATGGACCTAAACAAAGGTATTTGGGCCTGAAGACAAATCGCTATAGATGAAGTTTATAGCCCCCATTATAGCCCTCTGAGTCAGCTTCGATTTGATGTATTATGGACCCCATGGGTCAACCGATGCTGCCACGAACGTATATTTGAAGCCCAAGTGCACAAGCCCACTCTATCAAATCCATGGGCCTAAACAAAGGTATTTTGGGCCCAAAGACAAACCCCTATAGATGAAGGTTATAGCCCTCTGAGTCAGCTTTGATTTGATATATTATGGGCCCCGTCGATCAATTGAAGCTGCCATAAATGTCCATTTAAAGACCAAGTGCGAAAGCCCACTCTATCAAATACATGGGCATAAACAAGTGTATTTAGGCCCAAAGACAAACTGCTATAGATGAAGTTTATAGCCCCCATTATAGCCCTCTGAGTCAATTTTGATTTGATATATTATGGGCCCCGTGGGTCAATTGATTTTGGCACGAACGTCAATTTGAAGCCCAACTACGAAAGCCCACTCTATCAAATCCATGTGCCTGAACAAGTGTATTTAGCCCTAAACACAAACTGCTATAGATGAAGTTTTTAGCCCCCATTATAGCCCTCTGAGTCAGCTTCGATTTGATATATTATGCGCTCCATGGGTCAACCGATTTTGCCAAGAATGTCCATTTGAAGCCCAAGTGCGAAACACCACTCTATCAAATCCATAGGCCTAAACAAGTGTATTTAGGCCTGAAGACAAACCGCTATAAATGAAGTTTATACCCCCTGTTATAGCTTTCTGAGTCAGCTTTGATTTGATATATTATGGGCCCAGTCAATTAATCGATTTTGGCATGAACGTCCATTTGAAGCCCAAGTGCAAAAGCCCACTCTATCAAATCCATGGGCCTAAACAAGTGTACTTAGGCCCGAAGATAAACCATTATAGACAAAGTTTATAGCCCCCATTATAGCCCTTTAAGTCAGCTTCGATTTGATATATTATGGTCCCCAAGGGTCAACCGATGCTACCACGAACGTCCATTTGAAGCCCAAGTGCAGAAGCCCACTCTATCAAATCCATGGGCCTAAACAAAGGTATTTGGGCCTGAAGACAAATCGCTATAGATGAATTTTATAGCCCCCGTTATAGCCCTCTAAGTTAGCTTTGATTTGATATATTATGGGCCCCGTGGGTCAACCGGTGCTGCCACGAACGTCCATTTGAATCCCATGTTTGAAAGCCTACTCTATCAAATCCATAGGCCTAAACAAAGGTATTTGGGCCCGAAGACAAACCATTATAGATGAAGTTTATAGCCTCCATTATAGCCCTCTGAGTCAGCTTTGATTTGATATATTATGGGCCCCGTGGGTCAACCGATGCTACCACGAACGTCCATTTGAAGCCCAAATGCGCAAGCCCACTCTATCAAATCCATGGGCATAAACAAAGGTATTTGGACCCGAAGACAAACTGCTATAGATGAAGTTTATAGCCCTTATTATAGCCCTCTGAGTTAGCTTCCATTTGATATATTATGGTCCCCGTGGGTCAACCGATGCTGCCAGAAGTTCAAAAGCCTACTCTCTCAAATCCATGGACCTAAATAAAGGTACTTGGGCCTGAAGACAAACCGCTATAGATGAAGTTTATAGCCCCCATTATAGCCCTCTGAGTCAGCTTCGATTTGATGTATTATGGACCCCGTGGGTCAACCGATGCTGCCACGAACGTATATTTAAAGTCCAAGTGCACAAGCCCACTTTATCAAATCCATGGGCCTAAACAAAGGTATTTTGTGCCCAAAGACAAACCGCTATAGATGAAGGTTATAGCCCTAGTTATAGCCCTCTGAGTCAGCTTTAATTTGATATATTATGGGCCCCGTCGGTCGATCGAAGCTGCCACGAACGTCCATTTAAAGACCAAGTGCGAAAGGCCACTCTATCAAATACGTGGGCATAAACAAGTGTATTTAGGCCTGAAGACAAACCGCTATAGATGAAATTTATAGCCCCCGTTATAGCCCTCTGAGTCAACTTTGATTTGATATATTATGGGCCCTATGGGTCAACCGATTTTGGCACGAATGTCCATTTGAAGCCCAAGTATGAAAGCCCACTCTATTAAATCCATGGGCCTAAACAAGTGTATTTAGCCTTGAACACAAACCGCTATAGATGAAGTTTTTAGCCCCCATTATAGCCCTCTTAGTCAACTTCAATTTGATATATTATGGGCCCCGTGGGTCAACCGATTTTGCCACGAATGTCCATTTGAAGCCCAAGTGCGAAACACCACTCTATCAAATCCATGGGCCTAAATAAGTGTATTTAGGCCTGAAGACAAACTACTATAAATGAAGTTTATAGCCCCTATTATAGCTATCTGAATCAGCTTTAATTTGATATATTATGGGCCCAGTCGGTCAATTGATTTTGGCATAAACGTCTATTTGAAGTCCAAGTGCGAAAGCCCACTCTATCAAATCCATGGGCCTAAACAAGTGTATTTAGGCCCAAAGACAAACCATTATAGACAAAGTTTATTGCCCTTTGAGTCTGCTTCAATTTGATATATTATGGTCCCCGTGGATCAACCGATGCTACCACGAACATACATTTGAAGCCCAAGTGCACAAGCCCACTCTATCAAATCCATGGGCCTAAACAAAGGTATTTGGGCCCCAAGACAAATCGCTATAGACTAATTTTATAGTCCCCGTTATAGCCCTCTGAGTCAACTTCGATTTGATATATTATGGGCCCCATGGGTCAACCGATTTTGCACGAATGCCCACTCTATCAAATCCATGGGCCTAAACAAGTGTATTTAGGCCCGAAGACAAACTGCTATAGATGAAGTTTATAGCCCCTGTTATAGCCCTCTGAGTCAGCTTTAATTTGATATATTATAGGCCCCGTGGGTCAACCGATGCTGCCACGAACATCCATTTGAAGCCCAAGTGCAAAAGCCCACTCTATCAAATCCATGGGCCTAAACAAATGTATTTGGGCCCGAAGACAAACCACTATAGATGAAGTTTATAGCCCCTGTTATAGCCCTCTGAGTCAGCTTTGATTTGATATATTATGGGCCCCGTGGGTCAATCGGTACTGCCACGAATGTCCATTTGAAGCCCAAATTTGAAAGCCTACTCTATCAAATCCATGGGCCTAAACAAAGGTATTTAGGCCCGAAGACAAACCGCTATAGATGAAGTTTATAGCCCCCATTATAGCCCTCTAAGTTAGCTTCGATTTGATATATTATGGGCCTCGTGGGTCAACCGATGCTGGCACGAACGTCCATTTGAAGCCCAATTGCGTAAGCCCACTCTATCAAATCCATAGGCATAAACAAAGGTATTTAGGTCCGAAGACAAATCACTATAGATGAAGTTTATAGCACCCGTTATAGCCCTCTGAGTCAGCTTTGATTTGATTTATTATGGGCCCCGTGGGTCAACCGATTTTGCCACGAACGTCCATTTGAAGCCCAAGTGTGAAAGCCCACTCTATCAAATCCATGGGCCTAAACAAGTGTATTTAGGCCCAAAGACAAACTGCTATAGATGAAGTTTATAGCCCCCATTATAGCCCTCTGAGCCAGCTTCGATTTGATATATTATAGGCCCTATGGGTCAACTAATTTTGCCACGAACGTCCATTTGAAGCCCAAGTGCGAAAGCCCACTCTATCAAATCCATGTGCCTAATATTCTGTACTGGACAAAGGATTCAAAATTTTAGTACATACTAACTATGTAATTTATAATTCTGTGAATTATTAATTAATGATAATAATTTCATGAGTTAATTATGAATAGAACAAATTGTAAGGAAGAAATTTGGACTTGAATGCAAGCAAGTTTTGGTTGATCAAAATGGATATTTTACATCCTATATACTTCACTTTTGCATGTCACGTTCCATTTCTCATTTCATTTTTATTTTCTTTTCCTTTCATTTTCTTACCGATTATGTTGTAACCCATAATTGCTCGCAATTAGCTGCAACCCTTTCATTACTCATCGATGATGCTGTAATCCATAATTGCTCGCGATTAGCTACGACTCTTACATTGCTCGCCTTTCATGCTGCAATCCATACTTGTTTGTGATTAGTTGCTATCACGACTCAAACTGGGAGTCATGACTGACGCTAGGGAATAGGAATTCTTTTGAATTCGAAACCCATAAAAAGACTTAAAAATAAAAAGCATGCAATAAATAAATAAAAATATGATAGAATTAAAACTTAAATCGATATAAAATAAATACTTAAATATCATTTCATAAATAAAAATATTCATACAATATTTTAATACAAAGCCCAATACCAAAACAACACACTACCAATACAATAACACTACTATTGCAATTTTCTAGAATACATAAAAGTTCAAAGATGTAATTTACATAAACTAGCTAGGGCAGAAGAAGACCGGTGTAAAGCACTACTAGTATGGTCTGACGATGAAAACTCTCTTGAAAAAAATGGTTGAGAAGGAGTCAAAGCTCACTGAGTGAATTATTATAATGTATATACATGCACCTCCTAATGTCATATGCAATCAATCATCAGTATATATATAAATATATACAGGCATTTCATACATATGCTGAAATCCACTTTTATATATAATAAATGCAAAAAAATGTTTATTTGAGTGAACCCTAATATAATCGCAACGTCAATAAAAAATATCTCACTAGCCATACAAGCTCACTTAATTTCAAATTAATTCTCTCATTCCATTTTGGACAGTAGACTAGCCCCGAGACACTAAGTCAACCGAGCTCCCGCGGTCTCACTGTCAGCGTGATTGGCCTTGAGACACTAGGTCAACTGAGCTCCCGCAATCATACTACTCAATCATTGAAATTCTCGATAATCATTCAATCAAATTTCACCTCAAATGATTTCATAAACTTAACCCTAAGATCTATCACACCAATACATACACAGTCCTAGTGCAGCCTACTAGGTAGCATGTTCTATTGATATCCTTTAATAAAACCATAATTTAATGGAAAATAATAAATTGCACAATTTAAATATAATAGCAATCATTTAAAAAGGATATAACATTTATATACTAAACATATACCAAAAGTATACTAAATGCATATGCTGAATATATGTCAAATATACTAAATATATATACTGAAACATGCTAATATTGATATGTCACATATATACAAATAATATACTAAAACAAACTAAGTAAAATGTCACATATATATCAAATATACCAAAAATATGTAAAAGTATACAAAAAATATACTTATTTATGTAATGAAATAATTTATGTTTAAACTCTTATTAAAACATGAAAACTCATAATCATGCATCTACATGCAATGTATATATAAAATAATAACTCACATGTTTGCGCTCCTCAAGACAAACTTGACGGGCCTGGTCTGTTGGGCCTTGGTCTCGGTGCAACTAGAAAATAACTATTAATACAATATCAGAATCAATTCTAACTCATACTTCTAAGAATTATAAAGGAAGACTTGATCTAATAATTGAAAACTTGATCAGAACACAGAAACTCAAAATCGACCCGACATCACGTTTTATGAGAATTCTATCAAAAATTTGGCAGAACTTCCTCTGTAAAACGGATATCTCTCTACTAACAGTAAAGTCGATCCTGCAAGGAAAACACACTTTTATAACACAGATTGCACAACACCTCGGGTTGGGACCCCAAAGTACATAATTCCCAAGCGAAGTTTACAATTCACGATAAAAAAAAATATTAAATAATAATATATTAAAATCATTAAAAACTCGTAAAATCAATAATAAATCACAATATAATTTATTTAAATATCAAAACACTAAATATAATTATTTTCACAATAATTAAATAAAAATCTCAAATAATTATATAATATTAATAAAATCCAAATTTTCAAATATTCAACATAAAATTAGTCAAATTCACATTTAATTATTCAAATAGTTTAAATATATTATAAAAGTAGTTAAAAACCCATTTAATCACAAAAATAGTAAATAATTTATTATTTGAATATATTTTTAAAAATTAGTATTAATTAGTTAAAATAGTATATAATTCGTAAAAATTATTTTAATAACAATTATTATTCCAAAATTATTTAAAACATATTATTTAACAATATTTTCAATAAAAACACATAATTAACTCATAATTCTAAAAATCACATAATACAAAAATATTCCAAAAAATTATACAAAATTACCAAAAATTATTTTCTAAATTCTAAAATTAATAACTTAAATTAATAACACAAATTAACCAAAATTTCCATCCAAAATAATTAAATAACATAATTATTAAAAAATTAATTTTTAATTATTAAAATATTTAAAAATACCCATAATTCAAAATAATTCAAAACAAAATAAACAAAAATATATTTGAGAAGATTAAGTTATACTAATCAACATTATCAAAGCAAAAATCCATAAATCAAACAATATCCAACTCAAAAAAAATCAAAACCCTAAATACACATAAAAAAAATTGGCAAGAGAGTTTAAGCTCAAACGGATCTTAGAATTGAACTCATTGGAGCTTAAAGATTTGAACATGTCACGACCCAAAATAGGGGCCATGACTGGCACTAGGGAACGGGAATTCTTTCAAATCCGGAACCCGTAGCAAGCCTTTAAAATAAAATAAAAACATGTAATAATAATATAAATAAATAAAATATCTTGCAGTGGAAATTTAAATCTCATAAATGATAATATAACTCATCAATTGATTTAATAACACAAGCTCATCTCATATATATAATATCTTTTAACACAATTTCTCAGTTTAAACCTTTAAAATTTAAATCTCATACATATATAATACATACATCCCACAAACTTAACTACAACTACTGCAGTATCTAGAATACAAAATAAAATCAAGTAAGCAATTTACATAGTAAAGCCGGGGCAGAAGAAATCCAGTGTAAAGGTATGCTACTAAGGTCTGAGGACGAATACTCTCCTGAAAAATAATCAACGGAGGGGAGTCAGACCTTACTGAGTGAATTGTTATAATATATATACATACATAGCAAAATGACAAATGCACACATTCAATAGTATATATATATATATATATATATATATATATATACAGGCAAATACACACGAATACAGCAAAATCATTTTATATAACTTTGAAAAATAATAACCGTTTATAAAGGATCAAATAGAACCCTAATGATCGCAACCTCAAAAAAATGTTAGACAACACTCAAGCCATACAAGCTCACTTATTCCAAATAAATTCACTTGTTCCATTTGGATAGTAGACTGGCCTCGAGACACTAAGTCAACTGAGCTCCAACAGTCTGACTGTCAGTGTGATTAGCCCCGAGACACTTGGTCAACCGAGCTCCAGCAACCACACTCTCAAATCACATCACACACTAATCAAATTAATGCAATCATAATCCACAAATAGGTTAGTAATTTAACCTAAATTCTATCGTCGTACCAGCATGTACTTGGTCCTAGTGCTGCCCACTAGGTAGCACGTTCTATTGATATCCTTCATTTAAAATAAATACATACATTCATAAAATAAATGATGCATTACATTAATTAAAATAACAATATAAACCTTATATATACTAGAAATATACCAAAAATAAACCAAGTATATTTTGAGTATATATATGTCAAACAAATTCAATTTAAATACAAAATAAACCAGAAATAAATTATATATATACTTAAAAACATTTTAAGTATAATTCAATAATAAAACATGCATTTAATTTAAAATATACCTAAGAAATTAATAACCATTTATGCATATTTCATAAAATTTAAACATACAGTTCTAAAACATGCAACCTTAAAACACGTATATATAAAATAACAACTCACAGTTGTGCGGTCCTCGAGATGGATTTGACGAGCCTGGTCCACTAGGACTCGGCCTTGGCATAACTAAATAAATAAACGACAGTATGAAATCAGAATAAATCTAACGTAATTCTAGAGACTCAATCTAAAACACTGGACATAGAATAGAAATAGGGATTTGACCGGATGTCACATTTTATGAGAATTCTACCAAAAATTTGACAGAACCTCCCCTGTAAAACGAACATCTCTCTACTCAGAAAGTAGAGTCGGTCCTGCAAGAAAACACACTTCGAGAATATATAGTCACACAACCCCTCGGTCGGACTCCTAAACTATGATTCTACCGACCGAGGTTCACAATTGACGAGATATATACATAATATATTTAAATCCCAAAAATACCAAAAATACCCTTAATAATCAAAATATAGCAAATTTAGGTATTTAAAACACTAAAATTAATTATTTAACCAATAATTACAATAAAACCCTAATTTTAATAAAATATTATTAAAAATCCATAATTCTCGATAAATTCATAAATATTAGCCAAAATTCATTTTATAAATTCAAATTACATAATTAGCACAAAAACATGTTAAAAATCAATAAAAACTCATTTATTTATAAAAATAGTATATTATATATAATTTGAAAATAATTTTCGAAAAATAGTTTTAATTAGTTAAAAATAGTAATTAATTTGTAAAAATCATTTTTATACCTCAAATAATTATTAAAACTAATTTAACTAAATTTTCAACCAATTTATTACCAAATTACCAAAATACCCCTAGTTATATATAATTCACATAATATACAATAATTATTTCAAAAATTCATTAAAAATTATATAATTGCTCAAAAATTAATTTTTCAACATATAATTCAATAAAATCAATAATTATACTCAATTAACCAATTAATTTTAACAAAATACTTATTCAACCTAATTTTCTAAAAATCACCTAAACTAAATAAATTCATAATAATTATAAAAAAATCACAAAAATTACAAATAAATTTCTAAAATTCATTTTAACACCTATAAACACCATAAATCACAATTTCACAATTTATTTAATTAATTTACGAAAATTAGAAAATATTAATAAAATAATTAAAAATTCACAAAAATCAACATAATTCCTAAAAATTCCAAAAAAATTTCAAGATGTATATTGAGCTACTAGGATCAATCTTTGTGAAGGAAGTTAGCTTGAATAATTAGAATCGAAGTTCAAAAAAATTAAGAACTCATAAAGGCCAAAAATGAAAATTAAGAACCAAGGAAAATCTAGACCAAATCACACAAAACTAAGTTTGGAAATGAACTCACTAGAGCTCAAGGAGAAGATAGAGACTGGTGGCATTCAAGATGGTGGCCGGAATCACAATGATCGGCGTTGAGCACAATCTCAGCTTCCTCCGGTTTTCACGGTAAAAACTCGCTGAAAATGGAGGAATAAGGTGGTAGAGGAAGCTTGGGAAGGTGGTGGACGTACGGGAGGCACTTCGACAGCCTTTGATCGACAAAACAGACAGAGATGGTGAAGGTGGTTGTCAGGGAAGAAGGAGAATACGAGAGGGGCACACTTTGTAAATAAGAGGAACTTTATATTTGTATAAATACATATATATATATATATATATATATATATATATATATAACTTTAACTTTTAATAATATAACAATATTATATTCAAAAATAATTTTACACCACATGTTAAAATAATAATATCTATATTCATATACATATATACATAATACATATTAATTAAATAAAAATGTATAATATATAATATTTACTTAATTAATATAAACCCTAAAATATTAAATATGTGTATATATGCATGTATATGTATATATATTAATACAATAATTAAAATCATGCTTGGACTCATGAAAATACATAAAACCGACTAACATAATAAATAATTATTTATTTAGGTTTTAATTTTTCCAAAAATAAAATTCTCGGGAAAATTTTACCTAAGAAATTTAAAATAGTTAAAAAAATAACTTTAATAATTAACAACTAATTAAATAATCAAATATATTTATCAAAAATTATTAACACTGCATATCCTGATGCTGTTTAAAATTATTTAAAATCTTAGGATATTACAGAACAAAACTGGAATGAAGAGCTAAGGCGACCGAAATCTTCATCGAAAAAAATGGAAGCTTCACAGCATGTCTCGGTTTGTTGCGTCTCCAGTGAGCTCCCTAGAAAGGTGAAGGTGGCAGGCGACGTCTGGGAGGAGCTGGAGTTAGTGGTGGTCATTGGTGGTGGCTGTAGTGGCTTCGGCATGGTGGTGGCAGGTGCACAGTGACGGTGAAGAAAGGAAGAAGAAAATGGGAAGAAAGAAGAAAAAGAAAAGGATATATATATATACACACACACTTAACTTTACACTTGTCACACACACACATATATATATGCATATATCACATAAACACATGCACGTAATATAATAATAATAACAACACTAATACTAACTCACATGCACATTTTATTAACAATAATATAGTAATAATAATAATAATACTATCACATTCATAATAGTAATAAAATAATAATAACACAATAATACTATTAATAATAATAACAATAAAGATATTAATAATAATACTATTAAAAATATTAACAATGAAAAGGATTTTAATACTTAAAATAATAAAACTCACAAATTAATTATTCATAAATAAAATATTTAGAATAAAATAAATTAATAATATACACAACTCATGATAATATATAAATAAAATTTAAAATTTTATTAACACTGCATATCCCAAAATAATTTTATATTATTTAAAATATCGGGTCATTACAGCTGTAGTCCATAATTGCTCACTGATGATGTTGCAATCCATAATTGCTCGTGATTAGCTGTCACGACCCAAACCGAAAGTCATGACCGGCACCAGGGAATGAGAATTCTTTCGAATCCGAAACTCGTAGCAAGCCTTAAAAATAAAAATGCATGCAATAAATAAATAAAAATACACCAGAATTAAAATTTAAATCGATATAAAAATAAATACTTAACTATCATATCATAAAATAAAAATATTTTCATACAATATTCAGAGAAAGGTCTCTTACGAAAACAACATTCTATAGATACAAAGCACTACTACTTTAGTTTTCTAAAATACTATAAAATTCAAATAAATAATTTACATAATCTAGCCAGGGCTAAAGAAGTCCAGCGTAGAGGTCAACTACTGAGGTCTGACGATGAGGAATCTCCTAAAAAAAATATTGAGGGAAATCAGACCTCACTGAGTGAATTATTATAATATATATATATGCAATCTAAAGCATATACAGTCAGGCATCAGTATATATATATACATATACACGCATTTTACACATGCAAAATTCTACTTTTTTATATATAAATACAGAAAACATTATTTAAATGAAGGATCAAATAGAACCCTAAAAATAATTGTAACCTCAAACAAATATCTCACTAGCCATATAGGCTTACTTAATTCCAAATAAATTCTGTTATTCCATTTTGGATAGTAGACTGGCCTCGAGATACTAAGTCAACTGAGCTCCAGCAGTCTCACTATCAATGTGATTGGCCCCGAGACACTAGGTCAACCGAGCTCCAATAACCACAATATTCACTCACTAATTTCTCAATATTCACAATAATCAATTTCACCTCAAATAATTCTCACAATACAAACCCTAAAGTCTAACGAACCAATATGTACACAGTCCTAGTGCAGCCCACTAGGTAACTCGTTCTATTGATATCTTTCGAATAAAATCGTATATTTATAGAAAATAAATAAATGAATAATTAAACATAAATTACATTCATAACAGAGAAATATACCAAAAATATACGAAATATATTTCAAGTATATATATTCTACATATAACTAAAATCAACCATAAATATATCAAAATATACTAGAATGCATATTGAGAAATTATCAAGTATATACCATCGCATATATGTCG
This sequence comes from Mallotus nudiflorus, assembly GCA_947683625.1. NCBI lineage: Eukaryota > Viridiplantae > Streptophyta > Magnoliopsida > Malpighiales > Euphorbiaceae > Mallotus > Mallotus nudiflorus. Next base: position 333,947 of record CANTUR010000031.1, on the reverse strand, counting down.
AAATATACCAAAATATACTAAAAGTATATTGAAAATATACTAAACCATTTAATGAAATAATTCATATCAAAACATAATAATTTTATAATCATGAACTATATGCAATGTATATATAAAATAATAACTCACAAGTTTGCGCTCCATGAGACTAGCTCAATGGAGCTAGTCCGATAGGTCTCAATCTCGGTGTAGCTAGAAAATAAATAATAATAATAATTAGAATAAATTTCTAACTTATGCTTCTAAGAATTCTAAAGAAGACTCGATCTAGTAATCCAAAACTCAGACAAACACATTAATTCAGGATCGACCCGATATTATGTTTTACAAGAATTCTACCAAAAATTTGGTAAAACCTCCTCTATAAAATGGACATCTCTCTACCGATAGTAGAGCCAATCCTGCAAAGAAAACACACTTCTAAAACCACAAAGCTCAACACCTCGGGTTGGGACCCTGAACTGCATAAATTCCCAACCGAGGTTCACAATTCACCAAAAATACATATAAAATAATAAATATATTAAAAATCATTAAATTCCATAAATATCCATAAAATACCAAAATATAATATATTTAAACATTAAATCACTAATTATAATTATTTTCACAATAATTAAATAAAAATCTCAAATAATAATATAATATTAATAAAAATCAAAATTTTCAATAATTTGACATATAATAGTAAAATTCACTTTTATATACTCAAATAGCTTAATTATTTAATAAAAGTTATTAAAAATCCATTTAATCACCAAAATAGTAAATAATATATTATTTGAATATATTTTTCAAAAATTAGTATTAATTAGTTAAAAATGGTAAATAATTTATAAAAATCATTTTAATACCCTATATAATTCTAAAATCATCTAAGACACATTATTTAACTATAATTCCCACAAAAATACACAATTAACATATATATACAAAATTCACATAATATAAAATATTCTCAAAAATTATATAAATTCATTAAAAATTATTTTGCAACCTCTCCGTATGAGTTATCGTCTCCGACTGACCAGCATTTCTCGTGGTGATCAATCAGTTGAGGAGTATACCTGAGAGTTTCTCCGACTAGGTTGATATGCAGAGGATTTGATGCGAGATCAGTATTTCGCAGTCACTACTTACGTTACCAGATTGGGTTATGCATTTGCTGGTATGCCTACAGCAGGCCTTACTCTGGAGTATGTGATTGAGTTGGACAAAGAGATTGAGCTGAGGCTAGTTAGGCATGGAGCGATGCCTGATTATTACCAGTTAGGAGTTCAGTCGAGTGGATTTTAGACTACTCCGTATTCGAGTTTTCATGTTGGTTCGAGTAGTCAGTAGAGAGGTCCGACTCAGCAGAGTCAGAGGCAGTAGTAGTGAGTGCATCGGAGCAGTAGACATGGCCGTGGAGGTCAGCGAAGACCATTCAAATTCGGGTCAGGTGCTTCGAGCAGCAGCAATGGTCATAGTTCTAGATCAGCTGCCAGTGTTTGCCAAACCTGCAGTAGAGTCCATCAGGGACCGTGTTACCTGACACCACTGACATGCTTCAGATGCGGGCAGACAGGACATTATGCCAGATCGTGTCGTTACTCCAGGTATCAGCAGCCACGGATTCCGTGATTCCCTCAGCAGTCGATTGCTAGTGTTGTACCCGTTCCATTCCAGTTGCCTCCAGCCCAGCATCAGAGTTCCACTCAGCTTGTTCCACAATAGGGTCATGGTAGAGGTACTAGAGGAGGTGCCAGAGGTATTGGCCAGGCTTCTACTAGTCAGTAGGGAGGTCGAGGTCAGGCCAGAGTCTTTCATCTTACTCAGCAGGATGCTCAGGCATCTAGTGCAGTCATGGTAGGTATTGTTTCCATCTGTTACCTAGATGCATGGGTTTTGTTTGATCTGGGTGCCATGCATTCATTTGTTTCTCCCATTTTTGCTTCCAAGTCTTGTTAGCAAGCGTCAAGGATGGCTTTTCCTTTGTTTATTGCCACTCTTCTGAGCAATTCCTTGGACGCCGATATTATTCTTTCTGGTTGTCCAGTTCTCGTGAGAGGTAGAGAATTATCTGCTGATTTGATTATGTTGGATGTGATGGAATTTGATGTTATTCTAGGTATGGATTAGTTATCTCAGCACTATGTCATGGTGGATTATCGGAATAAAGAGGTGACTTTTAGAATTCCTGATGAAGAAGAATTTAAGTTTGTGGGTGATAGGAGTTCAACACCTCATAATCTTATTTCTGCTATTATGGCTAGGAAGTTACTGAGGAAAGGATGTCAGGGATATTTGGCATTAGTCAGGGATACTTCAGTGGAGAAGTTGTCACTCACAGATGTTCCTATTGCCTGTGAGTTTCCTGATGTTTTTCCTGAGGAGTTGCCAGGTTTACCACCTTATAGAGAGATTGAGTTCTGTATAGATATGGTTCCAAGTACTACTCCTATATCTATGCCACCCTATAGAATGGCTCCTACAGAGTTGAAGTAGTTGAAGGAGCAGTTGCAAGAGTTATTGGATAAGGGTTTTATCAGACCCAGTGTTTCTCCTTGGGGTGCACCAGTCCTATTTGTGAAGAAGAAGGATGGTACCCTGAGACTGTGCATTGACTACAGAGAGCTGAACAAGGTGACAGTGAAGAACAAGTATCCTCTCCCGAGGATAGATGACTTATTTGATCAACTACAGGGTGCACAGTTCTTTTCCAAGATTGATTTGAGGTCGGGTTATCATCAGCTGCGGATTAGTGAAGCTGATATTCTTAAAATAGCATTTCGCACTCGATATGGCCACTATAAGTTCTTGGTGATGTCTTTTAGTTTGACTAATGCACCAGCAGCTTTTATGGACCTAATGAATAGGGTATTCAAACCATATATGGATCAATTTGTGGTAGTCTTCATTGATGATATATTGGTATATTCGAGGAGTATGGAGGAGCATGTATATCACTTGAGGATTGTATTGTAGACACTGAGAGATCATCAGCTTTATGCTAAATTCTCGAAGTGTGATTTCTGGATGGAGAATGTTTCTTTTCTTGGACACATGGTGTCTAAAGAAGGTATCCAGGTTGATCCATAGAAGATTGAGGCAGTGTCTGAGTGGTCTAGATCGACTTCTATTACTGAGATTCAAAGTTTTCTAGGTTTAGTCGGGTATTATAGGTGGTTTGTATAGGATTTTTCCAGAATTGCAACCCCTATGACTCACTTGACTCAGAAGAATGTTAGATTCAAGTAGTCAGAAGCTTATGAGAATAGCTTTCAGTTGTTGAAGGAGAAATTGACCATAGCCCCAGTGTTAGTTTTGCCTAATAATGTGGACAAGTTCACAATTTATTATGATGCCTCTAGAGTTGTCCTTGGTTGTGTGTTGATGCAGAATGGTAGAGTGATAGCCTATGCTTCAAGGCAATTGAAGAAGCATAAGCAGAACTATCCTACACATGACCTTGAAATGGCTGCAGTGATCTTTGCTCTCAAGATTTGGAGACATTATCTGTACGGGGTGACTTGTGAGATTTTTATTGATTATAAGAGCCTTAAGTACATTTTCCAACAGAGAGATTTGAATCTGAGGCAAAGGAGATGGTTGGAATTATTAAAGGATTATGACTGTCAGATTTTATATCATCCGGGCAAGGCTAATGTGGTAGCAGATGCCTTGAGTAGAAAGTCCTCAGGCAGTCTTGCTCACATCAGTGTTGAGAGGAGATCATTGATCCAGGAGTTGCATCTGTTGGTGGATCAAGGTCTGATGATGAAGATCAGTAGGTCAAGTGGACTGCTAGCTCAATTTAAGGTGCAATATGTACTGAGGGATAAGATTAAAGCATCTCAAAGCTGAGATCTTATTCTAGAAGAGCTTACAGAGAATGTTCAAGCAAGGAAGTTCACTGATTTCACACTCGATGATGACGGTGTGTTGTGGATCAGTGGTAGATTGTGTGTTCTTGATGTGTATGATTTGAGAGAAGAGATCCTAGAGGAAGCACATTCTACAGCCTATAGCGTACATCCGGGTGTCAATAAGATGTACCACAGTATCAGAGACTTATACTGGAAGGACGGACTGAAGAAGGATGTTACTGATTATGTTGCTAAGTGCCTGACGTGTCAGCAAGTGAAAGCTGAACATCAAAAGCCTTCTGGGAAGCTTCAGCCTCTTCCTATTCTCGAGTGGAAGTGGGAAAGGATAGCTATGAATTTTATGGTTGGTTTTCCTCGTTCTAAGGATGGATATGATTCCATCTGGGTGATTATAGACAGGTTGACGAAGTCTGCACATTTCTTGCCTGTGAAAGCCATATATTCGGTAAATATATTGGCGAAGCTATATGTGAAGCATATTGTGCGCCTTCATAGAGTACATGTGTCCATTGTGTCAGACAGAGGTTTAGTGTTTACCTCTTATTTTTGGCAGAAGTTACAAGAAGCGATGGGCACTAAGTTGGACTTCAGTATTGCTTTTCATCCTCAGACAGATGGTCAGCCTGAGAGGACGATCCAAACACTGGAAGATATGTTGAGGATGTGTGTCCTGGATTTGGGAGGTAGCTGGGATGATCATTTGCCTCTTGTTGAGTTCGCATATAATAACAGCTACCATAGCAGTATTGGCATGGCATCGTAAGAGGCGTTGTATGGAAGGAAATGTAGATCCCCTCTGAGTTGGGATGAGATTGGTGAGAGAGCTTTGACTGGACCTGAGATGGTTCAGGATGCTGCAGAGATAGTTGTCGTGATTAATCACAGTTTAGAGACCGTAGTTAGCAGACAGAAGAGCTATACAGATCCTAGGTGCAGAGATGTGGAGTTTCAGGTTGGAGACTATGTTTTTCTGAAGGTGTCTCTGATGAAGGGTATGATGAGATTTGGCAGGAAGGGTAAGTTGGCACCAAGATATATCGGACCGTTTGAGATCCTGGAAAGAGTTGGCACTATTGCATATCGGTTGGCTTTGCCCCCGAGTATGTCACAGGTGCATCCGGTGTTTCATATCTCGATGCTGAGGAAGTATATCTCGGACCCTTCACACGTGTTGCAACTCGACAATGTAGAAGTGAGTGAAGATTTAACGTTTGTGGAAGAACCTATGGCAATCGTTGACTATCAAGTTCGACAGTTGCGGTCGAAGCAGATTCCGATGGTCAAGGTTCTATGGCATAGCAACAGAGTTGAGGAGCATACGTGGGAGACTCAAGCTGAGATGCAAGCTTCTTACCCATATCTCTTCCCTTCTTGATCTTGTAATCTTTTTCTTTCTGGAATTCGAGCACGAATTCTTGTAAGGGGGGAAGACTGTAATATCCCGAGTTTTTAAATATTTTTATACTGCATCGGGATATGCAGTGTTAATAATTTTGTACACATTTATGATATTTTATGAGTTTGTTATTTAATTAAAACTAATTTTTAATTGTTTTATACTATTTTAAGTACTTTACGTAAAATTTTCCCGGGACTTGCACTTTCAGGGAAATTAACACGTAAATAATTTAATATTAATTATTTTAAACAATTTCACGAATTTGCATGAACTCATATATATTTTTAAAGTGCTAAAATAAAGTGTATATATGTGTATATATTTAAATTAAATTAGGGTTTAATTAGTTACCCTAATTTTTATTATTTATTATTTAGTTTTAATATTATTTAATTATTTTTTAGTGTATAAAATTATTACTATATTAAATTATATGTGTGTGGAGTATATTTAATGTGTGTGGGAGTTTATATTATTATAATATATAGTGTGATTATATATATACATAATATATAGTTTAAAAATCAAAAGTTTACCAAAATTACCAAACTGCCCCTCCCTCCTCCTTCTTCTTCCCCGATGCCCTACCCTCACTATGCCTCTCGGTTTGGCACGCCGGACCGCCCTTCACCGCCACTAGCTGCTGCCAACCTCCTCCCCCCTCCTTCCTCTTCCTCTCCAACGTGATCAGGTCGCCGGAAGCTCATTGGAACGCTCAAAATTTACTGTGGCAGCGTGTGAAGCTCTTCATCGTCGATCGCGATTTCGGCCACCATTTCATGCACCGCCGATCTCCATCGACTCCCTGAGCTCCAGTGATCCCTATTCTAAGCTTCTTTTGGCCGAAAAATGGGTGGTTGTTGAGGTTTGAGCTTGATTTTCATTTCGGTGAGTTTTCAATTTTTTTTAGATTTAATTTGATTAATTCATGAAAAATTCCTTCACAAACTTTGATCGTATTAGCTTAATCTTCATGTGAGAATTTTTTTAGAATTTTTGGAATTTATTTTGATTTTTGGGTATTTTTTATTATTTTTTTATTATTTTCTAATTTTCAAAAATTAATTAATTAAATTATGAAATTATGTTTTATGATAAATATAGGTGTTGAAATGAATTGTAGAAATTTATTTGTAATTTTTATGAATTTTTATGTATTTATTTTGAATTTATATAGTTTATGTAATTTTGATAAAATAGGGTTAATTATGTGTTTAATTGAAATTAATTAGTTAATTGAGTTTATTTATTGATATTATTGAAATATATGTTGAGAAAATCAATTTTGTGCAATTATATTATTTTTGGTGAATTTTTGGATTAATTTTAGTATATATATATATATAGGGGTATTTTGGTAATTTTACACTAAATTGGCTAAAAATGTAATTAAATTGGTTTTAGTAGTTATTTAAGGTATAAAAATGATTTCTACAAATTATTTAGTATTTTTAACTAATTAAAACTATTTTTCATAAATTATTTTCAATTATATATATAATATACGATTTTTCTAATAAAATGAGTTTTTATCGGTTTTTACTATGTTTTAGGGTTAATTACGTAATTTCTAATGATAAAATGTATTTTTATTATATAAGGGCATTTTTGATATTTTGTAAATATTCTGTGAATTGTGGACCTCGATCGGTGATTTGTAGTTTGGAGTCCGACCAAGGGATTTTGATTAAGAATTCTGTGTTATTTTCGAAGTGTGTTTCTTTGTAGGGCCGACTCTACTCTTTGAGTAGAGAGATGTCCATTTTACAGGGGAGGTTCTGCTGAATTTTTGGTAGAATTCTCATAAAATGTGATGTCCGGTCAAGTTCTAATCCTAATTCTGTCTTTAGTACTATAGATCGAGTTTTTAGGATTTTCTGTTAGATTTATTCTGATTCCTATCATTATTTTTTTGTTTAGTTACGCCGACACCGAGGCCTAGTGGACCAAGCCCATCGGACCCATCTCGAGGAGCACAATAATTATGAGTTACTATTCTATATATATATGCTCTAGGGTGCATGATTTTAGAAATCTATGTTTTATTTTGACTAAAAATGCATAATGGTATTAATTAGTACTTGAGTTTATTTTAGTTTACTTTTGGTTTATTTTTGGTATATTTTAAACTATATGCATGTCTTATTAACGAATTATGTTTAAAATGTTTTTAAATACATTTCTAGTTATTTTGTAATTTAATTGGATTTATTTGACGTATACATACTCGAAATATACCTGGTTTACTTTTGGTATATTTCTAGTGTATATATGGTTATTATTGCTATTATATTTAAATTCATGCATCATTTATTTTTATGAATGTATGTTTTATATTTCAATGGAGGATATCGATAGAACATGCTACCTAGTGGGCAGCACTAGGACCGAGTACGTACCAGTACGCTTATAGCATTTAGGCTATATTACTAACCATTTGTGGATATTATTTGGATTTGATTATTGGATGTGTGAGATGTGATTTGGGAGTGTGATTGTTGAAGCTCGGTTGACCAAGTGTCTCGGGGCCAATCACACTGACAGTTAGACTGCTGGAGCTTGGTTGACTTAGTGTCTCGGGGCCAGTCTACTGTCCAAATGGAACAAGTGAACTTATTTGGAATAAGTGAGCCTGTACGACTAGAGTGTTGTCTAACACTGTTTTGAGGTTATGATTTTCTAAGGTTCTATTCGATCCTTCATAAACTGTGATTTTCAATAAAAATACATATAAAATGATTTTTATTGCATCCGTGTGTATTTGCTTGTATATATATTTATTATATATACTATTGATTGTGTGCATCGACATTTAGTATACATGTATATATATTGTAGTAATTCACTCAGTGAGGTCTGACTCCCCTTCGTTGACTATTTTTCAGGAGAGTCATTTTCATCAGACCTCAGTAGCAGACCCTTACGCCGGATTTCTTTCGCTCCGGCTTCTTTATGTAAATTTCTTACCTGAGTTATATTTTTATAATCTATACACTGCAGTAGTTATAGTCGATTGCAAGATTGTTGTATTATATTTGTATGAGATATGTATTTTAAGAATTTGAACTAAAACTTGTATTAAAAGTTATTTATATATGAGATGAGGATATTGATTTACTTTCATTTGGTGGAAATATTATTTTGATATTTATGATTTTATTCCGCTGCATAATATTTTATTTAATTGTGTTGTTATTATTATTATTGCATGTTTTTATTTATTTTTAAGGCTTGCGACGGGTTCCGAATTCGAAAGAATTCATGTTCCCTAGCGTCGGTCATGGCCCCTGTTTTGGGTCGTGACATGGGACGCCCAGCTCCACCACCACCTATTGTCACCGGAGGCAGCAATAACTCTTGCACTTGTAGCAACAACCCTTCCTCTGCCCTTGATCTCAATGTTAGGTGAGTTAGTGGGTTAAGGGTAGTTAGATCTTGGTTGATCTCGGTTGTTAGGTAGTTGATTTTAGTTAGTTTTTAGGTTGATTTTGGTTATGTTGTTAGTTTTTAGATCAATATAGATATATATATATATATTTGTTGATCTAAATATTTTGGTTGATTTTGGTTATGGGTAATTTTTGAATATTTTAATAATTAAAAATATATTTTTTTATAATTATGTTAATTATTATTTTGAATGGAAATTTAGTTAAATTAGCATTGTTAATTTAAGTTTTTAATTTTTGTAATGAGAAAATAATTTTTGGGAATATTATATAATTTTTAGAAAGATTTTTGTATTATGTATATATTGGAATTTTATGTTAGATTTGCATTTTTGTTGAAATATTGTTTAATTATATGTTTTAAATAATGTTAGAATAATATGTGTTGATAAAATTATTTTTGTGATTTTATATAAATTTTTGAGGAATTAGTTAGTGTTATGCCATTTTTTATTATATAGGTTAATTATGAATTTTTGTTGAAATTATGGTTAAATTATATGTTTTAAATGATTTTGAAATAATAATTGGTATTAAAATGATTTTTACAAATTATTTAATATTTTCAACTAATTAATACTAATTTTTGAAAATTATATTCAAATAGTAGATTATTTACTATTTTGGTGATAAAATGGGTTTTAAACTAGTTTTATTATATAATTAAACTATTTACGAAGTTAATTGTGAATTTAACTATTTTAGGTCAATTATTTGAGAAATTGGTTTTTATTAATATCATACAATATTTGAGATTTTATTAATTAATTTGTGATAATTTTGGAATATTATGTAAATAATAAATTTATTTATTATTTTGAGCTTAAATGGGTATTTTATTATTTTTATGATGTTAAATTGTGATTTTAATAATTATTTGCAATTTATGTTAATTTAATTGTAAAATGGGAATTTTATTCCATTTATGAATTTTATTATCAAATATTATTTAAAAACTAGAAGTTTATGTCTTAGTTGGAGAATAAAGGTTTTTTTTAATATTTTTATGGATTTTGATGATTTTTATTATTTTACTATTTAATATTGTTGGTTTGTGATTGTGAACCTCGGTTGGGAATTGTACAGTTCGGGGTCCTAACTTGAGGTATTGTGCATCTGTGGATTTTAGAAATGTATTTTCTGTGTATGATCAACCCTACTTTTGTAGGGAGACGTCCGTTTTACAAAGGAGACTCTACTGAATTTTCAGTAAATTTCTTGTAAAATGTGACAATCGGTTCCAAGTCTAGTTTTGGAATTTTGATCGAGTCTTTCTATAGTAATCCTAGAAGCGTAAAGTTAGAAATTTATTCTGATTTATTATTATTTATTTTTCTAGTTGCGCCAAGACTAAGGTCTATCGGACCAAGCCCGTCCAGTCAGTATTGAGGAGCGTAAACATATAAGTTATTACACTATATATACATCGACTTTAGGATGCATGATTTAAAATATTCATGTTTTAATATGTATTTATTCATGAATTATTTTATTAAATGTTTAGTATATGTTAGGTATATTTTTATATATTTTAAAATAAATACATGTTATATTTTCAATATATATTTAGCATGATTTTAGTAAGTTATTGGTTTTTATTTGGCATATTTTTATGGTTGATTTCGAATTTATTTAACATATATATACTTGAAATATACTTAGTTTATTTTAGATATATTTCTAGTATATATATGGTTTATTTTATTATTATGAATGTTATTATGCATTATTTATTTTTCCATATGTATATTTAATTTTAATTGAAGGATATCAATAGAATGTCTTACTTAGTGGGCAGCACTAGGACCGTGTACGTACCGGTGCGATAGATTTAGGGTTAAGTTATGAATCACTTAAGGTGATATATGTTTGATTGATTGATTTGAGATTGAGGTGATTGAATAGTATGGTTGCTGGAGCTCGGTTGACTTAGTGTCTTAGGGCTAGTCTACTATCCATAATGGAATAAGTGAATTAACTTGGAATTAAGTGAGCCTGTATGGCTAGAGAGTTATTATTTATTGAGGTTGCAATTTAAATAGGGTTCTATTTGATCCTTTAATAAAATGAATATTTTTTAGCATTTATATATAAAGTGATTTCAATATCTGTGTGAAATGCTTGTATATATATATATATATATATTATATTGATGATTGATTGCATATGACATTGGGAGATGCATGTATATATAACATAATAATTCACTCAGTGAGATCTGACTCCCCTCAATTATTGATTTTTCAGGAGATTCTTCTTCCTCAGACCTCAGTAGTAGGCCCATCCGCTAGACTTCTTTCGCCTCAACTTGTCTATGTAAAATACTTACTTGATTTTTATTGTACTTTAAAAAACTACAGTAGTAGTCATATCTTGTATTTGTAGAATGTTGGTTGTTATTTCAAAGGCCTTTCTTTGAATATTGTATAAAATATTTGTATTATATGATATGACATAAGTTTTTATTATTATATTGATTTAAGCTTTTTATTATGGTGTATTTTATTTATTTATTGTATGCTTTTATTCTTTTAAGGCTTTCTATGAGTTCTGAATTTGAATGAATTCTTCTTCCCTAGCGCCAGTTATGACTCCCAGTTTGGGTTATAACAAAGTTAGTATTAGAGCCTAGGTTTAGTGTTATGACCTAGGTTATCGAGTTATGTTTTCTTTGGAACTACTGTAGTTAAATTAGGTTCGATCATGTCTTTGAAAAGTTTTCCTTGCTTTAGGAATTCTGCGTATCTGTTAGGATGTCTAGTTGTTTATGATTGATTAAATTACTTATTTTGTTTTTATTCTTTTTTAAAAGTCGCAAGCGTGAGTCACTCCATTGGTCGATGAGACCAATGACAGAAAGTCTCTTAAGGATGAGGTTCTACCCCTCGTGCAACTAGTTAGGCGTAGGGGTAGAGATGGTTTTAAAGGGCCAGATGATCGTCGTAGATAGTAGGGACAATATAATGAAGAGCCTGTGGCTCAGCATTGTGATGATGCTGCTCATGCAATAGGAGTTCCGCAGGGTGCAATGTCGATACCTTCGATTGTACAGCAGATGTAATCTTTATTTCAACAGAGAACTCAAGATATGTTAATTCTGCATATATTCTATATTTTAAATCTTGTTGATTTCCACATCTTTTCAAGTGAGGTGAACTCAAACTTGCAGCATTTGTAGATGAGATAGCCAAGGTTAATGAGAGCTTGATAGCGCCAAGCATGACAGTTGTTTGAGTATGCTTGATCAAGGAATTAGAAGATGTCTAATAAAGATGAATCACTTTCATACTCTTTGATAGTGAAATTGTCAATTTTGACTGTAGGGTAAGATTGTACATGCAATCAAATTAGTTTTATGTGACTACTATAACATGATTGGAGTTAAAGAGTAATTTCTAAGATACTTCCATCCACCTTCACGGAGGGATAATTACCTATGGCTGTTATTGCTCAGAGTTAGAGAAGAGCGAGCAATTAAAAAGAATACCTGTAACTCTTTGATCTATCACGTCATGTTGTAGGCATGATACAATATGAGAGGAGATTAGTAGAACTGCATGTTATAGGATTAAGTTCGGTATATATTGGCATCCAAACTGAGAATTGAAATTCAAAGAGTTATTCATGAATTCAGCCTTTTGGGTGTAATTATCTTGATGTGATGTTGAGAATGGATTGGTTATCTCAGCACTATGCCATTATTGATTGTCGGAGTAAAGAGATGATTTTTAGAATTCTTGATGAAGAAGAATTTAGATTTGTGGGTGATAAGAGTTCTACACCTCAAAATCTTATCTCTGCTATCACAGCTAGAAAAGGTTGTCAGGGAAACTTGGCTTAGTCAGGGATACTTTAATAGAGAAGTTGTCTCTCATATATATTCTTATTGCCTGTGAGTTTCCTGATGTTTTTCCTGATGAGTTGCTAGGTTTACCAGCTTATAGAGATTGAATTTTTATATCGATGTGGTTCCTGATATAGCTCCTATTTCGATGCAGCCCTATAAAATGGCTCCTACTAAGTTAAAGGAGTTGAAGGAGTAGTTGCAAGATTTATTAGACAAGGATTTTATCAGACCTTGTGTTTCTCCTTGGGGTGCACTAGTCTTATTTGTGAAGAAGAAGGACGGTACACTCAGACTGTGCATGGATTACAAAGAACTGAATAATGTGATAGTGAAGAATAAGTATCCTCTTTCGAGGATAGATAATCTGTTTGATCAACTTCAGGGTGCACAATTCTTTTCCAAGATAGACTTGAGGTCGGGCTACCATCAGTTGTGGATCAGTGAAGCCGATGTTCCTAAAATAGAATTCCACACTCGATATGGCCACTATGAGTTTCTGGTGATGTCATTTAGGTTGAATAATGCACCAGCTGCTTTTATAGATCTGATGAATAGAATATTCATACCACATGCGGATCAATTTATGGTAGTCTTCATTAATTATATACTAGTGTATTCGAAGAGTATGGAAGAGCACGTATATCACTTGAGGACAGTAATGTGGACACTAAGAGAACATCAACTTTATGCTAAATTCTTGAAGTGTGAATTCTGGATGGACAGTGTTGCATTTCTTGGACATATGGTGTCTAAAGATGGTATCCAGGTTAATCCATAAAAGATTGAGGCAGTATCTAAATGGCCCAGACCAATGACAATCGCTGAGATTTGTAGTTTTCTAGGTTTGGTTAAGTACTATAAGAGATTTATGCAAGATTTCCCTAGAATTGCAGCTCCTATAACTCGCTTGACTCAGAAGAATGTGAAGTTCGTGTGGTCAAATGCTTATGAGAACAGTTTTTAGTTACTGTAAGAGAAGTTGACTATAGCTCCAATTCTGACTTTGCCAAATGGAGAAGAAAATTTCACCATATATTGTGATGCCTCTAGAGATGGCATAGGTTGTGTGTTGATGCAGAATGGTAGGGTAGTTGCATATGCTTCAAGGCAATTAACGAAGCACGAATAGAATTATCCTACTCACGACTTAGAGATGGTTAGAACTCCTGAAAGATTATGATTGTGAGATCCTTTATCATCCAGGTAAGGCTAATATGGTAGCAGATGCCTTGAGTAAGAAGTCTTTGAGTAGTCTTGCTCACATTAGTATTGAGAGGAGACCGTTGATCCAAGAGTTGCATGAGTTAGTGGATCAGGGTTTGATGATGAAGATGAGTATATCAGGTGGACTGTTAGCTTAGTTCAGAATCAGATCAATGCTGAGGGATAGGATTAAGGCAGCTCAAGGTCGAGATCCTATTCTAGCAGAGCTTAAAGAGAATGTTAGTGCAAGAAAATTCATTAATTTCGCACTTAATGATGAAGGTGTTTTATGGATCAGTGGTAAATTATGTGTTCCTAATATGGATAATTTGAGAGAAGAGATCCTTGAGGAAGCGCATTCTACAGCTTATAGCGTACATCCAGGTGTTACTAAGATGTACCATAATATCAGAAATTTATACTGGTGGAATGGTATAAAGAAGGATGTTGCAAAATTTTTATCTAAGTGTCTCACATGTCAGTAGGTGAAGCTAGTGCATCAAAGGCCCTCAGGATTATTACAGCTTATGCCTATCCCAGAGTGGATGTGGGATATGATTGTCATGGATTTTATGATTGGTTTGCCTCAAACGACTGGTGGATTTGATGCAATTTGGGTGATAGTTGATAGGTTAACTAAGTCAGCTCACTTTCTGCTAGTTAAGAAGACATACTCCACAGACAGATTGGCACGATTGTATGTCATCAAAATTGTTTGTCTGCATGGAGTTCCAGTGAGCATAATATCTGATAAAGGAGCCACTTTTACATCTATTTTTTGGCAAGAGTTGCATAAGGCATTTGGTACCATACTTGATTTTAGCACGGCATTCCATCCTCAAACTAATGGTCAATCTAAGAGGACCATTCAAACTTTAGAGGATATGCTAAGAATGTGTATGATGGATTTTGGAGGTCAATAGGATAATGACTTGCCACTTATTGAATTTGCATATAACAATAGTTATCATGCAAGTATTAAGATGGCTCCGTATAAAGCGTTATATGGTAGGAAGTGCATATCACCTTTATGTTGGGAAATTGGTGAGAGACAGCTGACAGGTCCAAAGTTGGTGTAGATTACTTATGAGAAAGTTCCTATCATTTAGTAGAGGTTGAGGACAGCTTTCAGCAGGCAGAAGAGTTATGTTGATCCTAGAAGGAAGGATGTTTCCTTTTTAGTTGGAGATATAGTATTTTTGAGGGTATCTCCAATGGAGGGAGTTATGAGATTTGGTAAAACGGGTAAGTTGGCTCCAAGATACATTGGGCCTTTCGAGATGTGGTCACAAGTTGGGGAAGTGGCCTATAGACTGCTATTGCCACCTGAGTTATCTCGAATCCACCCAAAGTTCCATATGTCTATACTGAGGAAGTATGTTCCTGATCCTTCTCACGTACTTCATCCTCAAGCAGTGGAGCTTAGTGAAGATTTTTCTTATGAGGAGTAACCAGTGGCGATTGTAAATCGTCAGGTTCATCAGCTTCACTCCCAAGAGATCCCTATGGTGAAAGTCCTATGGAGTAACCACATAGCATAAGACTATACATGGGAGACAAAATCTGAGATACAGGCCGCCTATCCCTATCTTTTTCATCAATAAACCTTGTATTTCCTTGCTTTTCTTTAAAATTTGAGGACTAATTTCTGTAAGGGGGGAAGACTATAATAACCTGAATATTTTAAATTATTATATATATATATATATGTGTGTGTGTGTGTGTGTGTGTGTTGAGTGGGTGTATACATATATACATTACTTAAATTATCCAATACATATATACATATATATACTAAACTTAAACTACCCTGTACATGTTTATATATATATGTATGTATATATGAATAATTAGTCAACAAGTATAAAAAAAAATCAGTCAACAAGTACAAAAAAAAAATCAGTCCACTCTCCCTTCTCCTCCCCACTTCTTCTTCTTCCCCATTTCACCTCTTTCTCTACTGTCACTGTGCGTGACCCACCTGCACCACCACACCCCTACCATTAGCATCTCTCCCTTCCACTGGACATTGACAACTGTTGGAGAGGGCCGTCTGAAGCTATTAAAGTCGCGAAGCATCAGCAGCAGCAACCTCTAGTCCTCCTGCCGCAATGCCCAACTCCACCACCACCTACTGTCACTGGAGGCGACAGTAACTCTGGCACTTGCAGCAACAGCCCTTCCTCTGCCCTTGATCTCAGTGTTAGGTGAGTTAGTGGGTTAAGGGTAGTTAGATCTTGGTTGATCTCGGTTGTTAGGTAGTTGATTTTAGTTAGTTTTTAGGTTGATTTTGATTTTGTTAATTTATAAATTATTTGTTTAAATTACCCAGAATTTTATTTTAATTATTTGGTTACTTTTTTTGGGTTTATATATATATATATATATATGTTGATCTAAATATTTTGGTTGATTTTGGTTATGGGTAATTTTTGAATATTTTAATAATTAAAAATATATTTTTTATATAATTATATTAATTAGTTATTTTGAATGGAAATTTAGTTAAATTAGCATTGTTAATTTAAGTTTTTAATTTTAGTAATGAGAAAATTTGGGAATATTATATAATTTTTAGAAATATTTTTGTACTATGTATATATTGGAATTTTATGTTAGATTTGTATTTTTGTTGAAATATTGTTTAATTATATGTTTTAAATAATGTTAGAATAATATGTGTTGATAAAATTATTTTGTGATTTTATATAATTTTTTGAGGAATTAGTTAGTGTTATGCCATTTTTTATTATATAGGTTAATTATGAGTTTTTGTTGAAATTATGGTTAAATTATATGTTTTAAATGATTTTGAAATAATAATTGGTATTAAAATTATTTTTACAAATTATTTACTATTTTCAACTAATTAATACTAATTTTTGAAAATTATATTCAAATATTAGATTATTTACTATTTTGGTGATAAAATGGGTTTTAAACTAGTTTTATTATATAATTAAACTATTTATGTAGTTAAATGTGAATTTAACTATTTTAGATCAATTATTTGAGAAATTGGTTTTTATTAATATCGTACAATATTTGCGATTTTATTAGTTAATTTTTGAGATTTTAGGTCAATTATTTGAGAACTATATGTTATAGGATTAAGTTTAGTATATTAGCATCCGAGCTGAAAACTGAAATTTAGAGAGCTATTCGCGGATTTAGTCCTTGTGGAGTAATTAATTTTGTTATGATCCTCGATATGGATTGGTTGTCTCAACACTATGTCATTGTGGATTGTCAGAGTAAAGAGGTGATTTTTAGAATTTAGAATGATAAAGAATTTAAGTTTGTGGGTGACAAGGGTTCTGCACCTCAGAATCTCATCTTCGCTATCATGGCTAGAAAGGTGCTGAGGAAGGGTTGTAAGGGATATTTGGCATTAGTCAGGGATACTTCAGTGGAGAAGTCGTCACCCACATATGTTCCTGTTGTCTGTGAGTTTTCTGATGTTTTTCCTAAGGAGTTGTCAGGTTTACCACCTCACAGAGAGATTGAGTTCTGTATAGATGTGATTCCATGCACTACTCCTATTTCAATGTCGCCCTACAGAATGGCTCCTGCAGAGTTGAAAGAGTTGAAGAAGCAGTTGCAAGAATTGCTAGATAAGGGTTTTATCATACCTAATGTTTCTCCTTGTGGTGCACCAGTCCTATTTATGAGGAAGAAGGATGGTACCCTGAAACTGTGCATAGATTACAAAAAGCTGAATAAGGTGATAGTGAAGAACAAGTATCCTCTCCCAAGGATAGATGATCTGTTTGATCAGCTTCAGGGTGCACAGCTCTTTTCTAAGATTGATTTGAGGTCGGGTTATCATCAGTTGCGGATCAATGAAGCCGATGTTCCTAAAATGGCATTTCGCACTCAATATGGCCACTATGAGTTTCTAGTAATGTCATTTGGGTTGACTAATGCACCAGCTACTTTTATGGATCTGATGAACAGGGTATTCAGACCATTTGTGGATCAATTTATGGTAGTCTTCATTGATGATATACTGGTGTATTCAAAGAATATAGAGGAGCACGTATATCACTTGACGACTGTACTATAGACACTAAAAAAATCAGCTTTATACTAAATTCTCGAAGTGTGATTTCTAATTGGAGAGTATTGCATTCCTTGGACACATAGTGTCCAAAGATGGTATCTAAATTGATCCACAGAAGATTGAGGTAATGTTTGAATGGCCTAGACCGACAACAATCACAGAGATTCATAGTTTTCTGGGTTTACCTAGGTATTGTAGGAGATTTGTGTAGGATTTTTCCAGAATTATAGCTCCTATTACTCGCTTGACTCAAAAGAATATGAAGTTTGAGTGGTCAAATTCTTGTGAGAATAGTTTCCAGTTGTTGAAGGAGAAGTTGACCACAACTCCAGTTTTGGCTTTGCCTTATGGAGTAAATAAGTTCACTGTGTATTGTGATGCCTCTAGAGTTGGCCTAGGTTGTGTGTTGATGCAGAATGGTAAGGTGATAGCTTATGCTTTAAGGCAGTTAAAGAAGCATAAATAAAATTATCTTACTCACGACCTAGAGATGGTTATAGTGATCTTTGCTCTTAAGATTTGGAGGCATTATCTGTATGGGGTGACTTATGAGATTTTCACAGATCATAAGAGCCTTAAGTACATTTTTCAATAGAGAGATCTTAATCTAAGGCAAAGGAGATGGTTAGAACTCTAGAAGGACTATGACTGTGAGATTCTTGATCATCCAGGCAAGGCTAATGTGGTAGCAGATGCCTTGAGTAGGAAGTCTTCAGGTAGTCTTGCTCACATTGGTGTGGAGAGGATACCGTTGATCCAAGAGTTACACCAGTTAGTGGATCAAGGTCTAATGATGAAAATGAGTAGATTTTATGGACTGTTAGCTCAATTCAGAGTTCGATCTGTGCTGAGAGATATGATTAAGGCAGCTCAGGGCCAAGATCATATTCTAGTAGAGCTTACAGAGAATAATCGTGTAAGGAAGTTCACTGATTTCACACTTGATGATGAAGGTGTTTTATGGATCAATGGTAGGTTATGTGTTCCTGATGTGGATAATTAGAGAGAAGAGATCCTTGAGGAAGCATATTCTACAGCCTATAGCGTACATCCAGGTATCACTAAGATGTACCATAAAATCAAAGATTTACACTGGTGGGATGGATTGAAGAAGGATGTAGCTAATTATGTTGCTAAGTGTTTGACATGTTAGCAGGTGAAAGCTGAACATCATAAGCCTTTTGGGAAGCTTCAGCCACTTCTTATTCCTGAGTGGAAATGAGAGAGAATTGCTATGGATTTTGTGGTTGGGTTAGTCAAAAAGCATCCTACAAGTCAACCTATTTTCTACCTTCCTTACCTATCTTCTTCCTCTTTCTTTTCTTTCCATTGTTGACGCAACAACTAAACCACCGAGCTTCGCCAGCATCGCCTGAGCCACCACGAATCACAACTAAGCTCGCCCCACCTACTCTCTTCCTCCTATCATTTTCAAGGAGCCTCCGATTGTCGATTTCCTACAAGAAACCATGGAGAGCTACAATGTCACTGACGAAATTCGATCACTTTTAGCTCAAATTTTTGGGCTCTATGAACTCCTCTCAATGCCTACGTCTCAATTCTCAAGTCGGTTTAAGTTTACGACGTCCGGATTGTAATTTTTTTCAAATTTAGTTTATGTCATTTCGAGTTTTTATTTTTTTTACTCTTGAGTTTGATTGATTTATGAATTTTCCTTTTGGAAATATTGATGTGTGAATCTTAGGCTACCTAAATATATTTTTTTGAATTAATTTGAATTATGGGTATTTTTTATTATTTTAATATTAAAATATTGAATTTTTTATAATTATGTTATTTAATTATTTTGGATGGAAATTTAGTTAAATTAGTGTTAGTCATTTAAGTTAATAATTTTAGAATTTTTAAAATAATTTTTGGTGAATTTATATAATTTTTAGGAATATTATTTATATTATGTGAATTATATATATATGAGTTAATTGTGTAATTTTGTGGAAATTATAGTTAAATAATGTGTTTTAGATTATTTTAGAATTATATAGTTATTAAAATGATTTTTATAAATTATTTACTATTTTTAACTAATTAATACTAATTTTTGAAAATTATATTTAAATAATATATTATTTACTATTTTGATGATTAAATGGATTTTTAATTACTTTTAATACATATTTAGGCTATTTAAGCTATTTGAATATATAAAAGTGAATTTTTACTATTTTATATTGAATTATTGAAAATTGAATTTTTATTAATATTATATTATTATTTGAGATTTTTATTTAATTATTGTGAAAATAATTGTATTTATTGTTTTAATGTTCAAGTATACTATATATTGGTATTTTGTGGACATTTATGGAATTTAATGATTTTCAATATATTTATTATTTTATTTGTATTTTTGGTGAATTGTGAACCTTAGTTGAAAAATTATGCAGTTCGAGGTCTCAACTCGAGATGTTGTGCAATATGTGTTTTAGAAGTGTGTTTTCCTTGTAGGATCGGCTCTACTTTTTAGTAGAGAGATGTCCGTTTTTACAGAGGAGATTTTGCTAAATTTTTTATAAAATTCTCGTAAAACGTGACGTCGAGTCAATACTTTGTGTTTTGATTGGATTTTAAATTCCTAGATCAAGTCTTTCTTTAGAATTCTTAAATATATAAGTTAGAATTTATTCTTATAATATAATATTTTTTTTCTAGTTGCGCCGAAACCGAGGCCTATCGGACTGGCCATGTCGAGCTAGTCTTGAGAAGCGCAAACTTATGAGTTATTATCTTATATATGCATTGCATGTAGAATGCATAAAAATTTGCATCCATGGAATTTAAAATGAAATTCAATATGAATATTTCTTTAAATGTAAAATATATTTTTAGTATACTTTTAGTATATTTTCGATATATTTTAATATACATGAGATGTATATATTTGATATATTCCTAATATGCAATCGGTATATGTAATAACCCTAGTTTTTTAAATTATTTTAATATAAAATGAGATATATTGTGTTAATAAATTTAAAATTTATATTTAATTATTTTACTATTTTGTGGTTAATTATTATTATTTTATGTTTAATTATATTTTCTACATAAATATTTTATTTTAGGAACTTATTATTTTAAACAATTAATTTACATTATTCATGTTTACTTTTGGATACTATTATTTTAATAATATTTAATTTAGTGTATTATTATTTTAATATTATTATTTTTAATAAATTACATTATTTGTATTATCATTATCATTTATTGTTATTTTATGTATATATGTTAATGTATGTGTGTGTTATATATGTGTGTGTGTGTGTGTGTCTATATATATATATATATATATATATATATTGAAAGCAAGAGCAAAAAACGCAGAGCTCCTTTCTTCCCCGCTACCACCGTTCGATCCTTGCCCGTTGGTATGCCTCCCGTTACTCTGATGCTAGACAACCAACCTCCTTCCTTCCTCTGCCATCGACGTCGCCTGTTCTTCCCTTTTCGGTCACTGGTTTTGCAAAAAACGGCAACAACAACAGTGGATAGCTCCTCATCGTCGATCGCTTTTTCGACCACCATTTTGCATGTTTCTAGTCTCTATCAACTCCCTAAGCTCCGATGGTCCTTATTCCAAGCTCCGTTCAAGCTCTAACCCAATTGTTTGTGAGTTCTCTTAATATTTCAGTTTTAAGCTTTTTTTTTTTTTTTGAGTTGACTTTTGGTTAATTTATGCAAACTCCTTTAAGAAAAGGTGATTCTAGTAGCTCAAGCTCCATGAATATATTTTTTTTTAATTTTTGGAATTTATTTTAATGTTTGTGAATTTTTGAATATTTTATTATTATTTATTTAATTTTTGTAAATTTATTTATTTAATTATAAAATTGGTTGATTTAGTGTTAGTATATATTGTTATTAATTTTAGTGTTGAGAAAATAATTTTTGGGATTATTATGTAATTTTTAGTAATATTTTTAGTTTATGTAAATATTGGACTATTAAGTTAAATATATATTTTTGTTAAAATTATTGATTAATAATGTGTTTCAGTTGATATTAGTATATTATATGTTAAGGAAATAATTTTAATGATTTTATATAATTTTTTGAAGAATATTAGTTAAATTATGGATATTTTGAAATTATTAGGGTAATTGTTTAATTTTGTTAAAATTATAGTTAAATATTATGTTTTAATTGGTTTTAGAATTATTTAAGATATTAAAATGATTTTTATAAATTATTTACTATTTTTAACTAATTAATACTAATTTTTGAAAATTATTTCAAATAATATATTATTTTACTAAATTGGTAATTAAATGGATTTTTAATAACTTTTAATATATATTTAGGCTATTTATGTTATTTGAATATATAAAGTGAATTTTTATTTTTTTATAATGAATTATCGAGAAATTGAATTTTTAATAATATTATATTATTATTTTGGGATTTTTACGTAATTATTGTGAAAATAATTATATTTAGTCTTTTAATGTTAAATATGCTATATTTTGATATTTTGAGGATATTTATGGAAATTATTGATTTTAATATATTTATTATATTATTTGTATTTTTGGTGGAATTGTAGACTTCGATTAGAAATTGTGTAATTCGGTGTCCCAACCGAAGGTGTTGAGTGTTTCTGTTTCTACAAGTGTGTTTTCTTGCAAGATCGACTCTACTTTTTAGTAGAGAGATGTCTGTTTTACATAGGAAGCTCTGCCGAATCTTTAGTAGAATTCTCGTAAAATATGACATTGGGTCGATCCTGAAATTATATGTCTGTCTATGTTCCGTATTCTTAGATTGAGTCTGTCTAGAAGCTTAAGTTAGATTTATTCTGATTTCTGTTATTATTTTATTGTTTAGTTACGCCGAGACCGATGCCTAGTGGACTGGGCCCGTTGAACCAGTTTCGTGGAGCGCAAACTTATGAGTTGTTATTTTATATATACATCACACTTAGGTTGCATGTTTTAGAATATTCATGTTTTGATTTATATTTATTCATTAAATGTTTCATTAAATGCTTAAGTATACTTTAGGTATACTTTAGATATATTTTTAATATATTTTTTATATATTTTTAAATAAATGCATGTTTTACTTTTGATATATACTTAGCATGTTTTTAAGTATATTATTGGTTTATTTTTAGTATATATATGGTTTATTTTGTTATTATGAATGTATTCTACATTATTTGTTTTTCCCATATGAATGATTTATTTTAAATGAAGGATATCGATAGAACGTGATACTAAGTGGGTAGCACTAGGACCGTGTACATACTAGTGCGATAGATTTAGGGTTAAGTGAGGATTACTTATGGTAATTATGATTTGATTGAGAATGATTTAATTGATTTGATTGAGATGTGATATGATTGATAATGTGGTTGTTGGAGCTCGGTGGACCTAGTGTCTCGGGGCCAATCACACTGACAGTCAGACTGTTGGAGCTCGGTTGACTTAGTGTCTTGAGGCCAGTCTACTGTCCATATGGAATAAGTGAATTTTATTTGAAATTAAGTGAGCCTGTATGGCTAGAGTGATGTTATTATTAATCGAGGTTATGATTAAATAGAGTTCTATTTGGTCCCTCATAAACAAATGTTTTTCAATACTATATTATAAAGTGATTTTCATCATTTGTGTGAAATGCTTGTATATATATTTGTTATATACGAATGATTGATTGCATTTGACATTAGGAAATGCATGTATATATATTATAACAATTCACTCAGTGAGGTCTGACTCCCCTCAGTTGATTTATCAGGAGATTTTTCTTCTTTAGACCTCAGTTGTAGGCCTATCCGCCGAATTTCTTTTGCCCCGACTTGTGTATGTAAACTAATTAGTTTTATTTGTACTCTAAAAAACTGCAATAGTGAGTTGTATTTGATATTGGCTGTATGTTGGTTCTAATTCAGAGGCTTTTCTCTGAATATTGTATTAATATATTTTATTTTATAGTATGTCAGAGTTATTTTATTATATTGGTTTGAAATTTAAATATTGGTGCACATTTTATTTTAATTATTGCATATTTTTATTCTTTTAAGGCTTGCTACGGGTTCCAGATTCGAAAGAATTCTCATTCCCTAGCGCCGGTCATGACTCCCGATTTGGGTCGTGACTCCCGATTTGGGTTGTGACATTATATTTCTAGTATATTTATGTCACGACCCAAAACAGGGGCCATGACCGGCGCTAGGGAACGGGAATTCTTTCGAATCCGGAACCCATAGCAAGCCTAAAAATAAAATAAATCATGCAATAATAACAATAACCATATAATATGCAGCGGAAATAAAAATCATAATATCATAATATTATCCATATCAACTGGATTTAATTCAAAACTCATCTCATCACATATATATAATCTTTAATACAAATCCAGTTTCAATATAGTACATCTCTTTAAAATAAAGTACATGAAATCCAATACTTTAATTCACAACTACTGCAGTGTCTAGATAAAATAAATAAGACTCAAGTAGATAATTTACACAAAGAAGCCGGGGCGGAAGAAATCCGGCGTATCGACCTGCTACTGAGGTCTGAAGAAGTTGACTCTCCTGAAAAATAGTCAACGGAGGGGAGTCAGACCTCACTGAGTGAATTACTATAATATATATACATACACACTAAGTGATAATGCATACAGTCAACAGTATATATGTAATATATATATATATACAGGCAAATTCATACAGATGCAGAAAATCATTTTATATGTTTTATTGAAAATCATCTTTTATGAAGGATCACATAGAACCCTAGAATATCGCAACCTCAGAAAATAGTGTTAAACAACACTCTAGCCACACAGGCTCACTTAATCCAAATATATCCACTTAATCCATTTGGACAGTAGACTGGCCCCGAGACACTAAGTCAACCGAGCTCCAGCAGTCTAACTGCCAGTGTGATTGGCCCCGAGACACTTGGTCAACCGAGCTCCAGCAATCACACCCACAAACCACATCTCACATATCGATAATCATAATCAAATCAATATCCACAAATAAGTTAGTATTATAGCCTAAATACTATAGGCGTACCGATACGTACTCGGTCCTAGTGTTGCCCACTAGGTAGCACGTTCTATTGATATCCTTCATTAATAAATAATATAAAACATTCATTCACAATAAGTGATGCATGAATTTAAATAAAACAACAATATAAACCATATATATACCGAAAATATACCAAACATAAACCAGGTATATTTTGAGTATATATATGTCAAATAAATCTAATCAAATCATAAATTAAACTAAAAATATATTTAAAAACATTTTAAATATATTTTATTAATAAAACATGTATATAATTTATTATATACCAAAAATAAACCAAAAATATACTTAATGCAAACTTAAGAAATAATCAATTTATTTATGCATATTTAATCAACATAAAACATGCATTTCTAAATCATGCCTCCTAAGCATATATATATAATATAGTAACTCACCTAGTGCGCTCCACGAGACAGGTCCGACGGGCCTGGTCCACTAGCCCTCAGTCTCGGCGCAACTAAACAAGAAATAATTAACTGACATCAGAATAACCCTAATAGAAATCCTAGAATTCAATCTAGAGTATTAAAATACGGAAACAGAATTAGGGTTCGACTGGACATCACGTTTTACGAGAATTCTACCAAAAATCCGGCAGAACCTCCCCTGTAAAACGGACATCTCTCTACTCAAAAGAGTAGAGCCGACCCTGCAAAGAAATACACTTCAAAATATAAGCTCAACACAATCAAAATCCCACGGTCGGACTCCAAACTACAGTCCACCGACCGGGGTCCACAAACACAGAATAATTTCCCGAAATACCATAAATATCCTTACAACATAGAAATACATCTCATAGGTAAAAATTACATAATTAGCCTTGAAACACTATAAAAACCGATTAAAACTCATTTTATTAGAAAAATCGTATATTATATATATAATTGAAAATAATTCCTGAAAAATAGTTTTAATTAATTAAAAATACCAAATATTTTGTAGAAATCATTTTTATACCTTAAATAAATATTAAAACCAATTAAATTACATTTTTAGACAATTTAGGGTAAAATTACCAAAATACCCCTATAGATATTAATATACTTAAATTACTTCAAAA
This sequence comes from Mallotus nudiflorus, assembly GCA_947683625.1. Lineage (NCBI taxonomy): Eukaryota > Viridiplantae > Streptophyta > Magnoliopsida > Malpighiales > Euphorbiaceae > Mallotus > Mallotus nudiflorus. Next base: position 307,979 of record CANTUR010000031.1, on the reverse strand, counting down.
ATTCACCAAAAATCATACAATTATCCAAAATTAATTTTCTCAACATATTTATCAATAATATCAATAATTAAACTCAATTAACCAATTAAATTCAAATAAAAACACATTTAACCTAATTTCACAAAATCACATAAACTCCAATAATTCAAAATAAATACTTAGAAATTCATAAAAAATTCCAAATAAATTCCTATAATTCATTTCAACACCTAATTTAACCATAAACTCAAATTTCATAATTTAAATAATTAATTTCCAAAAATTAGAAAATAATATTAAAATATTCAAAAATACCCAAAAATCCAAAAAATCTCCAAAAATTCTACAAAAATTCATACATGTATATTAAGCTACTAGGAACAACATTTGTGAAGGAAGTTTTCATGAATCATCCAATTCGAAGCTCAAAAAAATCAAAAACCCTAATAGGCCGAAATTGAAAAAATCGAAACCTAAGCAATTCTAGACCATTTAAGCTCAAACCAAAGCTAGAATCACACTCACCAGAGCTCAAGGAGAAGAAAGAGACTGGCGGTGTCGAAAATGGTGGCCGAAATCGACGTGATCGACGGTGGATCGATTTTCGGCTTCTCCGGCCAAAATCGATCTCCAGACGCCGGAAACGGCCTCCTCAGGCGGCGAAATTGGTCGGGGAAGATGGTGGCACACCGGACGGCACACCCACGGTGAAGGAACGGCACGGCAGCGATCGGAAATGGAGAAGGGAGAATCGGGAGGAAGAAGAAGAAGTCGGGGGCAGTTTTGTAATTTTCCAAATCTTTTGTAATTTTGACAAATATATGTATATATATATACTTTATACTATATATTAAAATAATATTAAATTACACACATCAAATATACACCACACACATAAAATTTAATATTTTAATAATTTATACTAAATAAAATTAATTAAATAACAATAAAACAAATAAATAATTAATAAAATATTAGGGTAATAATAAACCCTAATTAAATAAATATACACACACAGGCTTTATTTAATAATTTAAAAATATGTATGAGTTCATGCAAGTCCGTAAATATATTTAAAATAATTAATAATACATTGTTTACGTGAAAATTTCCCCGAAAATGCAAGTCCCGGGAAAATTTTACGTAAAACACTAAAAATAATACACCGTAATTAAAATAGGTTTTAAATACATATTAACTCGTAAAAATATCACATATATATTCAAAATTTATTAACACTGCATATCCCGGTACAGTGTAAAAATATTTTAAAAAAACACAGGATATTACAATTTATAGTTTATTTTGGTATATATGTGGCTTATATATTTGGAATATTTTTAGTATATCTCTAGTGTGCAATTGGTATATTTTTCTGTATATGATGGGTATATTTTGCTATAAATGGATGCTATTACATTTAAATTATGTATTTTTATTATTTTAATAATTAAGTTTATTTAAAGGATAGCAGTAGAATATGCTGTCTAGTGGGCTCCACTAGAACTGTGTGCGTACCAATACGTTAGAATGTTAAGAGTAATATGGTGAGATTATTTGATGAGAGATTTGATTGATTTTGATCATTGTGATATTGTGGTGAGAGTGGTGTGATTGCTGGAGCTCGGTAGACTTAGTGTCTCGAGGCCAATCACACTGACAGTGAGACTGTTTGAGCTCGGTTGACTTAGTGTCTCGGGGCCAATCTACTGTCCAAAAATGGATAAGAGATATATATATTGGAATTAAATGAGCTTGTATGGCCAGTGAGAAATTATGATCGAGGTTGCACACTGTTAGGATTCTGCTCTGATCCTTCAATCAAAAGTAAATTGTTTTATCCATTTATTATTATTAAAAAGAGATTTCAGTATGAATTGCCTATATATATATATATATATATATATAATATACTGATGTTTGATTGCATATGACATTAGGAGGTGTATGTATATATAATATAATAATTCACTCAATAAGGTTTGACTATAACATCCTGAGTTTTTAAAATATTTTAAACTGCATTGGGATATACAGTGTTAATAATTTTATATATAATTATGATATTTTTATGAGTTTGATATTTATTTAAAGCTTATTTTAATTATTTTATGTTATTTTAAGTACCTTACGTAAAAAATTTTCAAAAATTTTATTTTCGGGGAAATTAACACGTAAATAATTTAATATTAATTATTTTAAACAATTTCACGAATTTGCATGAACTCATATATATTTTTAAAGTGCTAAAATAAAGTGTATATATGTGTATATATTTAAATTAAACTAGGGTTTAATTAATTACCCTAATTTTTATTATTTATTATTTAGTTTTAATATTATTTAATTATTTTTAAGTGTATAAAATTATTAATATATTAAATTATATGTGTGTGGGAGTTTATATTATTATAATATATAGTGTGATTATATATATATATATATATATACATATATACATAATATATAGTTTAAAAATCTAAAGTTTGCCAAAATTACCAAACTACCCCTCCCTCCTCCTTTCTCTTCCCGATCGTCCCGTTCTTTCTCCGGTCACTGTCATGCCATTTCTTCACCATCAGTGTGTCTCCCGGTGTGCCACCTTTGTCCTCAGCCAGCTCCACCACCTTCTCTTCCTTCTCTGACGCCGTTCGAAGCCTATTTTGGCCGGAAGACCGAAACTTGAAGCTAACATCGATCGACGTGATTCCGGCCACCATTTTTGACACCGCCAGTCTCTATCTTCTCCTTAAGCTCCTATGAGTGTGATTCCAAGCTTTTTTTCACTTAAAATGGTCTAGATTTGCCTATGTTTCAATTTTACAATTTCAGCCTATTAGGGTTCTTGATTTTTTTTAACTTCAATTTGATTGATTCATGAAAAATCCCTTAACAAACTATGATCCTAGTAGCTTAATCTTCATGTGGGAATTTTTGTATAATTTTTGGAATTTATGTTGATTTTTAGGTATTTTTTATTATTTTATTATTATTTTCTAATTTTCAAAAATTAATTAATTAAATTATGAAATTGTGTTTTATGGTAAATATAGGTTTTTAAATGAATTATATAAATTTATTTGTAATTTTTGTGAATTTTTGTGTATTTATTTTGAATTTATTTAGTTTATGTAATTTTGAAAAAAAAAAGGGTTAATTATGTGTTTAATTGAAATTAATTATTTAATTGAGTATATTTATTGATATTATTGAAATATATGTTGAGAAAATTAATTTTTATGCAATTATATTATTTTTGGTGAATTTTTGGATTAATTTTAGTATATTTATATATAGGGGTATTTTGGTAATTTTACACTAAATTGGCTAAAAATGTAATTAAATTGGTTTTAATAATTATTTAGGGTATAAAAATGATTTCTACAAATTATTTAGTATTTTTAACTAATTAAAACTATTTTTCGTAAATTATTTTCAATTATATATATAATATACGATTTTTCTAATAAAATGAGTTTTTATCGGTTTTTACTATGTTTTAGGGTTAATTATGTAATTTCTACTTATAAAATGTATTTTTATTATATAAGGGCATTTACGTTATTTTGTAAATACTCTGTGAATTGTAAACCTCGGTCAGTGATTTGTAGTTTGGAGTCCGACCGAAGGATTGTGGTTGTGTTCTGTGTTTATTTTTGAAGTGCATTTCTTTACAGGGCTGGCTCTACTCTTTGAGTAGAGAGATGTCCATTTTACAGGGGAGGTTCTGCAGAATTTTTGGTAGAATTCTCATAAAATGTGATATCCGATCGAATTCTGATTTAATTCTGTATTTGGTAATCTAGATCGAGTCTTTAGAACTTCTATTAGATTTATTCTGATTCTTGTCGTTATCTGTTTGTTTAGTTGCGCCAAGACCAAGACCTAGTGGACCAGGCCCATCGGATCCATCTCGTGGAGCGCAATAAATAGTGAGTTTCAATTCTATATATATATATGCTCTAGGGTGCATAATTTTAGAAATCTATGTTTTATTTTGACTAAAAATGCATAATGGTATTAATTAGTTCTTAAGTTTATTTTTAGTTTACTTTTGGTATATTTTAAACTATATGCATGTTCTATTAATGAATTATATTTAAAATGGTTTTGAATATATGTCTAGTTTATTTTGTAATTTAGTTAGATTTATTTGACGTATATATGCTCAAAATATGCCTAGTTTACTTTGGGTATATTTCTAGTATATATATGGTTTATTTTGCTATTTTATTTAAATACATGCATCATTTATTTGTGAATGTATGTTTTATATTTTAATGAAGGATATCAATAGAACGTGCTACCTAGTGGGCAGCACTAGGACCGAGTACGTATTGGTACGCTTATAGCATTTAGGCTCTATTACTAACCATTTGTGGATATTGATTGGATTTGATTATTTGATGTATGAGATATGATTTGGGAGTGTGATTGTTGGAGCTCGATTGACCAAGTGTCTTAGGGCTAATCACACTGACAGTCAGACTGCTGGAGCTCGGTTGACTTAGTGTCTCGGGGCCAGTCTACTGTCCAAATGGATCAAGTGATTAGATTTGAAATAAGTGAGTCTGTATGGCTAGAGCGTTGTCTAACACTATTTTGAGGTTGCGATTTTCTAGGGTTCTATTTGATCCTTCATAAACAGTGATTTTCAGTAGAATTATATAAAATGATTTTGTTACATCTGTGTATATTTGCTTGTATATATATTTATTATATATACTATTGACTGTGTGCATCGACATTTAGTATGCATGTATATATATTATAGTAATTCACTCAGTGAGGTCTAACTCCCCTCCGTTGACTATTTTTCAGGAGAGTCATCTTCATCAGACCTCAGTAGCAGACTTGTACGCCAGATTTCTTCCGCTTTGGCTTCTTTATGTAAACTGCTTATTTGAGTTTTATTTTATAATCTAGACACTACAATAGTTATAGTCGATTGTGAGATTATTGTATTATATTTGTATGAGATATGTACTTTAAATATTTGAACTGAATTTGTATTAAAAATTTATTTATATATGAGATGAGGATATTGATTTAATTTTATTTGGTGGAAATATTATTTTGATATTTATGATTTTATTCCGCTGCAGAATATTTTATTTAATTGTATTATTATTATTAGTATTGCATGTTTTATTTTATTTTAAGGCTTGCTACGGGTTCCGGATTCGAAAGAATTCTCGTTCCCTAGCGTCGGTCATGGCCCCTATTTTGAGTCGTGACATTGACATTCCTCAGTTATTTTTTTTAAGAGATCTTATATTGTCAGACCTTAGTAGTAAAGCTCTCCGCTGGTATTCTTCTGCCTTGGCTATTTTATGAAAAATGTATATTTAAACTCTGATTTGTAATCTAGAAACTGCAGTAGTAATATTATTGTAGTAGCTGAGTGTTGTATCGAAGATTTTTGTATCCGAATGTTATATGAGATATTTTTTATTATGTATAATGATAAAAATTTATTTATATATTATTTAAAGTTTTAATTCTATCGTATATTTATTTATTTATTTATTGCATGTGCGTTTATTTCTAAGGTTTGCTATGGGTTTCGGATTCGAAAGAATTTTCATTCCCTAACGTCAGTCATGACTCCTAATTTTGGTCGTGACATTAACCTAATTAAAATAGGAAATAGATTGTCCATCAATTTAAAATTATATTTTAATTAATTTAATTTTACTTTTATTAGTAAATTACTAAATTAACCAATTTTTATATAATAATAAGAGAAAGTTTTTCTTTAATTTTTTTTGTCCCCCTTCATATATATATATATATATATATATATATAAAAGAAGAGAGAAAAGAAAAAAAATTATATGAATATACCAAAAATGAAAAAAATTTCAAAAACTTGAAAAACTTTCAAAAATATTTTTACAAAATTAATTTTTTCAAATATAGTTTATTCCTTTTGCCACTTTTATTTTTACAGTTGCCTTTTTTTACTAACATTTTTTTCTTTTTTACTGATTTTTTCAACTTTTTTTTTATTTTATACTTTTATTTCAACATTTTATTTGTTTTCTTTTTTTTAACATTTTTTGTTTTATACTGTTTTCATTTATTTTTTCTCAATTTTTTTGTTTAATATTTTTTTTGCTGTCTTCATCTATTTTTTTATCAATGTATTTTTGCTCAACATTTTTTTAATATTTTTTTTATTGTCTTCATTTTTTTTAAACATTTTTTTCTAATTTTATAATATTATATTTTTTTTTTCTCAACATTTTTTTTTCTAATGTCTTCATCTTTTTTTCTTAATTTTTTTGCTCAACATTTTTTTTATTTTTTATTTTTAAGGTGCTCTCTTCATTTTATTCTCAACATTTTCTTTTTTTTTTCCCTTAATATTTTTTTCTTTTCAGACTTTTTTTTTCAAATGAATAATTATGAACTAAACATCTTTAATTCTTGTTAAATCAAGCAATAAATATCTTCAACTATTGTAATAATAATAAATAAATAAAATTTTCTCCTTTTATATTTTTAAAGAATAACGATTTTATTTTTTTACTATAATTTGTTTATTAAAATGTCTATGTCACGACCCAAAACAGGGGTCATGACCGGCGCTAGGGAACGGGAATTCTTTCGAATCCGGAAACCATAGCAAGCCTAAAAATAAAATAGAACATACAGTAATAATAACAACAACTTTAAATGCAGCGGAAATAAAATCATAATTATCAAAATAAAATCCATATCTCATATATAAATAAATCCTTCAATACAAGTTCAATTCAAATTCTTAAAGTACATAACTCAAACAAATATAATACAATATCTTTTAACAATTTTACGACTACTGCAGTGTCTAGGATATAAAATAAAACTCAAGACTCAGATAAGCAGTTTACATAAAGAAGTTGGGGCGAAAGAAATCCGGCGTACAGGTCTGCTACTGAGGTCTAAAGACGAAGACTCTCCTGAAAAATGGTCAACAGAGGGGAGTCAGACCTCACTGAGTGAATTACTATAATATATATACATGCATACTAAATGACAATGCATATAGTCAATAGTACATATATAAATATATATATAGGCAAATACATACAAATGCAATAAAATCATTTATATATTTTTTGTCTGAAAACCACTAGTTATGAAGGATCAAATAGAACCCTAGAATATCACAACCTCAAAATAGTGTTAGACAACACTCTAGCCACATAGGCTCACTTATTTCAAAATATATTCACTTATTCCATTTGGACAGTAGACTGGCCCCGAGACACTAAGTCAATCGAGCTTCAGCAGTCTGACTGTCAGTGTGATTAGCCCCGAGACACTTGATCAACTGAGCTCCAGCAATCACACTCCCAAATCATTTTTCACATATCAAATAATCAGATCCAATCAATGTCCTCAAGTAGGTTAGTAATATAGCCTAAATGCTACAAGCGTACCGGTACGTACTCGGTCCTAGTGCTGCCCACTAGGTAGCACATTCTATTGATATCCTTCATTTTAAATATAAAGCATACAATCATAAAAATAAATGATGCATGAATTTAAATAAAATAGCAACAATAACCATATATATACTAGAAATATACCAAAAATAAACCAGGTATATTTCAAGTATATATACGTCAAATAAATCCAATTAAATCGTAAAATAAACTAAATATATATTTAAAAACATTTTGAACATAAATGTCTAATAAAGCATGCATATAATTCGAAATATATCAAAAATAAACTAAAAATAAACTTAAGTGTTGATTAAATTATTTATGCATATTTAATCCAAATAAAATATACATTTCTAAAATCATGCATCCTAAAGCATATATATATAAAATAGTAACTCACACTTAGTGCGCTCCTCGAGATGGGTCCAACAAGCCTAGTCCACTAAGCCTCGATCTTGGCGCAACTAAACAAACAATAAATAACGGACATCAGAATAAACCTAACAAAAAACCCTAGAAACTCGATCTAGAATATTAGACACATAATTAAAAATCAGAATTCGACCGGACATCACATTTTATGAGAATTCTATCGAAAATTCAGCAAAACCTCCCCTGTAAAATGGAATCTCTCTACTCAAAGAGAAGAGCCGGCCCTACAAAGAGATGTACTTCAAAAAACAGACACAAAAACACATCCACAACCCCTCAATTGGACTCCAAACTACAGTCTACCGACCGGGGTCCACAATCACAGAATAATTATGGAAATACCAAAAATACCCTTATATTATAGAAATACATTTTATAAGTAGAAATTACGTAATTAACCTTAAAACACATTAAAAACCAATAAAACTCATTTATTTAGAAAAATCATATATTATATATATAATTTGAAAATAATTCACAAAAAATAGTTTTAATTAGTTAAAAATACTAAATAAATTGTAGACATCATTTTTATACCTTAAATAACTATTAAAATCAATTTAATTACATTTTTAGTCAATTTAGGGTAAAATTACCAAAATACCCCTATATATATATATATATATATATATATATATATATATATATATATACTAAAATTACTCCAAAAATTCACTAAAAATAATATAATTGTAAAAAATTAATTTTCTCAACATATTTATCAATAATATCAATAATTAAACTCAATTAACTAATTAATTTCAATTAAAAAAAACAATTAACCTAATTTTCCAAAATTACATAAACCTAAATAAATTCAAAATAAATACATAGAAATTCATAAAAATTCCAAATAAATTTCTATAATTCATTTTAACACCTATATTTATCATAAAACACAATTTCACAATTTAATTAATTAATTTTCAAAAATTAGAAAATAATAATAAAATATTCAAAAATACCCAAAAATTAAAATAATCTCCAAAAATTCGAAAAAAATTCAAACATGTAGATTAAGCTAAGGGAAACAACATTTGTGAAGGAATTTTTCATGAATCAATCAATTCAAAGTTCAAAAAAATCAAGAACCCTAAAATGGCCGATTTACCAAAATTGAAACCTAAGCAAATCAAGATCATTTTAAGTGAAACAAAGCTTGGAATCACACTCATCGGAACTCAAGGAGAAGAAAGAGACTGGCGGTGTCAAAAACAGTGGCCGGAATCACGTCGATCGACGTTAGCTTCCACTTTCGGCTTTCCGGCCAAAAACGGGCTTCCCGACGTCGAAAACAGCTACAGCAGGCGGCGGGGAAGGCTGGGGAAGGAGGTGGCATGCCGGGAGGCACACCAATAGTGAGAAAATGGGATGACAGTGGCCAGATTCGCGTGAGGGACGATCGGGAGTGAGGGAGAAGCTTCAATGGCACAATGGTAAATAACTCAAACTTTATAATTTTATTTAATATTAAATGTATATGTATATATATATATACTTTACACTATATATTAAAATAATATAAAATCACACACATTAAATATACACCACACACATAAAATTTAATATTTTTAATAATTTATACACTAAAAATAATTAAATAATATTAAAACTAATAATAAATAATAAAATATTAGGGTAATTAATTAAACCCTAATTAAATAAATACACACATATATATTTTATTTAGAACTTTTAAAAATATATATGAGCTCATGCAAATGTGTGAATTTACTTAAAATAATTGATAGTAAATTATTTACGTAAAAATTTTCCCGAAAATGCAAGTCCCGGGAAAATTTTACGTAAAATACTTAAAATATCATAAAATAATAAAAAATCAATTTTAATTAAATAACATCTCATGAAATATCATAAATATATACAAAAATTATTAACAATGTATATCCCAATGCAGTATTAAAATATTTAAAAACTTGGGAGATTACAGTCTTCCCCCCTTATAAGAATTCGTCCCCGAATTCTAGAAAGAAAATGATCACAAGATCAAGAAGGAAAGAGATACGGGTAAGAAGCTCGCATCTCAGCTTCAGTCTCCCACATATGCTTCTCGACTCTGTTGCTACGCCACAGAACCTTGACCATCGAAATCTGCTTCGATCGCAACTGTCGAATTTGATAATCAACGATCGCCACAGGTTCTTCCACAAACGTTAAATCTTCACTCACTTCTACACTGTCGGGCAGCAACACATGTGAAGGGTCTGAGATATACTTCCTCAACATCGAGATATGAAATACTGGATGCACTTGTGACATACTCGGAGGCAAATCCAACTGATATGCAACAGTGCCAACTCTCTCCAGAATCTCAAACGGTCCAATATATCTCAGTGCCAACTTACCCTTCCTGCCAAATCTCATCACACCCTTCATCGGAGATACCTTCAGAAAAATAAAATCTCCAACCTGAAACTCCACATCTCTGCGCCTAGGATCCACATAGCTCTTCTGCCTGCTAACTGCAATCTCTAATTTGCGCTTAATCACGGCGACTTTCTCTGCAGCATCTTCATATAAAGCCTCATACGATGCCATGCCAATACTGCTATGGTAGCTGTTATTATATGCAAACTCTACGAGTGGCAAATGATCATCCCAGCTACCTCCTAAATCCAAGACACACATCCTCAACATATCTTCCAGTGTCTAGATCATCCTCTCAGATTGACCATCTGTATGAGGATGAAAAGCAGTACTGAAGTCCAACCTAGTGCCCATTGCTTCCTGCAACTTCTACTAAAAATGAGACGTAAACACTGAACCTCTGTTTGACACAATGGACACAGGTACTCCATGAAGGCACACGATATGCTTCACATATAACTTCGCCAATCTAGCTACATAATAAGTGGCTTTCACAGGCAAGAAATGTGCAGACTTCGTCAACCTGTCTATAATCACCCAGATGGAATCATATCCATCCTTAGAACGAGGTAATCCTACCACAAAATCCATAGCTATCCTTTCCCACTTCCACTCGGGAATAGGAAGAGGCTGAAGCTTCCCAAAAGGCTTATGATGCTCAGCTTTCACTTGTTGACACGTCAAACACTTAGCAATATAATCAGCGACATCCTTCTTCAATCCATCCCACCAGTATAAGTCTCTGATACGGTGGTACATCTTAGTGACACCTAGATGTACGCTATAGGCTATAGAATGTGCTTCCTCTAGGATATCTTCTCTCAAATCATCCACATCAGGAACACACACTCTACCACTGATCCATAACACACCATCATCATCAAGTGTGAAATCAGTGAACTTCCCTGCTCTGACATTCTCTGCAAGCTCTTCTAGAATAGGATCTTGGCTCTGAGCTGCTTTAATCCTATCCCTCAGTATAGATCGCACCTTAAATTAAGCTAACAATCCATCTGATCTACTGATCTTCATCATTAGACCTTGATCCACCAACAGATGAAATTCCTGGATCAATGGTCTCCTCTCAACACTGATGTGAGCAAGACTGCCTGAGGACTTTCTACTTAAGGCATCTGCTACCACATTAGCCTTACCCGGATGATATAATATCTCACAGTCATAATCCTTCAATAATTCTAACCATCTTCTTTGCCTCAGATTCAGATCTCGCTGCTGGAAAATGTACTTAAGGCTCTTGTGATCAGTAAATATCTCACAAGTCACCCCGTACAGATAATGTCTCCAGATCTTCAGAGCAAAGATCACTACAGCCATTTCAAGGTCATGTGTAGGATAGTTCTGCTCATGCTTCTTCAACTTCCTTGAAGCATAGGCTATCACCCTTCCATTCTGCATCAACACACAACCAAGGTCAACTCTAGAGGCATCACAATAAATTGTGAACTTGTCCACACTATTAGGCAAAGCTAACACTAGGGCTATGGTCAACTTCTCCTTCAACAACTGGAAGCTATTCTCACAAGCTTCTGACCACTCGAATCTAACATTCTTCTAATTCAAGCGAGTCATAGGGGCTGCAATTCTAGAAAAATCTTGCACAAACCGCCTATAATACCTGGCTAAACCCAGAAAACTTCAAATCTCAGTAACAGAAGTCGGTCTAGGCCATTCAGACACTGCTTCAATCTTCCATGGATCAACCTAGATACCTTCTTTAGACACCACGTGTCCAAGAAAAGAAACACTCTCCATCCAGAAATCACACTTCGAGAATTTAGCATAAAGCTGATGATCTCTCAGTGTTTATAGTACAATCCTCAAGTGATATACATGTTCCTCCATACTCCTAGAATAAACCAGTATATCATCAATGAAGACTACCACAAACTGATCCACATATGGTCTGAATACCCTATTCATCAGGTCCATAAAAGCTGCTGGTGCATTAGTCAAACCAAAAGACATCACTAGAAACTCATAATGGCCATATCGAGTGTGGAATGCCATTTTAGGAATATCAACTTCACTAATCCGTAGCTGATGATAACCCGACCTCAAGTCAATATTAGAAAAGAACTGTGCACCCTGTAGCTGATCAAATAAGTCATCTATCCTCGGAAGAGGATACGTGTTCTTCACTGTCACCTTATTCAACTCTCTGTAGTCAATGCACAGTCTCAGGGTACCATCCTTCTTCTTTACAAACAGGACTGGTGCACCCCAAGGAGAAACACTGGGTCTGATAAAACCTTTATCCAATAACTCTTGAAACTGCTCCTTCAACTCTTTCAACTCTGTAGGAGCCAATCTGTAGGGTGGCATAGATATAGGAGTAGTACCTGGAACCACATCTATACATAATTCAATCTCTCTGTGAGGTGGTAAACCTGGCAACTCCTCAGGAAAAACATCAGGAAACTCACAGGCAACAGGAACATCTATGAGTGATAACTTCTCCACTGAAGTATCCCTGACCAATGCCAAATATCCCTGACAACCTTTCCTCAATAACTTCCTAGCCATAATAGCAGAAATAAGATTCTGAGGTGTTGAACTCCTATCACCCACAAACTTAAAATCTTATTCATCAGGAATTCTGAAAGTCACCTTTTTATTCCTGCAATCTACCATGGTATAGTGCTGAGATAACCAGTCCATTCCCAAAATAACATCAAACTCCATCACATCCAATAAGATCAAATCAGCGGGTAATTCTCTATCTCCCACGAGAACTGGACAACTAGAAAGAACAATAACGGTGTCCAAGGAATCGCTTAGAGGAGTGGTAACAAATAAAGGAAAAGCCATCCTCGAAGCTTACCAATAAGATTTAGAAGCAAAAATAGGAGAAATTAACGAATGCGTGGCACCCGGATCAAACAAAACCCATGCATCCAGGTAACGAACAAAAATAATACCTACCACGACTGCATTAGATGCCTGAGCATCCTGCTGAGTAAGATGAAAAACTCTGGCCTGTCCTTAACCTCCCTACTGACTGGTAGAAGCCTGGCCAACACCTCTAGCACCTCCTCTAGTACCTCTACCTCGACTCTGTTGTGGAACAAGCTGAGTGGAACTCTGATGTTGGGTTGGAGGTAACTGAAATGGCACGGGTGCAGCACTAGCAATTGACTGCTATGGGAATCGCGAAATCTGCGGCTGCTGATACCCGGAGTAAGGACACGATCTGGCAAAATGTCTTGTCTGCCCGCATCTAAAGCATGTCAGTGGTGTCAGATAACACGATCCCTGATGGACTCTATCGCAAGTCTGGCATACACTGGTAGCTGATCCAGAACTACGACCACTGCTGCTGCTTGAAGCACCTGACCCGAATCTGAACGATCTACGCTGACCTCCACGGCCATGTCTACTGCTCTGATGCACTCGCTGCTGCTGCCTCTGACTTTACTGAGTCTGACCTCGCTGCTGACTACTCGAACCAATATAAAAACTAGAGTACGGAGTAGCCTGCAATCCACTCGACTGAACTCCCAGCTGGTAGTAATCAAGCATCGCTCCCTACCTAACTAGCCTCAGCTTAATCTCTTTGGCCAACTCAATCACAGATTCCAGAGTAAGGCCCGCTGTAGGCATACCAGCAAATGCTGAACCCAATCCGGTAACGTAGGTAGTGACTGTGAAATACTAGTCTCGCATCAGATCCTCTGCATATCTACCCAGCCGGAGAAACTCTCGGGTGTACTCCTCTACTGATCGATCACCATGAGAAATGTTGGTCAATCGGAGATGATAGCTCATATGGAGAGGCTCTGGATAGAATCTCCTCATAAATCACTCTCGAAACTGAGCCCAAGTCATCGTCATCATATAGGGCTAGATCATCTGAATAAACCAATCTAGGGCTGGTCCTTCAATAGATAACTTGACGATCATGATCTGCTGGTACTCGGTGTGAGCAGTCCGAGTCCTAGTCTCAATCGCGTGCAGAAAGTCTAACAGATTAAAAGTCCCATCGAAAGCAATCCTGCCAACTCGAGTATAGAACAGAGCTGCCTCAGGGTCAGACATACCGTGCTGATAGGCAGGCTGAACAACTGGAGGTATAGGAATATCCTCAAACTCAGGCTCTACAAGCTCCTCGTCCTGTAACTCTCTCTGCCTACGGTGACCTACCGCTCCTCGAGGTCTACCTTTGCCACGACCTCTACGTCTAACTGGCTGCTCAAGAGGTAAAACCTCATCCTAAAAAGACTCGTCATCCTCGGCCTCAACGACCGGTGGAGCGACACGCGCTCGCCTCCTCATTCTGAAAAGACAAACGAAAAGATTCAGACAAAATAGACAACAGAGGAATAACGCAGAAAACTAAAGTAAGGAATACTTATCAAGACATACTCGAGCCTAATTCATTGCAGTAGTTAACAAAAGAAAACACAACTTGAAAACTAGGGCCACGACTCACACAACTAAGCCCTGACACAGAACTCTACTTTGATACCAACTTTGTCACGACCCAAAATAGGGGCCATGACCGGCTCTAGGGAACGGGAATTCTTTCGAATCTGGAACCCGTAGCAAGCCTAAAAATAAAATAAAACATACAGTAATAATAACAACAACTTTAAATGCAGCGGAAATAAAATCATAATTATCAAAATAAAATCCATATCTCATATATAAATAAATCCTTTAATACAAGTTCAATTTAAATTCTTAAAGTACATAACTCAAACAAATATAATACAATATCTTTTAATAATTTTACGACTACTGCAGTGTCTAGGATATAAAATAAAACTCAAGACTCAGATAAGCAGTTTACATAAAGAAGCCGGGGCAGAAGAAATCCGGCATACAGGCCTACTACTAAGGTCTGAAGATGAAGACTCTCCTGAAAAATGGTCAACATAGAGGAGTCAGACCTCACTGAGTGAATTACTATAATATATATACATGCATACTAAATGACAATGCATACAGTCAATGGTACATATATAAATATATATACAGGCAAATACACACAGATGCAATAAAATCATTTATATATTTTTTGTCTGAAAACCACTAGTTATGAAGGATCAAATAGAACCCTAGAATATCGCAACCTCAAAACAGTGTTAGAAAAAACTCTAGCCATACAAGCTCACTTATTCCAAAATATATTCACTTATTCCATTTGGACAGTAGACTGGCCCCGAGACACTAAGTCAACCGAGCTCCAGCAGTCTAACTGTCAGTGTGATTGGCCCCGAGACACTTGGTCAACCGAGCTCCAGCAATCACACTCCCAAATCATTTTTCACATATCAAATAATCAGATCCAATCAATGTCCTCAAGCAGGTTAGTAATATAGCCTAAATGCTATAAGCATACCGGTACGTACTCGGTCCTAGTGCTGCCCACTAGGTAGCACGTTCTATTGATATCCTTCATTTTAAATATAAAGCATACATTCATAAAAATAAATGATGCATGAATTTAAATAAAATAGCAACAATAACCATATATATACTAGAAATATACCAAAAATAAACCAGATATATTTTGAGTATATATACGTCAAATAAATCCAATTAAATCGTAAAATAAACTAAATATATATTTAAAAACATTTTGAACATAAATGTCTAATAAAGCATGCATATAATTCGAAATATATCAAAAATAAACTTAAGTGCTAATTAAATTATTTATGCATATTTAATCCAAATAAAACATACATTTCTAAAATCATGCATCCTAAAGCATATATATATAAAATAGTAACTCACACTTAGTGCGCTCCTCAAGATGAGTCCAACAGGCCTGGTCCACTAGACCTCGGTCTCGGTGCAACTAAATAAACAATAAATAACGGACATCAGAATAAACTTAACAGAAAATCCTAGAAACTCGATCTAGAATATTAGACACATAATTAAAAATCAGAATTCGACCGGACATCACGTTTTACGAGAATTCTATCGAAAATTCGACAGAACCTCCCCTGTAAAATGAACATCTCTCTACTCAAAGAGTAGAGCCGGCCCTGTAAAGAAATGCACTTCAAAAAACAGACACAAAAATACATCCACAACCCCTCGGTCGGACTCCAAACTACAGTCTACCGACCGGGGTCCACAATCACAGAACAATTATGGAAATACCAAAAATACCCTTATATCATAGAAATACATTTTATAAGTAGAAATTACGTAATTAACCTTAAAACACATTAAAAACCAATAAAAACTCATTTATTTAGAAAAATCATATATTATATATATAATTTGAAAATAATTCATGAAAAATAGTTTTAATTAGTTAAAAATACTAAAAAAATTGTAGAAATCATTTTTATACCTTAAATAACTATTAAAACCAATTTAATTACATTTTTAGTCAATTTAGGGTAAAATTACCAAAATACCCCTATATATATATTTACTAAAATTACTCCAAAAATTCACTAAAAATATATGATTGCAAAAAATTAATTTTCTCAACATATTTATCAATAATATCAATAATTAAACTCAATTAACTAATTAATTTCAATTAAAAACACAATTAACCTAATTTTCCAAAATTACATAAACCTAAATAAATTCAAAATAAATACATAGAAATTCATAAAAATTCCAAATAAATTTCTATAATTCATTTTAACACCTATATTTATCATAAAACACAATTTCATAATTTAATTAATTAATTTTCAAAAATTAGAAAATAATAATAAAATATTCAAAAATACCCAAAAATCAAAATAATCTCCAAAAATTCCACAAAAATTCACACATTTAGATTAGCTAAGTGAAACAACATTTGTGAAGGAATTTTTCATGAATCAATCAATTCGAAGTTCAAAAAAATCAAGAACCCTAAAATGGCCGAATTACCAAAATTGAAACCTAAGCAAATCAAGACCATTTTAAAACAAAGCTTGGAATCACACTCACTGGAGCTTAAGGAGAAGAAAGAGACCGGCGGTGTCGAAAACGGTGGCCGAAATCACATCGATCGACGTTAGGTTCCACTTTCGACTTTCCGACCAAAAATGGGCTTCCCGACACTGGAAACAGCTACAGCAGGCGGCGAAGAAGGCTGGGGAAGGAGGTGGCACGCCGGGAGGCACATCGACGATAAGAAAACGGGATGACAGTGACCAGATTCGCGTGAGGGACGATCGGGAGTGAGGGAGAAGCTTCAATGGCACAATGGTAATAACTCAAACTTTATAATTTTATTTAATATTAAATGTATATGTATATATATATATACTTTACACTATATATTAAAATAATATAAAATCACACACATTAAATATACACCACACACATAAAATTTAATATTTTTAATAATTTATACACTAAAAATAATTAAATAATATTAAAACTAATAATAAATAATAAAATATTAGGGTAATTAATTAAACCCTAATTAAATAAATACACACATATATATTTTATTTAGTACTTTTAAAAATATATATGAGCTCATGCAAATGCGTGAATTTACTTAAAATAATTGATAGTAAATTATTTATGTAAAAATTTCCCCAAAAATGCAAGTCCCGGGAAAATTTTACGTAAAATACTTAAAATATCATAAAATAATAAAAAATCAATTTTAATTAAATAACATCTCATGAAATATCCTAAATATATACAAAAATTATTAACACTGCATATCCCGATGCAGTATTAAAATATTTAAAAACTCGGGATATTACAGTCTAATAACTTTTTTTTTTTAAATTATTTGATATTTATTGATTATCAATATATAATAAGCTTATAATTTTTATAATGTATTTATAATATCAACAAAAAAAAAAGCTGAAAAAATAAAAAAAAAATCAACAAACCGAAACAACAAAAATTTATATATTTGATTATTTAATTAATTTGTTAATTTTTAATTATTTTAAGTTTCCTATATAAAATTTTTCCGAGATTTACATATTTGGGAAAATAAAACCTAAATAATTATTTATTTATTTACTCAAGCTCGTTTTATTAAATTGCATGGCATCATGCATGATTATATTTTTCATATATATATATATAACATTTTTAGGGTTTGTTATTATTTAATTATGTATATATTATATACTTTTTATTATTATTATTATTATTATTATTATTATTATTATTATTATTATTATATATATATATATATATATATATATATATATATATTGTAATATCCTGAGTTTTTAAATATTTTTACACTGCATCGAGATATGCAGTGTTAATAATTTTTGTATATATTTATGACATTTTTATGAGTTTTTATTTGTTTAAAGCTAATTTTAATTATTTAAATACTTTCCGTAAAATTTTCCCGGGAATTATATTTTCGGGGAAATTGATACGTAAATAATTTAATACTAATTATTTTGACTAGTTTTACGAACTTGCATGAACTCATATATAATTTTTAAAGTGCTAAAATAAAATGTATATATGTGTATTTATTTAAATTAATTAGGGTTTAATTAATTACCTTAATTTTTCTTATTTAGCTTTAATATTAATTAATTAATTATAAGTGTAAAAATTATTAAATGTAATTAAATATTTGTGTGTGGGAATATATATACTATTATAATATAAGTGTGGACATATATATATATATAAATTATTATTTATCAAAATCAAAAAGTTTGGTTTATTTACAGTTTTGCCATCGACTTCACCCTCTTCTTCCTTTCTCCTCCCGACGCCATTTTCTTCCATTTTCGGCAGATTCAAGCTGGTTTTCTTGCCGTTGGTGTGCCTCTCCTCCTTCCTCCTCCCTTGCTAGCCATTCCCGATGCCTGAAGCTCCCTATTCCGATGTGTTTTGGCCAGAAAAGCAAGGAATAGCCAAAAATCAATCAAGCTCCGATCAACGTGATTCTAGCCACCAAATTCGACGCCACCGGTCTCTATATTCTCCTTGAGCTCCGGTGAGTGTGATTCCAAGATTTTTTTCACTTACAATGGTCTAGATTTTCCTAGGTTTCAATTTCTTCATTTCGGCCATTTAGGGTTTTGAATTTTTTTGAGATTCAATTTGATTGATTCATGAAAAATTCCTTCACAAAACTTGATCCTAGAAGCTCAATATACATTCTATAATTTTTTTAGAATTTTTGGAATTTATTTTGATTTTTGGTTATTTTTGATTATTTTATTATTATTTTCTAATTTTTGAAAATTAATTAATTAAATTATGAAATTGTGTTTTATGGTAATTATAGGTGTTGAAATGAATTATAGAAATTTATTTGTAATTTTTTTGAATTTTATGTATTTATTTTGAAATTTATTTAGTTTATGTAATTTTGAAAAATAGGGTTAATTATATGTTTAATTGAAATAAATTGGTAAAGTGAGTATATTTATTTATATTATTAAATTATATGTTAAGAAAATTAATTTTGAGTAATTATATTATTTTTGGTGAATTTTTGATTAATTTTAGTGAATTTATATATAGGGGTATTTTTGTAATTTTACACTAAATTGGTTAAAAATGTAATTAAATTGGTTTTAATAGTTATTTAGGGTATAAAAATGATTTATACAAATTATTTAGTATTTTTAACTAATTAAAACTATTTTTCATAAATTATTTTCAAATTATATATATAATATACGATTTTTCTAAATAAATGAGTTTTTGTCAGTTTTTAACATGCTTTAAGGTTAATTATGTAATTTGGATTGATAAAATATATTTTTATTATTTAAGGGCATTTTCAGTATTTTGTAATTGCTCTGTGAATTGTGAACCTCGATTGGTGAATTATAGTTTGGAGTCCGACTGAGGGATTGTGGTTGTGAATTCTGTGTCTATTTTTAAAGTGTGTTTCTTTGCAGGATCGGCTCTACTCTTTAAGTACAGAGATGTCCATTTTACAGGGGAGGTTCTGTCAGGTTTTCGGTAGAATTCTCGTAAAATGTGATGTTCAGTCGAATTTCTATTTTAATTCTATGTATAGTATTCTAGATCGAGTCTTTAGAACTTCTGTTAGATTTATTCTGATATTTTGTGGTCGTTTATTTGTTTAGTTGCACCGAGACTAAGGCCTAGTGGACCAAGCCCGTCGGACCCATCTCGTGGAGCGCAATAAACAGTGAGTTGTTATTTTATATATACGTGTTCTAGGATGCATGCTTTTATAAATGTATGATTTATTTTGATAAATATGCATAATGATTTAATTAGTATTTAAGTTTCGTTTTGGTTTATTTTCATTATATTTTAAACTATATGCATGTTTTATTAATGATTTATGCTTAAAATGTTTTTAAATATATTTCTAGTTTATTTTGTAATTTAATTGGATTTATTTGACGTATATATACTCGGAATATACCTGGTTTATTTTTGGTATATTTCTAGTATATATATGGTCTATGTTGAGATTTTATTCAATTACATGCATCATTTATTTTTTATGAATGTATGTTTTATATTTAAAATGAAGGATATCAATAGAACGTGCTACCTAATGGGTAGTACTAGGACCGAGTACGTGCCGGTACGCCGATAGCATTTAGGCTATATTACTAACCCATTTGTGGATATTGATTGGATTTGATTATTAAAGTGTGAGATATGATTTGGAAGTGTGATTGTTGGAGCTCGGTTGACCAAGTGTCTCGGGGCCAATCACACTGACAGTTAGACCGCTGGAGCTCGATTGACTTAGTGTCTCGAGGCCAGTCTACTGTCCAAATGGAATAAGTGAATATATTTGGAATAAGTGAGCCTGTATGGCTAGAGTGTTGTCTAACACTGTTTTGAGGTTGCGATTTTCTAGAGTTCTATTTGATCCTTCATAAACAGTGATTTTCATAAAATATATAAAATGATTTTGTTACATCTGTGTGTATTTTCCTGTATATATATATTTATTACATATATAGTATTGACTGTGTGCATTGCCATTTAGTATGCATGTATATATATTATAACAATTCACTCAATGAGGTCTGACTCCCCTTCGTTGACTATTTTTCAGGAGAGTCATCGTCTTCAGACCTCAGTAGCAGACCCATACGTCGGATTTCTTCTGCCCCGGCTTCATTATGTAAACTGCTTACTTGAGTCTTATTTTATAATCTAGACACTGCAGTAGTCGTAAAATTGTTAAAAGGTGTTGAATTATATTTGTGTGAGTTGTGTATTTTAAAGATTTGAACTAGAATTTGTATTAAGAGATTATTTATATATGAGATGAGATTGTTCGTTTTAATGAACTAGAATTTGTATTAAGAGATTATTTATATATGATATGAGATTGTTCATTTTAATTATTTTTGATGGATTATGGTTTTAATATTTATGATTTATTTTCACTGTATAGTATTATTTATGTTATTATTATTACTGCATGTTTTATTTTATTTTAAGGCTTGCTACGGGTTCCGGATTCGAAAGAATTTCTGTTCCCTAGCGTCGATCATGGCCCCTGTTTTGGGTTGTGACATATATATATATATATATAACTTATGCCATTCACCCCTAAACCTCCATTCCCGACATCCCTCTCCCCTCCATCCGCTGCCAGACGTTGTTCCCCCTCTATCAGTGTGCTTGCCGGCGTGTCACCGCTTCCCTTAGCTACTCCGCCACCTTCTTCCACCATTTTTGGCATTGTTTGGCCATTTCTTGGCCAGAAAACCTGAAACCTCCATTGTTTCTGTTCTCTCTCATCTGGTCACCATTCTTGATGATTCTGGTGTGGTTTTGCTCCTAGAACTCCATAGAAGTTGATTCTAAGCTCTTGGAACCTTGAAAACTTGATTTGGTAAGGATTTAAGCTTGGTTTTCAATTCAGCCTTTTTTGCTTCTTAATTTTTTTTTCAACTTCAATATTAATTATTCAAGCTTAATTCCTTTACAAAAGTTGCTTCTAGTAGCTCAATCTACTTCTTGTAATTTTTTTAGAATTTTTGGAATTTATTTTGGATTTTGTGAATTTTTTATTATTTTATTAATATTTTTTAATTTTCGTAAATTAATTAAATAATTTGTGAAATTATGATTTTTAGTGTTTATAGAGGTTAAAATTAATTTTAGAATTTAATTTATAATTTTTGTGATTTTTGTGTAATTATTATGATTTTATTTAGTTTAGGTGAATTTTGGAAAATTAGGATAAATGAGTATTTTGTTAAAATTAATTGGTTAATTGAGTATAATTATTGATTTTAGTGAATTATATGTTGAGAATATAATTTTTGAGTAATTATATAATTTTTAGTGAATTTTTGAATAATTATAGTATATTATGTGAATTTATATATATTGGCTATATTTTGGTAATAAATTGGTTGAATATTAAGTTAAATTGGTTTTAATAATTATTTGAGTATAAAAATGATTTTTACAAATTATTTACTATTTTTAACTAATTAAAAATATTTTTTAAAAATTATTTTCAAATTATATATAATATATTATTTTTGTAAATAAATGAGTTTTTAGTGATTTTTAACATGTTTTTGGGCTAATTATGTAATTTGGATTTATAAAATGAATTTCGATTAATATTTGTGAATTTATCGAGAATTATGGATTTTTAATAATATTTTATTAAAATTAGGGTTTTTAGGTAAAAATCGGTAAAATAATTATTTTTAGTGTTTAAATATCTAAATTTCTATATTTTGGTATATTAAGGGTATTTTCGGTATTTTTGGAATTTTAATGTATTCTGTGTATATCTTGTTAATTGTGAACCTCGATCGGTGGAATTGTAGTTTGGGAGTCCGACCGAGGGGTTGTGTGACTTTATATACTCGAAGTGTGTTTTCTTGTAGGACCGGCTCTACTTTCTAAGTAGAGAGATGTCCATTTTACAGAGGAGGTTCTACCGAATTTTTGGTAGAATTCTCATAAAATGTGACATTCGGTCAAACTCTTATTCCTTGTCTATGTCCGGTATTCTAGATCGAGTCCCTAGGAATTTCATTAGATTTATTCTAATTTTGTGTTGTCATTTATTTGTTTAGTTGCACCGAGACCGAGGCCTACTGGACCAAGCCCGTCAGATCCGTCTCATGGAGCGCACAATTGTGAGTTGTTATTTTATATATACGTGTATTTAGGTTGCATGATTTTAGAAATGTATGTTTTAACTGTATGAAATATGCATAAATAATTTAATAAATGCTTAAATATATTTTAGGTATATTTTTGGTATATTTTAAAATAAATGCATGTTTTATTATTGATTTATACTTAAAATGTTTTTAAGTATATATATAGTTTATTTTTGGTTTATTTTATAATTAAACTGAATATGTTTGACGTATATATACTCAAAATATATTTGGTTTATTTTTGGTATATTTCTCGTATATATATGGTTTATATTGCTATTTAAATTAATGTCATGCATCATTTATTTTATGAATGTATGAGTTTATTTTAAATGAAGGATATCAATAGAACGTGCTACCTAGTGGGCAGCACTAGGACCGAGTACGTACCGGTACGATAATAGATTATAGGTTAAATTACTAACCTATTTGTGGATATTGATTGGATTAATTTGATTGATGTGTGATGTGATTTGAGAGTGTGATTGTTGGAGCTCGGTTGACCAAATATCTCGAGGCCAATCACACTGACAGTCAGATTGCTGGTGTAATATCCCATGTTTTTAAAATATTTTTACACTATACCGAGATATACAGTGTTAATAATTTTTGTATATATCTTACGATATTTTTACGAGTTGATATGTATTTAAAACCTATTTTAATTATTGTGTATTATTTACACTGCTTTACGTCAAATTTTCCCAGGACTTGCATTTTCGGGAAAATTTTCACATAAATAATTTATTATTAATTATTTTAAATATATTTTCGAACTTGCATGAACTCATACGTATTTTTAAAATACTAAATAAAGCTTATGTGTGTGTATATTTATTTAATTAGGGTTTAATATATTACCCTAATATTTTATTATTTATTTATTAATTTATTATTATTTAATTATTTTATTTATTATTAAATTATTAAAATTATTTATTTATTTTATTTTTCTTTTTTCTTTTTTCTTTTTTTTCTTTTTCTTTTCTTTTTTTTCTTCTTTTTCTTTTTTTCTTCTTCTTCTTCTTGTTCTTCTTTCTTTCCCTCCCGTGAGCCCGACCACCACCCATCCCCCACCGCCTGGAACTTTCAATTTTCGACCGTCGGTGTGCCGCCAGGAGCTCCACCTTCCTCAGCCAGCTGCTCCACCGCCCCCAGCTCCCTTCCCCGGCGCCGGCAGCCCCTGTTTTCCCTTTTTGGCCGAAAATCTTCCCTTTGCCGTTTCTTCCTCCTCCGGCCACCATTTTTGACACCGTCGGTCTCTTTCTTCTCCTTAAGCTCTAGTGAGTGTGATTCTAGCTTTGGTTTGAGCTAAAATGGTCTAGATTTGCTTAGGTTTTGAATTTTCAATTTCGGCCTATTAGGGTTTTTGATTTTTTTGAGCTTCAAATTGATTGATTCATGGAAACTCCCTTCACAAATGTTGATCCTAGCAACTTAATCTACATGTATGAATTTTTGTGGAATTTTTGGAGATTTTTTGTATTTTTGGGTATTTTTGAATATTTTAATATTATTTTCTAATTTTCGGAAATTAATTATTTAAATTATGAAATTGGGGTTTATGGTTAAATTAGGTGTTGAAATGAATTATAGGAATTTATTTGGAATTTTTATGAATTTCTAAGTAATTATTTTGAATTATTGAAGTTTATGTAATTTTGGGAAAATTAGTTAAATGTGTTTTTAATTTAATTTAATTGGTTAATTGATTTTAATTATTGATATTTATTGATAAATATGTTGAGAAAATTAATTTTGGATAATTGTATAATTTTTGGTGAATTTTTGAAGTAATTTAAGTATATTTATATATATAGGGGTATTTTGGTAATTTTACCCTAAATTGTCTAAAAATGTAATTTAATTGGTTTTAATAGTTATTTAAGGTATAAAAATGATTTATACAAATTATTTGGTATTTTTAACTAATTAAAACTATTTTTCGTGAATTATTTTCAATTATATATATAATATACGATTTTTCTAATAAAATGAGTTTTCGTCGATTTTTAATGTGTTTAAAGGTTAATTATGTAATTTCTACCTATAAAATGTATTTTTAGGTTTTAAGGGTATTTTTGGTATTATCAGAATTGTTCTGTGTTTGTGGACCCCGGTCGGTAGATTGTAGTCTGGAGTCCGACCGAGGGGTTGTGGATTTGTGTTGAGCTTGTTTTTCGAAGTGTATTTCTTTGCAGGGTCGGATCTACTCTTTTGAGTAGCGAGATGTCCATTTTACAGGGGAAGTTCTGTCGAATTTTTGATAGAATTCTCGTAAAACGTGATGTCCAGTCGAACCTTGATATCGATTATATGTTTAATACTCTAAATCGAATTCTAGGATTTCTGTTAGGTTTATTCTGATGTCGATTATTTATTGCTTGTTTAGTTGCGCCGAGATCGAGGGCTAGTGGACCAGGCCCGTTGGACTCGTCTCGTGGAGCGCACTAGGTGAGTTACTATACTATATATATATGCTTAGGATGCATGATTTAGAAATGCATGTTTTATGTTGATTAAATATGCATAAATAATTTGATTATTTCTTAAGTTTATATTAAGTATATTTTTGGTTTATTTTTGGTATATAATAAATTATATACATGTTTTGTAAATAAAATATATTTAAAATGTTTTTAAATATATTTTTAGTTTAATTTATGATTTGACTGGGTCTATTTGACGTTTATATACTCGAAATATACCCGGTTTACTTTTGGTATATTTTTGGTATATATATGGGTTATATTGTTATTTCATTTATATTCATGCATCATTTATTTTTGTGAATGAATGTTTTATATTTATTAATGAAGGATATCAATAGAACGTGCTACCTAGTGGGCAGCACTAGGACCGAGTACGTACCGGTACGCCTAAAGTATTTAGGCTATATTACTAACCATTTGTGGATATTGATTGAATGTGATTATTGATGTGTGAGATGTGGTTTGGGTGTGATTACTGGAGCTCGGTTGACCAAGTGTCTCGGGGCCAATCACACTGGCAGTCAGACTGCTGGAGCTCGGTTGACTTAGTGTCTCGGGGCCAGTCTACTGTCTAAATGGATTAAGTGGATATACTTGGATTAAGTGAGCCTATATGGCTAGAGTGTTGTCTAACACTATTTCTGAGGTTGCGATATTCTAGGGTTCTATGTGATCCTTCATAAACTGTGATTTTCAATAAAATATATAAAAATGATTTTACTGCATCTGTGTGAATTTGCCTGTATATATACATATTAGATATGTATTATTGACTATATGCATTATCATTTAGTATGCATGTATATATATATTATAGTAATTCACTCAGTGAGGTCTGACTCCCCTCCGTTGACTATTTTTCAGGAGAGTCAACTTCTTCAGACCTCAGTAGCAGGTCGATATGCCGGATTTCTTCCGCCCCGGCTTCTTTGTGTAAATTATTTACTTGAGTCTTATTTTTATAATCTAGACACTGCAGAAGTTGTGAATTAAAATGTGGGATTTCATGTATTTCATTTAAAGAGATGTATTATACTTGAAACTGGATTGTATTAAAGAGATTTTATATATGTGATGAGATTTGATTTAAATCCAGTGATGAAAATGACATTGTGATATTTAAGATTTTTATTTCCGCTGCATATTATATGGTTATTGTTATTATTGCATGATTTATTTTATTTTTTTTAGGCTTGCTACTGGTTCCGAATTCGAAAGAATTCTTGTTCCCTAGCGCCGGTCATGGCCCCTGTTTTGGGTCGTGACAGCTGGAGCTCGGTTGACTTAGTGTCTCAGAGCCAGTCTATTGTCCAAATGGAACAAGTGAATTTATTTGGAATAAGTAAGCATGTATGGCTAGAGTGTTGTCTAACACTATTTGAGGTTGCGATCATTTAGAGTTCTATTTGATCCTTCATAAACTGATATTTTTCAGTACTATATATGAAGTTTTTTTTCAGCATCTGTATGTAATTGCCTGTATATATATTTATTATATATATTCTATTGAGTGTCTACATTTGACATTTAGTTATGCATGTATATATATTATAACAATTCACTCAGTGAGGTCTAACTCCCCTCCGTTGATTTATTTTTCAAGAGAGTCTTCATCCTCAGACCTCAGTAGCAGACCTTTATGTCGGATTTCTTCCGCCCCGGCCTTATTATTTAAACTACTTACTTGAGTCTATTTTGTATTTTAGACACTGCAGTAGTTGTTTCAGTGAGCTGTATCTATTATATATATTTAATATTTAAATTTTAAAAGTTTAAACCGAGAAATTGTATTGAAAGATTATATATATATATATATATGAAATGGATTTGTATTATTAAATGAGTTGATGGATTATTATATTACTTATGGGATTTAATTACGTTGCATAATATTTTATTTATTTTATTATATTGCATGCTTTTATTTTAAAGGCTTGCTACGGGTTCCGGATTCGAAAGAATTCCCATTCCCTAGCGCCGGTCATGGCCCCTATTTTGAGTCGTGACAAATTTGGTATCAGAGTGGAGTTTTGTGTCAGGGCCTTAGTTGTGGCCCTAGTTTTCAGTGTTATATTTTCTTTGAAACTACTGCAGTGGATTAGGTTCAAGTATGTCTTGATAAGTATTCCTTGATTTAGTTTTCTGCGTTATCCTCTGTTGTTTGTCTTGTCTGAATCCTTCTATTTGTCTTTTTAGAATGAGGAGGCGAGCGCGTATCGCTTCACCGGTCATTGAGGCCGAGGATGATGAGTCCTTCTAGGATGAGGTTTTACCTCTTGAGCCGCCAGTTAGGCGCAGAGGTCATGGCAGAGGTAGACCTTGAGGAGCGGCAGGTCACCGTAGACAAAGAGAGATATAGGATGAGGAGCCTGTAGAGCCAAAGTTTGAGGATGTTCCTGTACCTCTAGTAGTTTAGCTTGTTCAACCTACTTATCAGCAGGGTATGTCTGACCCTGAGGTAGCTCTATTCTATGCTAGAGTTGGCAGGATCGCTTTTGATGGGACTTCCAACCCTCTAGATTTTCTACATGCGATCGAAACTAGGACTCAGACTGCTAACATCGAGTACCGGCGGATTATGATAGTGGAGCTTTCTATTGAGGGACCAACCCTGGACTGGTTTATTCAGAAGATCCAGCCGTATATGTTGATGATGACCTCAGCTCAGTTCAGAGAGCGATTCATGAGGAGATTTTGCCCAGAGCCACTTCGAATTAGTTATCGACTCCGATTGACTAGTATATCTTGTAGTGACAGATATGTTGAGGAGTACACTCGAGAGTTCCTCCGGCTTGGCAGATATGCAGAGGATCTGATGTGAGACCAGTTGTCATGACCCAAAATAGGGGCCATGACCGGCGCTAGGGAATGGGAATTCTTTCGAATCCAGAACCCGTAGCAAGCCTAAAAATAAAATAAAACATACAGTAATAATAACAACAACTTTTATTGCAGCGGAAATAAAATCATAAGTGTCAAAATAATAATCCATATCTCATATATAGATAAATCCTTTGATACAAGTTTCAGTTCAAATTCTTAAAATACATAACTCACACAAATATAATACATAAAACCCTCAAACTTATTTACAACAACTGCAGTGTCTAGATTATAAAAATAAAACTCAAGTGAGCAAATTACATAAAGAAGCCGGGGCGGAAGAAATCTGGCGTACAGGCCTACTACTGAGGTCTGAAGACGATGACTCTCTTGAAAAATAGTCAACGGAGGGGAGTCAGACCTCACAGAGTGAATTACTATAATATATATACATGCATACTAAATGCCGATGCACACAGTCAACACTATATATATATATAATAAGCATATATACAAGCAAATACACACAAATGCAATAAAATCATTTTATATATTGTTATTGAAAATCATAGTTCATGAAGGATCAAATAGAACCCTAGAATATCGCAACCTCAAAACAGTGTTAGACAACACTCTAGCCATACAAGCTCACTTATTCCAAATAAGTTCTCTTGTTCCATCTGGATAGTAGACTGGCCCCGAGACACTAAGTCAACCGAGCTCCAACAGTCTGACTATCAGTGTGATTGGCCCCGAGACACTTGGTCAATCGAGCTCCAGTAATCACACTCCCAATCACACATCACACATCAGATAAATCAATTCTAATCAATATCCATAAATGGTTAGTAATATAGCCTAAATGCTATAAGCGTACCGGTACGTACTCGGTCCTAGTGCTGCCCACTAGGTAACACGTTCTATTGATATCCTTCATTGAAATATAAAACATACATTCTTAAAAACAAATTATGCATGAACTTAAATAAAATAGCAACATAAACCATATATATACTAGAAATATACCAAAAATAAACCAGGTATATTTCGAGTATATATACGCCAAAGAAATCCAGATAGATTACGAAATGAACTAGAAATATATTCAAAAACATTTTAAACCTAATTTATTAGCAAAACATGCATATAATTTAAAATATACCGAAAATATACTAAAAATAAACCAAAATAAACTAAAAATAAAATTAAGTAATAATTGAATTATTTATGCATATTTAATCAAAATAAAACATACATTTCTAAATCATGCACCCTAAACATATATATATATATATATATATATATATATATATATATATATATATATATATATATATATATATATATATAATAGTAACTCACACTTAGTGCGCTCCTCGAGATGGGTCCGACGGGCCTGGTCCACTAGGCCTCGGACTCGGTGCAACTAAACATACAAAAATAACAGACATCAGAATAAACCTAATAAAAAATCCTAGAAACTCAATCTAGAATATTAAACACGAAATCAGAATTAGGGTTCGACCGGACATCATATTTTACGAGAATTCTACCAAAAATCCGGCAGAACCTCCCCTGTAAAATGGACATCTCTCTACTCAAAGAGTAGAGCCGGCCCTACAAAGAAACACACTTCGAACAACAAACACAGAAACAGATCCACAACCCCTCGGTCGAACTCCAAACTACAGTCTACCGATCGGGGTCCATAATCACAAAATAATTATGAAAATACCAAAAATACCCTTATATCACAAAAATACATTTTATAAGTAGAAATTACGTAATTGACCCTAAAACACAGTAAAAACCGATAAAAACTCATTTTATTAGAAAAATCGTATATGATATATATAATTTGAAAATAATTCACGCAAAATAGTTTTAATTAGTTAAAAATACTAAATAATTTGTAGAAATCATTTTTATACCTTAAATAACTATTAAAACCAATTTAATTACATTTTTAGTCAATTTAGGGTAAAATTACCAAAATACCCCTATATATATAAATATACTAAAATTCATTCAAAAATTCACCAAAAATAGTATAATTACACAAAATTAATTTCCTCAACATATTTATCAATAATATCAATAATTAAACTCAATTAAATAATTAATTTCAATTAAAAACACAATTAACCTAATTTTCCAAAATTACATAAACCTAAATAAATTCAAAATAAATACATATAAATTCATAAAAATTCCAAATAAATTTCTATAATTCATTTAAACACCTATATTTATCATAAAACACAATTTCATAATTTATTTAATTAAATTTCGAAAATTAGAAAATAATAATAAAATATTCAAAAATACCCA
Source organism: Mallotus nudiflorus (assembly GCA_947683625.1). NCBI lineage: Eukaryota > Viridiplantae > Streptophyta > Magnoliopsida > Malpighiales > Euphorbiaceae > Mallotus > Mallotus nudiflorus. The sequence goes on along the minus strand of CANTUR010000031.1, from coordinate 277,022 downwards.
AAAATAAAAATAATCTCCAAAAATTCTACAAAAATTCACACATGTAGATTAAGATACTAGGATCAATATTTGTGAAGGAATTTTTTCATGAATCAATCAATTCAAAGTTCAAAAAAATCAAGAACCCTAAAATGGCCGAATTACCAAAATATTAACCTAAGCAAATCAAGACCATTTTAAGTGAAAAAAGCTTGGAATCACACTCACCGGAGCTCAAGGAGAAGAAAGAGACTGGCGGTGTCAAAAATGGTGGTCGGAATCGTCATGAACGACGGTGACTCAAGTTTCGGCTTCTCCAGCCAAAATGAGCTTCCCGACGCCAGAAAGGGGCTCTGCAGGCAGCGGAACGGCTGGAGGAAGGAGGTGGCACGTCGGATGGCACACCGATGACAAGGGAAGAGCTTGACAGACGACGAAAATGGAGGAAGTCGATCGGGGAAAAAGGAGGAGGAGTCGGGGGCGAAATGGTAATTTGCCAAAAATTTTGATTTTTAACACTATAATATGTATATATATATACTTTACACTATATATTTAAATAATATTAAACACCTCCATTGTTTCCGTTCTCCCTAATCCGGCCACCATTCTTGATGATTCTAGTGTGGTTTTACTCCTAGAACTCCATAGAAGTCGATTCTAAGCTCCTGGAACCTTGAAAACTTGAATTAGTAAGGATTTAAGCTTGGTTTTAAATTCAACCTCTTTTGCTTCTTGATTTTTTTTTGAACTTCAATCTTTATGATTCAAGCTAAATTCCTTTACAAAAGTTGCTTCTTGTAGCTCAATCTTCATCCTGTACTTTTTATACAATTTTTGGAATTTATTTTGATTTTTATGAATTTTTTATTATTTTATTAATATTTTCTAATTTTCGTAAATTAATTAAACAATTTGTGAAATTATGATTTTTAGTGTTTATAGAGGTTGGAATTAATTTTAGAATTTAATTTATAATTTTTGTGATTTTTGTGTAATTATTATTATTTTATTTAGTTTAGGTGAATTTTGGAAAATTAGGATAGATGAGTATTTTGTTAAAATTAATTGGTTAATTGAGTATAATTATTGATTTTATTGAATTATATGTTGAGAAAATAATTTTTGAGTAATTATATAATTTTTAGTGAATTTTTGAATAATTATAGTATATTATGTGAATTTATATATATTATGGGTATTTTAGTAATTTGGTAATAAATTGGTTGAATATTAAGTTAAATTGGTTTTAATAATTATTTGAGGTATAAAAATGATTTTTACTACTATTTTTAACTAATTAAAACTATTTTTCGAAAATTATTTTCAAATTATATATAATATACTATTTTTGTAAATAAATGAGTTTTTAATGATTTTTAACATGTTTTTGGGCTAATTATGTAATTTGGATTTATAAAATGAATTTCGGTTAATATTTGTGAATTTATCGAGAATTATGGATTTTTAATAATATTTTATTAAAATTAGGGTTTTTAGGTAAAAATCGGTAAAATAATTATTTTTAGTGTTTAAATATCTAAATTTCTATATTTTGGTATATTAAGGGTATTTCCGGTATTTTTGGAATTTTAATGTATTTTGTGTATATCTCATTAGTTGTGAACCTCGGTCGGTGGAATCGTAGTTTAGGAGTCCGACCAAGGGGTTGTGTGACTTTATATACTCGAAGTGTATTTTCTTGCAGGACCGACTCTACTTTCTGAGTAGAGAGATGTCCGTTTTATAGAGGAGGTTCTGTCGAATTTTTGGTAGAATTCTCGTAAAACGTGATACTCGATCAAACTCTTATTCCTTGTCTATGTTCGGTATTCTAGATCAAGTCCCTAGGAATTTCATTAGATTTATTCTAATTTCGTGTTGTCATTTATTTGTTTAGTTGCACCGAGACCGAGGCCTAGTGGACCAGGCTCGTCAGATCCATCTCGTGGAGCGCACAACTGTAAGTTGTTATTTTATATATACGTATATTTAGGTTGCATGATTTTAGAAATGCATGTTTTAATTGTATGAAATATGCATAAATAATTTAATAAATGCTTAAATATATTTTAGGTATATTTTTGGTATATTTTAAATTAAATGCATGTTTTATTATTGATTTATACCTAAAATGTTTTTAAGTATATATATAGTTTATTTTTGGTTTATTTTATAATTAAACTGAATATGTTTGACGTTTATATACTTGAAATATACTTGGTTTATTTTTTGTATATTTCTAGTTTATATATGGTTTATATTGCTATTTAAATTAATGTCATGCATCATTTATTTTATGAATGTATAGGTTTATTTTAAATGAAGGATATCAATAGAACGTACTACCTAGTGGGTAGCACTAGGACTGAGAACGTACCAGTACGATGATAGATTATAGGTTAAATTACTAACCTATTTGTGGATATTGATTGGATTAATTTGATTGATGTGTGATGTGGTTTGAGAGTGTGATTACTGGAGCTCGGTTGACCAAGTGTCTCGAGGCCAATCACACTGACAGTCAGACTGTTGGAGCTCAGTTGACTTAGTGTCTCGGAGCCAGTCTATTGTCCAAATGGAACAAGTGAATTTATTTGGAATAAGTGAGCCTGTATGGCTAGAGTGTTGTCTAACACTATTTAAGGTTGCGATCATTTAGGGTTCTATTTGATCCTTCATAAACTGATATTTTTCAGTACTATATATGAAGTGATTTTTCAGCATCTGTGTGTAATTTCCTGTATATATATTTATTATATATATTATATTGAGTGTCTGCATTTGACATTTAGTTATGCATGTATACATATTATAACAATTCACTCAGTGAGGTCTGACTCCCCTCCGTTGATTTCTTTTTCAGCAGAGTCTTCGTCCTCAGACCTCAGTAGCAGACCTTTACGTCGGATTTCTTCCGCCCCGACCTTATTGTGTAAACTACTTACTTGAGTCTATTTTGTATTTTAGACACTGCAGTAGTTATTTCAGTGAGTTGTATCTATTATATATGTTTGAGATTTAAATTTTAAAAGTTTAAACCGAGAAATTGTATTGAAAGATTTTATATATATATATGAGATGGATTTGTATTATTAAATGAGTTGATGGATTATTATTTTACTTATGAGATTTAATTATACTGCATAATATTTTATTTATTTTATTATATTGCATGCTTTTATTTTAAAGGCTTGCTATGAGTTCCGAATTCGAAAGAATTCCCGTTCCCTAGCGCCGGTCATGGCCCCTATTTTGGGTTATGACAAAGTTGGTATTAGAGCAGAGTTTTGTGTCAGGGCCTTAATTGTGTGAGTTGTGGCCCTAGTTTTCAGTGTTATGTTTTCTTTGAAACTACTGCAGTGGATTAGGTTTGAGTTTGTCTTGATAAGTATTCCTTGATTTATTTTTTTGTGTTATCCTCTGTTGTCTGTGTTGTCTAAATCCTTCTGTTTGTCTTTCCAAAATGAGGAGGCGAGCGTGTGTCACTTTACTGGTCATTGAGGCCGAGGATGATGAGTCCTTCAAGGATGAGGTTTTACCTCATGAGCCGCCAGTTAGGCATAGAGGTCATGGCAGAGGTAGACCTCAAGGAGCGGTAGGTCGCCGTAGACAGAGAGAGATACAGGATGAGGAGCTTGGAGAGCCAGAGTTTGAGGATGTTCCTATACCTCCTATAGTTTAGCCTGTTCAACCTGCCTATCAGCAAGGTATGTCTGACCCTGAGGTAGCTCTATTCTATGCCAGAGTTGGCAAGATCACTTTTGATGGGACTTCTGACCCTCTAGATTTTCTGCATGCGATCGAGACTAGGACTCGGACTGCTCACACCGAGTACCAGCAGATTATAATAGTGGAGCTTTCTGTTGAGTGACCAACCCTGGACTAGTTTATTCAGATGATCCAACCATAAATATTGACGATGACCTAGGCTCAATTCAGAGAACGATTCATGAGGAGATTTTGCCCAGAGCCACTTCACATGAGTTATCGACTTCGATTGACTAGTATATCTCACGGTGATAGATCTGTTGAGGAGTACACTCGAGAGTTCCTCCAACTTGGCAGATATGCAGAGGATCTGATGCGAGACCAGTACTTCGTAGTCACTACATACATCACTGGATTAGGTTCTGCATTTGCTGGTATGCCTACAGTGGGCCTTACTCTAGAGTCAGTGATAGAGTTGGCCAAGGAGATTTAGCTGAGGCTAGTCAGGCAAGGAGCTATGCCTGATTATTACCAGTTGGGTGTACAGTCAGGTGGATTCCAGACTACTCTGTACTCAAGTTTCCAGATTGGATTGAGTAGTCAGCAGAGAGGTCCAACCCAGTAGACTCAGACTCAGAGATAGCAACAATGGGTATATCAAAGTAGTAGACATGGCTATGGAGGTCAGCGTAGACCATTCGGACTTGGGTCAGGTGCTTCGAGCAGCAGCAGTGGTCATAGTTCTGGGTCAACTGCTAGTGTATGTCAGACCTGCGATAGAGTTCATCAGGGACCGTGCTACATGACACCGCTGACGTGTTTTAGATGCGGGCAGACAGGACATTTTGCTAGATTGTGTCCCTATTCCAAGTATCAGAAGCCGCAGATTCCGTAATTTCCTCAGCAATCGATTGTTAGTGTTGCACCCATTCCTTTTCAGTTGCCTCCAGCCCAATATCAGAGTTCTACCCAAATTATTCCCTAGTAGGGTCATGGTAGAGGTACTAGAGGAGGTGCTAGAGGTGTTGGCCAGGCTTCTACCAGCCAGTAGGGAGGTTAAGGACAAACCAGAGTTTTCCATCTTACACAGCAAGATGCTCAAAGCATCTAATGCGGTCGTGGCAGGTATTATTTCTATCTATTACCTGGATGCATGGTTTTTGTTTGATCCAGTTGCCACACATTCATTCATTTCTCCTATTTTTGCTTCCAAGTCTTGTTGGCAAGCTTTGAGGATGGTTTTTCATTTATCTGTCGCCACTCCTTTAAATGATTCTTTGGACACCGATGTTGTTCTTTCTAGTTGTCCAGTTCTTGTCGGAGGTAGAGAATTATCTACTGATTTGATTCTATTGAATGTGATGGAGTTTGATGTCATTTTGGGTATGGATTGGTTATTTCAGCACTATGCCGTGGTGGATGGTCGGAGTAAAGAGGTGACTTTTAGAATTCTTGATGAAGAAGAATTTTAGTTTGTGGGTGATAGGAGTTCAGCACCTCAGAATCTCATTTCTGCTATTATGGCTAGGAAGTTGCTGAGGAAGGGTTGTCAGGGATATTTAGCATCGATCAGGGATACTTTAGTAAAGAAGCTGTCACTCATAGATGTTCCTATTGCCTGTGAGTTTCTTGATGTTTTTCTTGAGGAGTTACCAGGTTTACCACCTCACAGAGAGATTGAGTTCTGTATAGATGTGGTTCCAAGCACTACTCCTATATCTATGCCACCTTACAGAATGGCTCCTGCAGAGTTGAAAGAGTTCAAGGAGTAGTTACAAGAGTTGCTGGATAAGGGTTTCATTAGACCCAGTGTTTCTCCTTAAGGTGCACCAATCTTGTTTGTGAAGAAGAAGGATGGTACCCTGAGATTGTGCATTGACTATAGAGAGCTGAGCAAGGTGACAGTGAAGAACAAGTATCCTCTCATGAGCATAGATGACTTGTTTGATTAGTTACAGGGTGCACAGTTCTTTTCTAAGATTGATCTGAGGTCGGGTTATCATTAGTTGCAGATCAGTGAAGCCGATATTCCTAAAATGGCATTCCACATTCGATATGGCCATTATGAGTTTCTGGTGATGTCTTTTGACTTGACTAATGCACCCAACAGCTTTTATGGATTTGATGAATAGGGTATTTAGACCATATGTGGATCAGTTTGGGAGTAGTCTTCATTGATGATATACCGGTGTATTCGAGAAGTATGGAAGAGCATGTATATCACTTGAGGACTGTACTACAGACACTGAGAGAACATCAACTTTATGTTAAATTCTCAAAGTGTGATTTCTGGATGGAGAGTGTTGCTTTTTTTTGGACATGTGGTGTCTAAAGAAGGTATCCAAGTTGATCCACAAAAGATTAAGGCAATGTCTGAGTGGCCTATACCGACTTTAGTTATAGAGATTTGGAGTTTTTTGGGTTTAGCTGGGTACTATAGGAGGTTTGTATAGGATTTTTCCAGAATTGCAGCTCCTATGACTCGCTTAACTCAGAAGAATGTAAGATTTGAGTGGTCTGAAGCTTGTGAGAATAGTTTCCAGTTGTTAAAGGAGAAATTGACCATAGCCCCAGTGTTAGCTTTGCCTAATGGTGTGGACAACTTCACAGTGAATTGTGATGCCTCTAAAGTTGGCCTAGGTTGTGTGTTAATGCAGAATGGTAGGGTGATAGCCTATGCTTTGAGGCAGTTGAAGAAGTATGAGCAGAACTATCCTACACATGACCTTGAGATGGCTGCAGTGATCTTTGCTCTCAAGATCTGGAGACATTATCTGTACGGGGTGACTTGTGAGATTTTTACTGATCACAAGAGCCTTAAGTCCATTTTCCAATAGAGAGATCTGAATCTGAGGCAGAGGAGATGTTTGGAACTGTTGAAAGATTATGATTGTGAGATACTATATCACCCAGGCAAGGCTAATGTGGTAGCAGATGCCTTGAATAGAAAGTCCTCAGGCAGTCTTGCTCATATCAGTGTAGAGAGGAGACCGTTAATCCAGGAGTTACATTTGTTAGTGGATCAAGGTCTGATGATGAAGATTAGTAGATTAGGTGTACTATTAGCTCAATTTAAAGTGCGATATGTACTAAGAGATAGGATTAAGGTAGCACAAAGCTGATCCTATTCTAGAAGAGCTTATAGAGAATGTCCGAGCAGGGAAGTTCACTGATTTCACACTCGATGATGATGATGTTTTGTGGATCAGTGGTAGATTGTGTGTTCCTAATGTGGATAATTTGAGAGAAGGGATCCTAGAGGAAGCACATTCTACAACCTATAGCGTACATCCGGGTGTCACTAAGATTTACCACAGTATCAGAGACTTGTACTGGTGGGACGGACTGAAAAAGGATGTCGTTGATTATGTTACTAAGTGCTTGATGTGTCAGCAAGTGAAAGCTGAACATCAAAAGCCTTATGGGAAGCTTCAACCTCTTCCTATTCCTGAATGGAAGTGGGAAAGGATAGCTATGGATTTTATGGTTAGTTTAGCTCATTCTAAGGGTGGATAAGATTCTATCTGGGTGATTGTAGACAGGTTGACGAAGTCTGCACATTTCTTGCCTGTGAAAGCCACATATTCTATAGCTAGATTGGCGAAGTTGTATGTGAAGCATATTGTGTGCCTTCATGGAGTACCTGTGTCCGTTATATTAGATAGAGGTTCAGTGTTTACCTTACATTTTTGGCAAAAGTTATAGGAAGCAATGGGCACTAGGTTGGACTTCAGTATTGCTTTTCATCCTCAGATAGATGGTCAGTCTGATAGGACGATCCAAACACTGGAAGATATGTTGAGGATGTGTGTTTTGGATTTGGGTGGTAGCTGAGATAATCATTTGCCACTCGTAGAGTTTGCATATAATAATAGCTACCATAGCAGTATTGGAATGGCACCATATGAGGCTTTGTACGGAAGGAAGTGTAGATCCCCTCTAAGTTAGGATGAGATTGGTGAGAGAACTTTGACTATACCTGAGATGGTTCAGGATGCTGCAGAGAAAGTTATTGTGATCAAAGGTAGATTAGAGACCGCAGTTAGCAGGCAAAAGAGCTATACGGATCCTAGGTGCAGAGATGTGGAATTTCAAGTTGGAGACTTTTTTTTCCTGAAGGTGTCTCCGATGAAGGGTGTTATGAGATTTGGCAGGAAAGGTAAGTTAGCATCGAGATATATCAGACCGTTCAAGATTCTGGAGAGAGTTAGCACTGTTGCATATCGGTTGGCTTTGCCTCCGAGTATGTCTCAAGTGCATCCGGTGTTCTATATCTCGATGCTGAGGAAGTATGTCTCAAAACCTTCACACGTGGTACAGCCTGACAGCATGGAAGTGAATGAAGATCTGACGTTCATAGAAGAACTTGTGGCGATCGTTGACTATCAAGTTTGACAATTGCGATCGAAGCAGATTCCGATGGTCAAAGTTTTGTGGCGCAGCAATAGGGTAAAGGAGCATACGAGGAAGACTGAAGCTGAGATGTGAGCTTCTTACCCGTATCTCTTCCCTTCTTGAATTTGTATTTCTTCTTTTTCTGAAATTCGGGGACGAATTCTTGTAAAGGGGGAAGACTGTAATAACCTGATATTTTATATATTTTTAAACTGTATTAGGATATGTAGAATTAATAATTTTAATAAATATATTTGATTATTTAATTAATTTGTTAATTTTTAAAGTTAATTTTTAATTATTTTAAGTTTCCTACATAAAATTTTCCCAAGATTTACATTTTTGGAAAAATAAAACCTAAATAATTAATTATTTATTTACACTAGCTCGTTTTATTAAGTCACATGGCATCATGCATGATTATATTTTTCATATTAATATATATACATATACATGCATATATATATATATATATATATATATATATATATATATATATATATATATATATATATATATATATATATATATATATATATGATAATAATAATAAAAACTATATAATATATACATAATTAAATAATAAAAAACCCTAAAAGTATAATTATGTATATATTATTATAGTTTTTATTATTATTATCATATGATATATATATATATATATATATATATATATATATATATATATATATATATAAACTTTTGCAAATTTACAACTTATGCCATTCACCCCTAAACCTCCATTCCCGACGTCCCTCTCCCCTCCATCCATTGCCAGATGTCGTTCCCCCTTCGTCAGTGTGCTTACCAGTGTGCCACCGCTTCCCTTAGTTGCTTCGCCACCTTCTTCCACCATTTCCAATGTTGTTTGGTCGTTTCTTGGCCAAAAAATCCAAAACTTCCATTATTTCCATTCTCCCTCGTCCGACCATCGTTCTTGATGATTCCAGCGTGGTTTTGCTCCTAGAACTCCATAGAAGTCGATTCTAAGCTCGTGGAAGCTTGAAAACTTGATTTGGTAAGGATTTAAGCTTGGTTTTAAATTCAGCCTCTTTTGCTTCTTGATTTTTTTGAACTTCAATCTTGATGATTCAAGCTTAATTCCTTTACAAAAGTTGCTTCTAGTAGCTCAATCTACATCTTGTAATTTTTGTAGAATTTTTGGAATTTATTTTGATTTTTGTGAATTTTTATTATTTTATTAATATTTTCTAATTTTCGTAAATTAATTAAATAATTTGTGAAATTGTGATTTTTAGTGTTTATAGAGGTTGAAATTAATTTTAGAATTTAATTTATAATTTTTGTGTAATTATTATGATTTTATTTACTTTAGGTGAATTTTGGAAAATTAAGATAAATGAGTATTTTGTTAAAATTAATTGGTTAATTGAGTATAATTATTGATTTTATTGAATTATATGTTGAGAAAATAATTTTTGAGTAATTATATAATTTTTAGTGAATTTTTGAATAATTATAGTATATTATGTGAATTTGTATATATTAGGGGTATTTGGTAATTTGATAATAAATTGGTTGAATATTAAGTTAAATTAGTTTTAATAGTTATTTGAGGTACAAAAATGATTTTTACAAATTATTTACTATTTTTAACTAATTAAAACTATTTTCCAAAAATTATTTTCAAATTATATATAATATACTATTTTTGTAAATAATGAGTTTTTAATATGTTTTTGGGCTAATTATGTAATTGGATTTATAAAATGAATTTTGGTTAATATTTGTGAATTTATCGAGAATTATGGATTGTAATAATATTTTATTAAAATTAGGGTTTTAGGTAAAAATCGGCAAAATAATTATTTTAGTGTTTAAATATCTAAATTTCTATATTTTGGTATATTAAGGGTATTTTCGATATTTTTAAAATTTTAATGTATTATGTGTATATCTCATGAATTGTGAACCTCGGTTGGTCGAATTGTAGTTTGGGAGTCCGACCGAGGGGTTATGTGACTTTATAATACTCAAAAGTATGTTTTCTTGTAGGACCGGCTCTACTTTCTGAGTAGAGAGATGTCTGTTTTACAAAGGACGTTCTACCGAATTTTTGGTAGAATTCTCGTAAAATGTGACATTCGGTCAAACTCTTATTTCTTGTCTATGTCTGGTATTCTAGATCGAGTCCCTAGGAATTTCATTAGATTTATTCTAATTTCGTGTTGTCATTTATTTGTTTAGTTGCACCGAGATCGAAGCCTAGTGAACTAGGCTCGTCAGATCCGTCTCGTGGAGCGCACAACTGTGAGTTGTTATTTTATATATACGTATATTTTAGGTTGCATGATTTTATAAATCTATATTTTAACTGTATGAAATATGCATAAATAATTTAATAAATGCTTAAATATATTTTAGGTATATTTTAGTATATTTTTGGTATATTTTAAATTTAAATGCATGTTTTATTATTGATTTATACCTAAAATGTTTTTAAGTATATATATAGTTTATTTTTGGTTTATTTTATAATTAAACTGAATATGTTTGGACGTATATATATTCGAAATATACTTGGTTTATTTTTGGTATATTTCTAGTATATATATGGTTTATTTTGCTATTAAATTAATGTCATGCATCATTTATTTTATGAATGTATGAGTTTATTTTAAATGAAGGATATCAATAGAACGTGCTACCTAATGGGCAGCACTAGGACCGAATACATACCGGTACGATGATAGATTGTAGGTTAAATTACTAACCTATTTGTGGATATTGATTGGATTAATTTGATTGATGTGTGATGTGATTTGAGAGTGTGATTGTTGGAGCTTGGTTGATTAAGTGTCTCGGGGCCAATCACACTGACAGTCAGACTGCTGGAGCTTAGTTGACTTAATGTCTAGAGCCAGTCTACTGTCCAAATGGAACAAGTGAATTTATTTGGAATAAGTGAGCCTGTATGGCTAGAGTGTTGTCTAACACTATTTAAGGTTGCAATCATTTAGGGTTTTATTTGATCATTCATAAACTGATATTTTTTAGTACTATATATGAAGTGATTTTTCAACATCTGTATGTAATTGCGTGTATATATATTTATTATATACATTCTATTGAGTGTCTGCATTTGACATTTTAGTTATGCATGTATATATATTATAACAATTCACTTAGTGAGGTCTGACTCCCCTCTGTTGATTTCTTTTTCAGGAGAGTCTTCGTCCTCAAACCTCAGTAGCAGATCTTTACGCCAGATTTCTTCCTCCCCCGACCTTATTGTATAAACTGCTTACTTGAATCTATTTTGTATTCTAGGCACTGTAGTAGTTGTTTCAGTGAACTGTATGTGTTATATATGTTTGAGATTTAAATTTTAAAAGTTTAAATCGAGAAATTGTATTGAAAGATTATATATATATATATATATATATATGAGATGGATTTATATTATTAAATGAGTTGATGAATTATTATTTTACTTATGAGATTTAATTATGCTACATAATATTTTATTTATTTTATTATATTTCATGCTTTTATTTTAAAGGCTTGCTATGGGTTCTGAATTCAAAAAAATTCTCGTTCCCTAGCGCCGGTCATGACACCTGTTTTGGGTCGTGACAAGAACCTTTATAAAATTACAATGATTTTGTGTTTAGGTCAAAAAGTAACCTTTATTTCAAATACAAAGAGACGAAATAGAATAAGTTACATATACATAAACAATAATATATATAACAACAAAATAGAATAACTTTCATCTTTTTATTTTTTTAATTTTTTCTATAATTTTTTAATCTATTTACTATTTTTAAGGTATATTTAATTTAAGTTAATTGTATTTATTTATTTGATTTATATATTTTAAATAATTTAAATTTATATTCTAAATAATAATTTTTTTAATTTTGAAACTTACTATTATTTAGAATATAAAAATTAAGCTAATTAAATTAAAAATTATTCATAATATTCAATAATTATTTTTCAATAAAAATAACAAAAAAAATTATGAAATATATCAAATAAATTATTATTTTTATTATTTATACTAATAAAAATAAAAATTATATTTATGGTCTTAATTTTATTATTAATGATGAAAAAATTGAAAAAAGAACAAAAATCAACAATTGTAAAATTAAAAGTCAACAACTTTAAAATTAAAAATCAACAACTATAAAATTTTGTTGTTTTTATTGGTTTTAGTTGATTTTAGTTGTTTCTCTTTATTTATATTTGTTGATTTTTGTTAAAAAAAATAACAATAAAAATTATAAGATATAAAAAATTATTATTTTTATCATTAATACTAATAAAAGTAAAAAGTTTATTTATGGCCTTAATTTTATCATTAATAATGAAAAATAATTTAAAAAATAGTAAAAAAAAACTAAACAAAAATCAACAACATAAATTTTTGTTGATTTTTATTGTTTTGTTTTCTCAATTGTTATTTTTAGTTTTTTTTGTTGGTTTGTTGATTTTTATTTTTTTATAGTTTCAACTTTTTTTTTATGTTGCAACTACATCATAAGAATTGTAAACTTTTTACATATTGATGATCAATAAGTATCAAATAATTTTTGTTAAAAAAAAAGAAGTTGTTAGACATTTTAATAAACAAATTAAAGTCAAAAAAATAAAATCTTTATTCTTTAGATATATAAAATTAGAAAATTTTGTTTATTTATTGTTGTTACAATAATTGAAGATATTTATTACTTGGTTTAACAACAATTGAAAATGTTTAGTTCATAATTATTCATTTGAAAAAAAAAAGGTCTAAATAGAAAAAATATATATATAGCAAAAAAAAAGAAAAATTGAGAATAAAATGAAGACAATACCTTAAAATTTTTTTAAAAATGTTTAGAAAAAAAGATGAAAACATTAAAAAAATAAATATAGTACTATAAAAATAGAAAAAAATGTTGAGAAAAAAATGAAGACAATAGAAAAAAATATTGAGAACAAAAAAAGATGAAGGTAGTAAAAAAAATATTTAGTAAAAAAATTAAGAAAAAATAAATGAAAACAATAAAAATTAAAAAAAATTGTTGAAAAATAAATAAATAAAATGTTGAAAAAAGCATAAAATGAAAAAAAAATTGAAAAAATCAGCAAAAAAAAAAGTTAAAAAAAAAAACTCTAAAATAAAGATAGTAAGAAAATATGCTATATTTAAAATAATTAATTTTATAAAAACATTTTTAAAAGTATATGCGATCAACAGAAAGTTTTTTTAGTTTTTTTTGTACATTTATGTAAAATCCCAAGAAAAAATCCCACATTTTCGGCCCAATTATAAATGGGATGGGCTATTGCTTATTGGTCTGGAGAGACTCAACTTCCGACACCTATAAATGAAAATGCTAACTAGGGTTTGCAACCATATTTGCGTCTCATCTTCTATCTCGACAAAGATTATACCAGAGTGCCGGTGCCCAGAAAATGGTAAGCGTACTGTAATTTTTTTATTTTTCAGATGTTCTGTTTGTTTGTTTTATTTTCGTCATTTTAATTTCTGTTTGTTTTCTCGGAAAATGTGTAGTTCCAATTCAAGTATACAAACATTTGATCCGCGTTAGATCCCGATATGATTTAAAGCTTCTGTTTACTAATTATTTATGCTATTGAAGCGCTAGTTGACGCATAGCGACTAGCATGTTGTTTCATTCGAATTGGTTTTACATATACTTTGCCTATTTGTTGGCTTATATCATAGCTTTTTTTCTGACACTGGAGTGCAGTGCTATCGCTATTTGTTTTTTTTTTCCCTGTATTGTACATCAACTTATGTTGTCCATAATTCCATTTCAAATGCTTCTTTAATTCTATTTAGCTAGTTGGTTTGGAAATATTGTAACCGCAGCGCCCTATTTGCCCATTTGAATTTTTGTTCTTGGCATGTTGTAAAATTTCATATAATATTGTATAAATTGCCTTGACACTATAGTCATAGTTGGCAAACTATCTATTCTTATTTGTCAGTGACATACTGTCATGTTTGCGGCATAGTACGATGGCTTGATCTGGAAAATGATGCACATTCTACTTATTTGATTATTACATCATACGCCCTGTTCATTTGTTTTGCATGATGGTATTTTTGTTGCTCTTCTGGTTCTGAAATGTATATAATGCATCTATTTTTTCTTGTTTTCTGAGCTGTTTTTCTTCTCTTTATATCTTAGGCAAGAGGATTGAAGAAACACTTGAAGAGGCTCAATGCCCCAAAGCATTGGATGCTTGACAAACTTGGTGGTGCATTTGTATGACAGTTTCCAATTCTCCTCTGTTTATACATTTGTTGTCTCCTCATTTTATTTACGTTGCCTGATCTTCCATACACCTTGTTTATTATTTTGGTGCTTAGGCTCCCAAGGCATCATCAGGACCACACAAGTCAAGGGAATGCTTGCCTTTGATCCTTATTTTGCGAAACAGGCTGAAATATGCTCTCACATATCGTGAAGTTATTGCCATTTTGATGCAACGGCATGTTCTTGTTGATGCGAAGGTCAGGACAGATAAAACATATCCTGCAGGTTTCATGGGTGTGTACCTTCATCATTACCCTTATTTTTTCCCCTTATTCCTTTCCTGCACACTGAATTCCATTTTCCTTTTCTTTAATATAATTTGTCCTGGTAAATGGTAATATGTTTTAGGTTGTCTTTTCAATTCTTCTTCACGCATTTCAAAGAGTACCATTGATTGGGGTTTTTGGTTGTATAATCTTTGACTGTATAACTGATGAACTATGTGTTTTCTTTGATTTGTTTCATTTTTGTGTTAGCATAGAATGATCAGAAAATTTTGAGACTGATGAACAGAATGGATTTTGCAAATTTACTATGTGCCATTTGCTATAACGGACTATGTCAAATGTGTCCTTTATAATGGACTCTATCAACTGATACCTGTCTTCTCACTACGCTTATGTAATGCTTGTTATCAACTGTGATCTGTCTTCTCACTACACTCATGTATTTTGGTTGCTTTTGTAATTGTTAATAGATGTTGTGTCAATTCCAAAGACAAATGAGAACTTCCGTCTCCTGTATGACACTAAGGGCCGTTTTCGCCTCCACTCCATCAGAGATGATGAGGCAAAGGTTTGTTTACTCTTGCATATGCACTAATTCCTACATTTTCTTACTTTAATTGCTCACAGCATATTTATTTATCATGTGTATAACTATTTGGGTACTAATTTAATGAAAATTCCATTCAAGTTATATTAGTAATGCTATATTTGGATGCAATGGATTTGAGCATGAATTTGGATTTCAATTAAATCTCTTGTTTGAGAACTCTATAGATTTACATCCATGAGGATTTGAACAAATCCATGATGAATTTAGTAGCTCATTTAATGAGGATTTGAAATGACAAATAATTGCATGTTATTTGAAATCCTTGTATTTGAAATTTCAATATTTGAAATCTAAGATTTCAAGTTAAATACTTGTATCCAAATACACTCTAAATTTTTTTATTTTTATTCCGGCAAATATTGCTATTATGCTTGTATACGATGCTATTCATGCATTAACGCTGCTGTGCAGTTTAAGCTTTGCAAAGTACGTTCTGTTCAGTTTGGGCAGAAAGGGATCCCCTACCTGAACACCTATGATGGTCGCACCATCCGCTACCCAGATCCACTTATCAAGGCTAATGACACTATCAAGCTAGATCTAGAGAGCAACAAGATCACCGAGTTCATCAAGTTTGATGTGGGAAATGTTGTCATGGTTACTGGAGGTAGAAACAGGGGCCGAGTTGGAGTAATAAAAAACAGAGAGAAACATAAAGGAAGCTTTGAAACAATTCACATCCAGGACTCCACTGGTCATGAGTTTGCTACCCGCATGGGCAATGTCTTCACAATAGGAAAGGGGAGCAAACCATGGGTATCCCTTCCCAAGGGCAGGGGTATCAAACTGTCAATCATCGAAGAGGCCAGAAAGAGGCTTGCAGCATCCCAAGTTGCTGCATAGTAAAAATTAAAAACTAATCTATAGTGCTGAAGTCATTGGTTTGGGCCTATTATTGCTGTTGCTTTCTTTACTAGCGGCCTTTGGGCTTACGCCAGAACGAGTGTTGGCACCATCTCGATTTCAATTCGTTTTCGAATGTCGTAGTTAAGCTTTTGGTGAAAATTCAGTGACTTTGTGTGTTAGGATCCTTTTTAGTACGGTGTGGTGATAGTGAAACAATTTTGTTCAGAATCTTTTGGGCTTTTTTGGTTGCTTATTTGGAGCCATTCTTCAAAATCAATCAACTTTTGTTAAAGTTCAATGTGTACTTTTCCAATGTGATATACTCTTCAACAATTTTTACTGACATCATAATTATTTGTGTTAAGAAGTTTAATGTCGAATTTTCAATTTTTTTGGTCAATTTGATCTAATTAAGTACCAATTTTAAAAGAGCGTCTAATAAAAAGTAGTTAAATTAATTAGAAGCTGATTTTTTTTTTTATTGAAATGCATTTAAAAGTAAATAAAAATGTCTTTTATTTCAAATTAGTAGAAAACTCTAGTTTATTTTTAATATTACAAATATTTTTTAATAATAATTAAAGTATACTTCTCTTTAAAAAAAGAGAGCAAATTATATTTACCTCATTAAGATTTGACTTAATTTCAACTTTCTTATCTTTTATTTGAAAATCGAACATTTACATCTCTCAGTTTTAATTCCGTCAACAATTAAATATCTCTGTTAACTTTTCCTTTAGATTTTTTTTTATATCAAAATATATTTAACTCCCTCTATTTATAAAAATAAAATAGTTTAATCTCTAAGTTCTAATAAAATAAAATAATTAAGTCCTTCAACTTTTTAATTATTTAAAATTTAAAATTTCAATACTAACTAAATTTTAGACATGTACACATATCTCCATTAATATTTTTTTTTTGAATTATACAAAATATACACTAACTCAAAAGTCAAGTTGTAATTTTAATAAATCTATAAATATTCATAAATTTATTTTATATTCATTTTTTTACTTAATTTTATTAATTTTTGGTCCATTTAAAATTAGTATTATCTAATTTTATGAATTACTTTAAAAGAAGGTAAAATTAATGCAATATTGATAAGGTCATGTGTAACCGTTGAAAATTAGTAAAAAGTGTGATTTTAAATTTGAAATAATTTGAAAATTAAAGAACAACAATTTTTATTTTAATAAAATAAAAAGGATTAAAGTATTAGTTTTTACAAAACATAGGGAGTAATATGTTTAGTTTGTATAAAATAGATGGAGTAAAATATCCTATTTATTAAGACACTAATAGAAAAGTTAACGGAGAGATTAAAGTATTGACGGAATTAAAACTGAGGAATGTAAATATTCAATTTTCAAAGAGGGAGGTGTAGGCGACGGGCTTTAGCGCGAGCTCATGTATTTGGCGACCATGGCACTGTGTGGGCTCGAGGTCTATTTGGAAATACGATATCGGTCTTGGGCTTATTCGGAGATAGAGTCACCACCCGGGTAAAAGTCGGGACACACTATACAACAACTAGATTCCATGGAGGTTCCCAAAAGCCGTAATCAAAAATCGGGTTCAGAAACTGAGTATGAGCGTTTGAATACTCATCCAACCTTGCGGTTGGTCTCTATTTGTATTTTACATTTTATTACCTTTAATTATTTAATTATTTCCTCATTTACATTCAAAATTGCACTTGCCCTCATTCAATTTTCAAGTTTTACGGTTAAGTCCAAGTTTGCACATTAATTCAATTTCATGCTTTTAAAGTCCCAACATTCAACAAAAATAAAATAAATAATAATTTACAACCATACATTTGAATCAAATAGGGAAAGGGATTAGGGATTGCAACACTTTTAGGCAAAATAAAAGAATAATATACAGAAAATAAACCAAACATATACAAAAAGTAAACTAATAATGAACTATTTACACAAATGCAATGATCTAAAGGGTTAGCTAATAGAGGCAACTACTCAATAATGAAAATCATCAAGTAACTCTTACAATAATCACACTGTAATATCCCGTGTTTTTAAATATTTTAGTACTGCATCGGGATATGCAGTGTTAATAATTTTTGTATATATACTATGATATTTTTACGAGTTGATGTGTATTTAAAACCTATTTTAATTATTGTGTATTATTTAAAGTCCTTTACGTAAAATTTTTCCAGGATTGCATTTTCGGGGAAATTTTCATGTAAATAATTTATTATTAATTATTGTAAATATATTTTCGGACTTGCATGAACTCATACGTATTTTTAAATTACTAAATAAAGCCTATGTGTGTATATATTTATTTAATTAGGGTTTAATATTACCCTAATATTTTATTAATTATTTATTAGTTTTATTGTTATTTAATTATTTTTATTTAGTATAAATTATTAAAATATTAAATTATAAGTGTGTGGTGTATATTTAATGTGTGTGTAATTTAATATTATTTTAATATATAGTATAAAGTATATATATACATATATGTAGTTAAAAATCAAAATTTTTGGAAAATTACCGAATTGCCCCCTCCCTCTCCCTTCTTCTCTCTCGACGCCTACCCTCACTGCGCCTCCCATTCTAGCACGCCGGACCGCCCTTCACCGCCACCAGCTGCCGCCAACCTCCTTCCCCTTCCTTCCTCTTCCTCTCCGACGTGACCAGGCCGCCGGAAGCCCGCTAGAACGCCCGAAATTCGCGATGGCAACAAGTTGAGCTTCTTGCCGTTGATGACGATTTCGGCCACCGTTTTCGACACCGCCGGTCTCTTTCTTCTCCTTGAGCTCCAGTGAGTGTGATTCTAGCTTTTTTTTGAGCTTAAATGGTCTTGATTTGCTTAGGTTTCGAATTTTTAATTTCGGCCATATTAGGGTTTTTGATTTTTTTTGAGCTTTGAATTGATTTATTCATGAAAATTACCTTCACAAATGTTGATCCTAGTAGCTTAATATACATGTTTGAATTTTTTTAGAATTTTTGGAGATTATTTTGATTTTTGGGTATTTTTGAATATTTTAATATTATTTTCTAATTTTCGGAAATTAATTAAATAAATTATGAAATTATGTTTTATGGTAATTATAGGTGTTTAAATGAATTATAGAAATTTATTTGGAATTTTTATGAATTTCTAAGTATTTATTTTGAATTTAATTAGTTTATGTAATTTTTGGAAAATAGGGTTAATTGTGTTTTTAATTGAATTTAATTGGTTAATTGAGTTTAAATATTAATATTATTGATAAATATATTGATAAAATTAATTTTGGATAATTATACTATTTTTGGTGAATTTTTGAAGTAATTATAGTATATTTATATATATAGGGGTATTTTGGTAATTTTACATAAAATTGGCTAAAAATGTAATTTAATTGGTTTTAATAGTTATTTAAGGTATAAAAATGATTTCTACAAATTATTTAGTATTTTTAATTGATTAAAACTATTTTTTGTGAATTATTTTCAATTATATATATATAATATACGGTTTTACTAATAAAATGAGTTTTATCGATTTTTATTGTGTTTAAAGGTTAATTATGTAATTTTTACCTATAAAATGAATTTCTATGCTATAAGGGTATTTTTGGTATTTCTAAAATTATTCTGTGTTTGTGGACCCCGATCGGTAGACTGTAGTTTAGAGTCCGACCGAGGGGTTGTGGATTTGTTTTAAGCTTATTTTTCGAAGTGTGTTTCTTTGCAGGGTCGGCTCTACTCTTTGAGTAGAGAGATGTCCGTTTTACAGGGGAGGTTCTGCCGAATTTTTGGTAGAATTCTAGTAAAACATGATATCCGGTCGAACCCTAATTTCGATTATGTGTTTAATATTCTAGATCAAGTTTCTAGGATTTTCTGCTAGGTATTCTGATGTCTGTTATTATTGTTTGTTTAGTTGCGCCGAGACCGAGGCCTAGTGGACTAGGCCTGTCGGATCCATCTCGTGGAGCGCACTAAGTGTGAGTTACTATTTTATATATATGTGCTTTAGGATGCATGATTTTAGAAATACATGTTTCATTTTGACTAAATATGCATAAATAATGTGATTTGTATTTAAGTATATTTTTGGTTTATTTTTGGTATATATTAAATTATATGCATGTTTTATTAATGAACTGTGTATAAAATGTTTTCAAATATATCTCTAGTTATTTTGTAATTTAATTGGATTTATTTGACATATATATACTCAAAATATACCTGGTTTGCTTGGTATATTTCTAGTATATATATATGGTTTATATTGTTATTTTATTTAAATTCATGCATCATTTATTTGTGAATGAATGTTTTATATTTATTAATGAAGGATATCAATAGAACGTGCTACCTAGTGGGCAGCACTAGGACCGAGTACGTACCGGTACGCTTATAGCAGATAGGTTATATTACTAACCATTTGTGGATATTGATTGGTTATGATTATTTGATGTGTGAGATGTGATTTGGGTGTGATTGCTAGAGCTCGGTTGACCAAGTGTCTCGGGGCCAATCACACTGACAGTCAGACTGCTGGAGCTCGGTTGACTTAGTGTCTCGAGGCCAGTCTACTGTCCAAATGGAATAAGTGAATATTTTGGAATAAGTGAGCCTGTATGGCTAGAGTGTTGTCTAACACTATTTTTTTGAGGTTGCGATATCATAGGGTTCTATGTGATCCTTCATAAATGATGATTTTCAGTAAAATATATATAAAATGATTTTATTGCATCTGTGTGTATTTGCTTGTATACATACATATTATATATATATTGTTGACTGTGTGCATTGGCATTTAGTATGCATGTATATATATTATAGTAATTCACTCAGTGAGGTCTGTCTCCCCTCCGTTGATTAATTTTTCAGGAGAGTCATCTTCTTCAGATCTCAGTAGTAGGCCTATACGTCGGATTTCTTCCGCCTCGGCTTCTTTGTGCAAATTGCTTCCCTGAGTCCTGAGTTTTATTTTATCTAGACACTGCAGTAGTCATTAAATATTTAAAGAGATGTTTTATTATATATTTGAACTGGATTTGTATTAAAGAAGTTTATATATATGTGATGATGAGGATTTGATTTAAATCCAGTTAGTGCAATTGTTATTATTATATTTATGATTTTTATTTCCGCTGCATTATATATATTGTTGTTACTATTACATGTTTTTTTTATTTTATTTTTAGGCTTGCTACGGGTTTCGGATTCTAAAGAATTCACGTTCCCTAGCGCTGGTCATGGCCCCTGTTTTGGGTCGTGACACACACAGTTAGTTCTCTCTTTCAAAACACGAAATCTTATATAACAATATTAACAAGGGAATATTCTAAAAAAGAGGCTTTCATGTCATAAGCCAAAGAAATCATCAAATAATCAAGATAAATGCCATCATGTAATGAAAATAATTATGCGTGAGAACAAAGAAACATGTGAAGTGAACATCTCACAGAATCTTATAAAGGGGAAAGAACCGAGCAACTGATTGACTTGTCAATGTGGCGATCGCCTCTTGATCGACCTGTCAATGTGGCGATCGCCTCTATGAAGAGGCGATCGCCTCATTGACGGGGGGCGATGCCTCTTCTATCATGACCCAAAATAGAGGCATGATCGGCATTAGGGAACGAGAATTCTTTCGAATCTGGAACCCGTAGCAAGCCTTAAAAATAAAATAAAAGCATGCAATATAAATAACAACATAAATAGAACATTTTGTAGCAGAAATAAAAGTCATAAATAAAATAAAATAATAATCCGCCAATAGATTTAATAATACAAATCCATCTCCTATAAATAATCTTTTAATACAATCTCAGCTTAAATCATTAAAATACATATCTCATACAAGCATAGTACATAATCTCACAACTGACTACAACTACTGCAGTGTCTAAATTATAAAATAACATCAAGTGAGCATATTACATAGTGAAGCTGGGGCAGAAGAAATCCAGCATAAGGGTCTGCTACTGAGGTTTGAAGACGAAGACTCTCCTAAAAAATAGTTAACGGAGGAGAATCAGACCTCACTGAGTGAATTGTTATAATATATATTCATGCATACTAAATGGCAAATGCACACATTCAATAGTATATATAATAAATATATATACCGATAAAATCACACAGATATATCAAAATCATTTTATATATATATACCAAAAATAACATCCAATTATGAAGGATCAAATAGAACCCTAGAAAATCGTAACCTCAAATAGTGTTAGACAACACTCTAGCCATACAGGCTCACTTATTCCAAATAATTCACTTGTTCTATTTAGACAATAGACTGGCCCCGAGACACTAAGTCAATCGAGCTCCAGCAGTCTGATTGTCAGTGTGATTGGCCCCGAGACACTTAGTCAACCGAGCTCTAGTAATCACACTCTCAAATCACATCTCACATAAAAAAAATCAATCTAATCAATATCCGTAAATAGGTTAGTAATATAACCTAAATTCTATCGTCGTACTAGTACGTACTCGGTCCTAGTGCTGCCCACTAGGTAGCACGTTCTATTGATATCCTTAATTTAAAATAAACCCACACATTCGTAAAATAAATGATGCATGACATTAATTTAAATGGCAGTATAATCCATTTATATACTAGAAATATACCAAAAATAAACCAAGTATATTTTGAGTATACATATGTTAAACAAATTCATTTTAATTACTATATATATGCTTAAAACAATTTAAGTATAAATCATGGATAAAACATGAATTAAGTTCAAAATATACTAAAAATATACTAAAATATACCTAAGGTATACCTAAGCATTTATTAATTCATTTATGCATAATTCATAAAATTTAAACATACATTTCTAAAAACATGCATCCTAATACACGTATATATAAAATAACAACTCACAGTTATTGTGCTCCACGAGACGGGTTTGACGGGCCTGGTCCACTAGGCCTCGGTCTCGGCGCAACTAAACAAACAAATGATAATATAGAATTAGAATAAATCTATCAAAATTCTTAAAGACTAAACCTAAAATATCGGACACAAAAGCATAATCGACCAGACATCACATTTTACGAGAATTCTACCAAAAATCTTGCAGAACCTCCCCTGTAAAACGGACATCTCTCTACTCAAAAAGTAGAGCCGGTCTTGCAAAGAACACACTTCAAAAATATATCGCCATACAATCCCTCGGTCGGACTTCCAAACTACAATTCTATAGACCGAGGTTCACAATTCACGAAATAACACAAAACACATTTAAAATGTCAAAAATACCCTTTAATATATCAAAGTATAGCAAACTAGATATTTAAAATACTGAAAATAATTATTTATCCAATAATTACAATAAAACCCTAATTTAAATAAAATATTATTAAAAATCAATAATTCTCGATAAATTCATAAATATTAACCAAAATGCATTTTAAAAATCCAAATTACTTAATTAACCCTAAAACATATCATAAATTGATAAAAACTCATTTATTTAGAAAAATAGTATATTATATATAATTTGAAAATAATTTACAAAAAATAGTTTTAATTAGTTAAAAAATACTAAATAATTTATAGAAACCATTTTTATACCTCAAATAACTATTAAAACCAATTTAATTGTATTTTTAGTCAAATTACCAAAATACCCCTACTATATATAAATTCACTATAATTATTCAAAAATTCACCAAAAATAATATAATTACTCAAAAATTAATTTCTCAACATATAATTCAATAATATCAACAAATATACTCAATTAACCAATTAATTTCAATAAAACACATAATTAACCTAATTTTCTAAAAATAACATAAACTAATTAAATTCATAATAATTATATAAAAATCACAAAAATTACAAATAAATTTCTAAAATTCATTTTAACACCTATAAACACCATAAATCACAATTTCATAATTTCATTAATTAATTTACGAAAATTAGAAAATATTAATAAAATAATCAAAAATTCACAAAAATCAAAATAATTCCCAAAAATTCCACAAAAATTACCACATGTAGATTGAGCTACTAGGATCAATCTTTATAAAGGAAGTTTGCTTGAATCATTTAAATCGAAGCTCAAAAAATTCAAGAACTCAAAGTGGTAAAAAATGGAAATTCAAAACCTAAGGAAATCTAGACCAATGTAAGTGAAACAAAGCTTAGAAATGCACTCACCGGAGCTCAAGGAAGAGATAGAGACTAGTGGCACTCAAAACGGTGGTCGGAATCGGGTTGATCGGTAATGGGAGCAACTTTCGGTCACTTGAAGAAAATTCGGCCAAATAATGCCGGAAATGGAAGCTTGGGGCGGTGGAGCAAGCTGGAAGGGAAGGGGGTGGACGTTCGGGAGGCACACCGATGGTAGTTGGCCGGAGTTGTAGCGATGAGGGTGAGGGACGGGATGGGGAAGAAGGAGAAATAAGGTTTTGTTAATTATTTGTATATATTATTATTATTATTATTATTATTATAAACTTAATAATATACACATTAAACACACATCACACATTTATACACATGCATAATTAAATATATATATATATATATATATATATATATATATATATATATATATATATATATATATATATATATATAACATAAATAAAACACATTATATAATTATTAACCCTAATATTATTCATGCATGCAAAAATAATGCATTATTCACAAAATTTAGATCAATAATATAATTCATTAAAATAATATATTAAAATATAAATACTCTAATTTAAAGGTTAAATAAAATAATATTTCCCGAAATAAAAATAATTTAAAGACATGTTTACATAAAATATATATTAATTAAACATAAGATAATAGCCATAATAATTCACAAATAGTAAAATAATCAAATATAAATTTCAAAATTATTAACACTGCATATCCTATTTTATATTAAAATAATTTAAAAATTCGAATTATAACAGTCTTCCCTCCTTACAAGAATTCGTCCCTGAATTTCAGAAAAAGAATAAATACAAGATCAAGAAGGGAAGAAATACGAGTAAGAATCTCGCATCTCAGCTTC
The DNA here is from genome assembly GCA_947683625.1 of Mallotus nudiflorus. Lineage (NCBI taxonomy): Eukaryota > Viridiplantae > Streptophyta > Magnoliopsida > Malpighiales > Euphorbiaceae > Mallotus > Mallotus nudiflorus. Next base: position 251,927 of record CANTUR010000031.1, on the reverse strand, counting down.
AGTCTCCCACGTATGCTCCTCAACTCTGTTGCTATGCCACAGAACCTTGACCATCGGAATCTGCTTCGAATGCAACTGTTGAACTTGATAATCAACGATCGCCACAGGTTCTTCCACAAACGTTAAATCTTCGTTCACTTCCATGCTGTCAGGCTGCAACATGTGTGAAGGGTCTAAGACATACTTCCTCAGCATTGAGATATGAAACACCGGATGCATTTGAGACATACTCGGGGGAAAAACCAACCGATATGCAATAGTACCAACTCTCTCCAGAATCTCGAACACTCAGATATACCTCGATGCTAACTTACCCTTCCTGCCAAATCTCATAACACCCTTCATCGGAGACACTTCAAGAAAACAAAGTCTCTAACTTGAAACTCCACATTTCTGCACCTAGGATCCGCATAGCTCTTCTGCCTGCTAACTACAGTCTCTAATATATGCTTGATCACAGTAACCTTCTTTGCAGCATCCTGAACCATCTCAGGTCCAGTCAAAGCTCTCTTGCCAATCTCATCCTAACTAAGAGGGGATCTATATTTCCTTTCATACAACACTTTATATGTGTAATATCCCGTGTTTTTAAAATATTTTTACACTATACCGGGATATGCAGTGTTAATAATTTCTGTATTTTATATGATATTTTTACGAGTTAATATGTATTTAAAACCTATTTTAATTACTGTGTATTATTTTCAGTGTTTTACGTAAAATTTGCCCGGGACTTGCATTTTCGGGGAAATTTTCACGTAAACAATGTATTATTAATTATTTTAAATATATTTACGGACTTGCATGAACTCATGCGTATTTTTTTAATTTATTAAATAAAGCTTGTGTGTGTATATTTATTTAATTAGGGTTTAATATTACCCTAATATTATATTAATTATTTAATAGTTTTATTGTTATTTAATTATTTTTATTTAGTATAAATTATTAAAATATTAAATTTTTATGTGTGTGGTGTATATTTGGTGTGTGTAATTTAATATTATTTTATTATATAGTGTAAAGTATATATATATACATATATACATTAAAATTTGTCAAATTACAAAAGAATTGGAAAATTACCATTTAGCCCCCGAGTCTTCTTCTTCCTCCCGATCGATTCCCTTCACCGTTCCGGTCGCTGCCGTGCCGTTTCTTCACCGTGGGTGTGCCGTCCGGTGTGCCACCACCTTCCCCAACCTTTTCCGCCGCCTGAGGTAGCCGTTTCCGGCGCCTGGAAGTTGATTTTGGCCGGAGAAGCCGAAAATCGATCCACCGTCGATCACGCCGATTCTGGCCACCATTTTCGACATCGCCGGTCTCTTTCTTCTCCTTGAGCTCCGGTGAGTGTGATTCTAGCTTTGGTTTGAGCTAAAATGGTTTAGATTTGCTTAGGTTTCGAATTTTCAATTTCGGTCACATTAGGGTTTTTGATTTTTTTGAGCTTCGAATTGATTGATTCATGGAAACTCCCTTCACAAATGTTGTTCCTAGTATCTCAATCTACATGTATGAATTTTTGTAGAATTTTTGGAGATTTTTTGGATTTTTGGGTATTTTTGAATATTTTAATATTATTTTCTAATTTTCGGAAATTAATTATTTAAATTATGAAATTGGAGTTTATGGTTAAATTAGGTGTTTAAATGAATTATAGGAATTTATTTGGAATTTTTATGAATTTCTAAGTATTTATTTTGAATTATTGAAGTTTATGTGATTTTGAGAAATTAGGGTTAAATGTGTTTTTATTTGAAATTAATTGGTTAATTATTAATATTATTGATAAATATGTTGAGAAAATTAATTTTGGATAATTTTATGATTTTTGGTGAATTTTTGAAGTAATTTAAGTATATTAATATATATAGGGGTATTTTGGTAATTTTACCCTAAATTGTCTAAAAATGTAATTTAATTGGTTTTAATAGTTATTTTAGGTATAAAAATGATTTCTACAAAATATTTGGTATTTTTAACTAATTAAAACTATTTTTCGTGAATTGTTTTCAATTATATATATAATATACGATTTTTCTAATAAAATGAGTTTTTATCGGTTTTTACAGTGTTTTAAGGTTAATTATGTAATTTTTACCTATGAGATGTATTTCTAGGTTTTAAGGATATTTTTGGTATATCTGAAATTATTCTGTGTTTATGGACCCCGGTCGGTGGACTGTAGTTTGGAGTCCGACCGTGGGATTTTGATTGTGTTGAGCTTGTTTTTCGAAGTGTATTTCTTTACAGGGTCGACTCTACTCTTTTGAGTAGAGAGATGTCCGTTTTACAGGGGAGGTTCTGCCGGATTTTTGGTAGAATTTTCGTAAAACGTGATATCTAGTCGAACCCTAATTTCCGATTCTGTGTTTAATACTCTAGATTGAATTCTAGGATTTATGTTAGGTTTATTCTGATGTCGATTATTTATTGCTTGCTTAGTTGCGCCGAGACCGAGGGCTAGTGGACCAGGCCCGTCGGACCTGTCTCGTGGAGCGCATTAGGTGAGTTACTATACTATATATATATGCTTAGGATGCATGATTTAGAAATGCATGTTTTATGTTGATTAAATATGCATAAATAATTTGATTATTTCTTAAGTTTATATTAAGTATATTTTTGGTTTATTTTTGGTATATAATAAATTATATACATGTTTCATTAATAAAATATATTTAAAATGTTTTTAAATATATTTTTAGTTTAATTTATGATTTGATTGGATTTATTTGGCATATATATACTCGAAATATACCTGGTTTACTTTTGGTATATTTCCGGTATATATATGGTTTATATTGTTATTTCATTTACATTCATGCATCATTTATTTTTGTGAATGAATGATTTATATTATTAATGATGAAGGATATCAATAGAACGTGCTACCTAGTGGGCAGCACTAGGACTGAGTACGTACCGGTACGCCTATAGTGTTTAGGCTATATTACTAACTTATTTGTGAATATTGATTTGAATGTGATTATTGATGTGTGAGATGTGGTTTGGGTGTGATTGCTGGAGCTCGGTTGACCAAGTGTCTCGGGGCCAATCACACTGGCAATCAGACTGCTGGAGCTCGGTTGACTTAATGTCTCGGGGCCAGTCTACTGTCTAAATGGATTAAGTGGATATATTTGGAATAAGTGAGCCTGTATGGCTAGAGTGTTGTCTAACACTATTTCTGAGGTTGCGATATTCTAGGGTTCTATGTGATCCTTCATAAAAGATGATTTATAATGAAAATATATAAAATGATTTTATTGCATCTGTGTGTAATTGCCTGTATATATACAAATTATATATATACTGTTGACTGTATGCATTATCACTTAGTGTGTATGTATATATATTATAGTAATTCACTCAGTGAGGTCTGACTCCCCTCCGTTGACCATTTTTCAGGAGAGTCAACTTCTTCAGACCTCAGTAGCAGGTCGATACGCTGGATTTCTTCCGCCCCGGCTTCTTTGTGTAAATCATTTACTTGAGTCTTATTTTATAATCTAGATACTGCAGTAGTTGTGAATTAAAGTATTGGATTTCATGTATTTTATTTAAAGAGATGTATTATATTGAAACTGGATTTGTATTAAAAAGATTATATATCTATGGGATGAGATTTGATTTAAATCCAGTTGATGTGAATAATATTATGATATTATGATTTTTATTTTCCGCTGCATATTATATTGTTACTGTTATTATGGCATGATTTATTTTATTTTTAGGCTTGCTACGGGTTCCGGATTCGAAAGAATTCCCGTTCCCTAGCGCCGGTCATGGCCCCTGTTTTGGGTCGTGACAATATGGTGCCATGCCAATACTGCTATGGTAGCTATTATTATATACAAACTCTACGAGTGGTAAATGATCATCCCAACAACCTCCCAAATCCAAAACACACATCCTCAACATATCTTCCAATGTCTGGATCGTCCTATCAGACTGACCATCTGTCTGAGGATGAAAAGCAGTATTGAAGTCCAACCTAATGCCCATCGCTTCCTGTAACTTCTGCCAAAAACATGAGGTAAATACTAAACCTCTGTCTGACACAATGGACACAGGTACTCGATGAAGGCAGACAATATGCTTCACATACAGCTTCGCCAATCTAGCTACAGAATAGGTGGCTTTCACAGGCAAGAAATGTGCAGACTTAGTCAACCTGTCTACAATCACCCAGATGGAATCGTATCCATCCTTAGAACGAGGTAAACCAACCACAAAATCTATAGCTATCCTTTCCCACTTCCACTCGGGAATAGGAAGAGGTTGAAGCTTCCCAGAAGGCTTGTGATGTTCAACTTTCACTTGTTAACACGTCAATCACTTAGCAACATAATCATCAACATCCTTCTTCAGTCCGTCCCACTAGTACAAATCTCTAATACTGTGGTACATCTTAGTGATACTCGAATGTACGCTGTAGGCTGTAGAATGTGCTTCCTCTAGGATTTCTTCTCTTAAATTATTTACATCAGGAATACACAACCTACCACTGATCCACAATACACCATCATCATCAAGTGTGAAATTAGTGAATCTTTATAACAGAAGTCGGTCTAGGCCATTGAGACACTGCCTCAATCTTCTGTGGATCCACTTAGATACCTTCTTTAGACACCACGTGTCCAAGAAAAGAAACACTCTCCATCCAGAAATCACACTTCAAGAATTTAGCATAAAACTGATGTTCTCTCAGTGTTTATAGTACAGTCCTCAAGTGATATACATGCTCCTCTATACTTCTCGAATACACCGGTATATCATCAATGAAGACTACCACAAACTGATCCACCTATGGTCTGAATACCCTATTCATCGGGTCCATAATAGTTGTTGGTGCAGTAGTCAAGCCAAAAGACATCACCAGAAACTCATAATGACCATATTGAGTGCGGAATGCCATTTTAGGAACATCGGCTTCATTGATCCGCAACTGATGATAACCCGACCTCAGATCAATCTTAGAAAAGAACTGTGCACCCTATAGCTGATCAAACAAGTCATCTATCCTTGAGAGAGGATACTTGTGTCACGACCCAAAACAGGGGCCATGACCGGCGCTAGGAAACGGGAATTCTTTCGAATCCGGAACCCGTAGCAAGCCTAAAAATAAAAGAAAACATGCAATAGTAATAATAACAACACAATTAAGTAAAATACTATACAACGGAATAAAATCATAAATATCAAAATAATATTTCCACCAAATGAGATTAAATCAAATCCTCATCTCATATATATAAATAAACTCTTTTAATACAAATCCAGTTCAAATTCTTAAAATACATAACTCATACAAATATAATACAACAATCTCACAGTCAACCATAACTACTGCAGTGTCTAGATTATAAAATAAAACTCAGATAAGCAGTTTACATAAAGAAGCCAGAGCGGAAGAAATCCAGCATACATGCCTACTACTGAGGTCTGATGAAGATGACTCTCCTGAAAAAAATAGTCAACGGAGGGGAGTCAGACCTCACTGAGTGAATTACTATAATATATATACATGCATACTAAATGCCAATGCACATAGTCAAAAGTATATATAATATGTATGTATATTGGCAAATACACACAAATGCAATAAAAATCATTTTATATATTTTTATTGAAAATCACAGTTTATGAAGGATCAAATAGAACCCTAGAAAATTGCAACCTCAAACAGTGTTAGACAACACTCTAGCCATACAGGCTCACTTATTCCAAAATATTCATTTATTCCATTTAGACAGTAGACTGGCCCTGAGACGCTAAGTCAACCGAGCTCCAGCAGTATGACTGTCAGTGTGATTGGCCCCGAGACACTAGGTCGACCAAGCTCTAGCAATCACACTCCCAAATCATTTCACACATCAAATAATTAAATCCAATTAATATCCTCAAATAGGTTAGTAATATAGCCTAAATGCTATAAGCGTACCGGTACGTACTCGGTCCTAGTTCTGCCCACTAAGTAGCACGTTCTATTGATATCCTTCATTGAAATATAAAACATACATTCATAAAAATAAATGATGCATGAATTTAAATAAAATAGCAACAATAACCATATATATACTAGAAATATACCAAAAGTAAACCAGGTATATTTCGAGTATTTATACATCAAATAAATCCAATAAAATTACAAAATAAACTAGAAATATATTCAAAAACATTTTGAACATAATTCATTAATAAAACATGCATATAATTTAAAATAAACCAAAAGTAAACTAAAAATAAACTTAAGTATTAATTAAACCATTATGCATTTTTAGTCAAAATAAAACATAGATTTCTAAAATCATGCACCCTAGAACATATACATATAGAATAGTAACTCACACTTAGTGCATTCCATGAGATGGGTCCGATGGGCCTGGTCCACTAGGCCTCGGTCTCGGCACAACTAAACATACAAAAATAACAGACATCAGAATAAACCTAACAAAAAATCTTAGAAACTCGATCTAGAATATTAGACACAGAATTAAAAATCAGAATTCGATCGGACATCACATTTTACGAGAATCCGACAGAACCTCCCCTGTAAAATGGACATCTCTCTACTCAAAGAGTAGAGTCGGCCCTGCAAAGAAACAAACTTCGAAAAATAGACACAGAATCACAATCATAACCCCTCGGTCGAACTCCAAACTATAGTTTACCGATCGAGATCCACAATTCACAAAACAATACAGAAATACTGAAAATACCCTTATATCATAGAAATACATTTGATAAGTAGAAATTACATAATTAACCCTAAAACACAGTAAAAACTGATAAAAACTCATTTTATTAGAAAAATCGTATATTATATATATAATTGAAAATAATTTATGAAAAATAGTTTTAATTAATTAAAAATACTAAATAATTTTTAGAAATTATTTTTATACCTTAAATAACTATTAAAAGCAATTTAATTACATTTTTAGCCAATTTAGGGTAAAATTACCAAAATACCCCTATATATATAAATATACTAAAATTAATCCAAAAATTCCCCAAAAATAATATAATTGCTAAAAATTAATTTTCTGAACATATTTATCAATAATACCAATAATTAAACTCAATTAACTAATTAATTTCAATTAAACACACAATTAACCCTATTTTTCCAAAATTACATAAACTAAATAAATTCAAAATAAATACATAAAAATTCATAAAAATTCCAAATAAATTTATATAATTCATTTAAACACCTATAATTACCATAAAACACAATTTCATAATTTAATTAATTAATTTTCGAAAATTAGAAAATAATAATAAAATATTCAAAAATACCCAAAAATCAAAATAACTTCCAAAAATTATAAAAAAATTCACACATGAAGATAAATCTAAGGGAAACAATATTTGTGAAGGAATTTTTCATGAATCAATCAATTCTAAGTTTAAAAAAATCAAGAACTCTAAAATGGCCGAATTGCAAAAATCAAAACCTAGGCAAATCTAGACCATTTTAAGTGAAAAAAATCTTGGAATCACACTCATTGGAGCTCAAGGAGAAGATAGAGACTGGCGGTGTCAAAAATGGTGACCGAAAATGCTGTGAACGACGGTGAGAAGAGTTTTGGGTTTTCCGGCTAAAACGAGCTTTCCAATGCCGAAAATGGGCTCTGCTAGCGGTGGAACAATTGGAGGAAGGAGGTGGCACACCGGGAGGCACACCAATGGTGAGTGAATGGAGTGATAGTGGCCGGAACGACGAGGAGGACGATCGGGAAGAAGGAGAGGGAAGAATGGCAAATTCGTAAATAAATCAAACTTTATATTTTTGTTAAATAATTAAGTATATATGTATATATATATATATCCCAACCATATATTATAATAATATAAATCCCCACACATAATTTAATATATTAAATAATTTATACACTAAAAAAAATAATTAAATAATATTAAACTAATAATAAATAATAAAAATTAGGGTAATTAATTAAACCCTAATTTAATTTAAATAAATACACACATATATACACTTTATTTAGTACTTTAAAAATATATATGAGTTCATGCAAGTCCGTAAAATTGTTTAAAATAATTAATATTAAATTATTTACGTATTAATTTCTTCGAAAATGCAAGTCCCAGGAAAATTTTACGTAAAGTACTTAAAATAATATAAAACAATTAAAATTAGCTTTAATTAAATAACAAACTCATAAAATATTAATATTATATACGAAAATTATTAACACTGCATATCCCGATGCAGTATTAAAATATTTAAAAAATTGAGATATTACAACTTGTTCTACACTGTCACCTTATTCAGCTCTTTGTAGTCAATGCACAGTCTCAGGGTACCATCCTTCTTCTTCACAAACAGGACTGGTGCACCCCAAGGAGAAACACTGGGTCTGATGAAACCTTTATCTAATAACTCTTGCAACTGCTCTTCAACTCTGCAGGAGCCATTCTGTAGGGTGGCATAGATATAGGAGTAGTACCTGGAATCACATCTATACAAAACTCAATCTCTCTTTGAGGTGGTTGTAATGTCCCGTATTTTTAAATATTTTAATATTTCATCGGGATATACAGTGTTAATAATTTTTGTATATATTTATGATATTTCATGAGTTGCTATTTAATTAAAATTGATTTTAATTGTTTTATATTATTTTAAGCAGTTTTGCGTAAAATTTTCTCGGAACTCGCATTTTCGGGAAAATTGACACGTAAATTATTTATTATTAATTATTTTAAATAGATTTCCATATTTGCATGAACTCATATATATTTTTAAAGTACTAAATAACGTATATATGTGCATTTATTTATTAAACTAGGGTTTAATTAATTACCCTAATATTTTATTATTTATTATTAGTTTTAATATTGTTTAATTATTTTTAGGTGTATTAAATTTTAAAATATTAAATTATATGTGTGTGGTGTATATTTAATGTGTGTGAGTTTATATTATTTTAATATATAGTGTAAAGTATATATATATATATACAAATACATTTAATATTAAACAAAAAAATAAAGTTTGATTTAATTACGAAATTGCCATCCATCATCCTCCCTCACTCCCGATCGCTCCCATCACCGTTCCGGTTGCTGCCATCCCATTTTCTCACCTTCGGTGTGCCTCCCGGCGTGCCACCTCCTTCTCTAGCCATTTCACCGCCTGCAGAGCTCATTTCCGGCGTTAGAGAAGCTTGATATCGCCGAAAAGCCGAATTCATTCTCACCGTCGTTCACGGCGTTTCCGGCCACCATTTTTGACATCGCCAGTCTCTTTCTTCTCCTTGAGCTCCGGTGAGTGTGATTCCAAGCTTTGTTTCACTTAAAATGGTCTTGATTTGCTTAGGTTTCGATTTTGGTAATTTGGCCATTTTAGGGTTCTTGATTTTTTTAAACTTTTAATTGATTGATTCATGAAAAATTCCTTCATAAATGTTGTTCCCCTTAGCTTAATATACATGTGTGAATTTTTGTGGAATTTTTGGGAATTTTTTTGATTTTTGGGTATTTTTGAATATTTTATTATTATTTTCTAATTTTCGAAAATTAATTAAATAAATTATGAAATTGTGTTTTATGATAAATATAGGTTTTTAAATGAATTATAGAAATTTATTTGGAATTTTTATGAATTTATATGTATTTATTTTGAATTTATTTAGGTTTATGTAATTTTGGAAAATTAGGTTAATTATGTTTTTAATTGAAATTAATTGGTTAATTGAGTTTATTTATTGATATTATTGATAAATATGTTCAGAAAATTAATTTTATGCAATTATACTATTTTTGGTGAATTTTTGGATTAATTTTAGTATATTTATATATATAGGGGTATTTTGGTAATTTTACCCTACATTGGCTAAAAATGTAATTAAATTGGTTTTAATAGTTTTTTAAGGTATAAAAATGATTTCTACAAATTATTTAGTATTTTTAATTAATTAAAACTATTTTTCGTGAATTATTTTTAAATTATATATATAATATACGATTTTTCTAAATAAATGAGTTTTATCGATTTTTACTGTGTTTTAGGGATAATTATGTAATTTCTACTTATAAAATGTATTTCTATGATATAAGGGTATTTTTGGTATTTTCATAATTGTTTTGTGAATTGTGGACCCCGATCGGTAAACTGTAGTTTGGAGTCCGATCGAGGGATTTTGATTGTGTTTCTGTGTTTGTTTTTCGAAGTGTATTTCTTTGCAGGGCCGACTCTACTCTTTGAGTAGAGAGATGTCTGTTTTACAGGGGAGGTTCTGTCAGATTTTCGATAGAATTCTCGTAAAATGTGATGTCCGGTCGAACCCTAATTCTGATTCTGTGTCTAATATTCTAAATCGAGTTTCTAGGATTTTTTGTTAGGTTTATTCTGATGTCTGTTATTTATTGTTTGTTTAGTTACGTCGAGACCGAGGCCTAGTGGACCAGGCCTGTCGGACCCATCTCGAGGAGCGCACTAAGTGTGAGTTACTATTTTATATATATGTGCTCTAGGGTGCATGATTTTAAAAATATATGTTTTATTTTGATTAAATATGCATAATGATTTAATTAATACTTAAGTTTATTTTTAGTTTATTTTCGGTATATTTTGGTATATTTTCAAATTATATGCATGTTTTATTAATAATTATTCTTAAAATGTTTTTATCTATATCCTTAGTATATTCTTAGTTTATTTTGTAATTATATTGGATTTATTTGACGTATATATACTTGAAATATACCTGGTTTATTGTTGGTATATTTCTAGTATATATATATATATAGTATATGGTTATTTTATTCAATTCATGCATCATTTACTTTTATAAATGAATGCTTTATATTTTAATGAAGGATATCAATAAAACGTGCTACCTAGTGGGCAGCACTAGGACTGAGTACGTTCCGGTACGCTTATAGTGTTTAGGCTATATTACTAACCTATTTGAGGATATTGATTGAATTTGATTAATTGATGTGTGAGAAAGGATTTGGGAGTGTGATTGCTGGAGCTCGGTTGACCAAGTGTCTTGGGGCCAATCACACTGACAGTCAGACTACTGGAGCTCGGTTGACTTAGTGTCTTGGGGCCAGTCTACTATCCAAATGGAACAAGTGAATATATATTAGAATAAGTGAGCCTGTATGGCTAGAGTGTTGTCTAACACTGTTTTGAGGTTCTGATATTCTAGGGTTCTATTTGATCCTTCATGAACTGTGATTTTCAATAAAAATATATAAAATGATTTTATTGCATCTGTGTGTATTTGCTTGTATATATGCTTATTATATATATACTATTGACTGCGTGCATTGTCATTTAGTATGCATATATATATATTATAGTAATTCACTCAGTGAGGTCTGACTCCCCTCCGTTGACTATTTTTCAGGAGAGTCATCGTCTTCAGACCTCAGTAGCAGGCCTGTACGCCGGATTTCTTCCGCCCCGGCTTCTTTATGTAAACTGCTTATCTGAGTCTTGAGTTTTATTTTATAATTTAGACACTGCAATAGTTGTAGATAAATTATAGGTTTTATGTATTATATCTTTGAGAGATATGTACTTTGAATATTTGAACTAAAACTTGTATCAAAGGATTTATCTATATATGAGATATGGATTTAAATTAAATCCCGTGGTGGATTATTATTTTGATATTTATGATTTTATTTTCGCTGCATTAAGTGTTGTTATTATTACTATTGGATGTTTTATTTTATTTTTAGGCTTGCTACGGGTTTCGGATTCGAAAGAATTCCCGTTCCCTAGCACCGGTCATGGCCCCTGTTTTGGGTCATGATAGTGTAAACCTGGCAACTCCTCAAGAAAAATATCAGGAAACTCACAGGCAACAGGAACATCTATGAGTGACAACTTCTACACTGAAGTATCCCTGACTAATGCTAAATATCCCGGACAACCTTTCCTCAGCAACTTCCTAGCCGTAATAGCAGGAATAAGATTTTGAGGTGCTGAACTCCTATCACCCACAAACTTAAATTCTTCTTCACCAAGAATTCTTAAAGTCACCTCTTTACTTTGACAATCCACAATGGCATAGTGCTGAGATAACCAATCCATACCCAAAATAACAACGAACTCCATCACATCCAACATAATTGAATCAGTGGACAATTCTCTACCTCCCACGAGAACTGGATAACCAGAAAGAACAATATCGGTGTCCAAAGAATCACTTAGAGGAGTGGCAATAGAAAAAGGAAAAGCCATCCTCGAACCTTGCCAACAAGACTTGGAAGCAAAAACAGGAGAAATGAACGAATGCGTGGCACCCGGATCAAATAAAACCCATGCATCCAGGTAACAGACAGAAACAATACCTGCCATGACTGCATTAGATGCTTGAGCATCCTACTGAGTGAAATGGAAAACTTTGGCCTATCCTCGACCTCCCTGTTGGTTGGTAGAAGCCTGGCAACACCTCTAGCACCTCTACCACGACCCTGCTGGGGAACAAGCTGGGTAGAACTCTGATGCTGGGCTGGAGGCAACTGAAAAGGAATGGGTGCATCACTAGCAATTGACTGCTATGGAAATCACAGAATCTGTGGCTGTTGATATCCAGAATAAGGACACGATCTGGCATAATATCCTCCCATCTGCCCGCATTTGAAGCATGTCAGTGGTGTCATGTAACACGGTCCCTGATGGACTCTATCGCATGTCTGGCAAACACTGGCAACTGATCTAGAACTACGTTCACTGCTGCTGCTCGAAGCTCCTGACCCGAGTCTGAACGGTTTACGCTGACCTCAATGGCCATGTCTACTGCTCTAATGTACCCGCTGCTGCTATCTTTGACTTTGCTGAGCTGGACCTCTCTGCTGACTACTCGATCCAATCTGGAAACTCAAGTATGGAGTAGTATGAAATCCACCTGAATGAACACCTAGCTAGTAATAATCATACATCGCTCCCTTCCTGACTATCCTCAGCTTAATCTCCTTGGCCAACTCAATAACCGACTCCAGAGTAAGGCCCGCTGTAGGCATACCAGCAAATACAGAACCCAATCCAGTGACGTAGGTGGTGACTGCGAAGTACTGGTCTCACATCAAATCACTGCATATTTACCCAGCCGGAGGAACTCTCGAGTATACTCCTCAATAAATCGGTCACCACGAGAAATGTTGGTCAATCGGAGTCTGTAACTCATACGAAGTGACTCTGGGCAAAATCTCCTCATCAATCGCTCTCTGAACTGAGCCTAGGTCATCATCATCATGTACGGCTAGATCATCTAAATGAACCAGTCTAAGGCTGGTCCCTCAATTGACAGCTCAACGATCATAATCCGCTGGTACTTGGTGTGAGCAGTCCGAGTCCTAGTCTCGATCACGTGTAGAAAATCCAATGGATCAAACATCCCATCAAAAGCGATCTTGCCAACTCTGGCATAGAATAGAGCTACCTCGGGGTCAGACATACCTTGTTGATAGGCAGGCTGAACAGGTGGAAAAACTGGAGGTATAGGAACATCCTCGTACTCAGGCTCTACATCCTCCTCATCCTATATCTCTCTTTGTCTACTGTGACCTGTCGCTCCTCGAGGTCTACCTCTACCATGACCTCTACGTCTAACTGGTGGGTCAGGAGATAAAATCTCATTCTGAAAGGACTCATCATCCTCGGCCTTAATGACTGGTGGAGCGACACGTGCTTGCCTCCTCATTCTAAAAAGACAAACAGAAGAGTTCAGACAAAACAAACAACGGAGGAATAACGTAGAAAACTAAAGCAAGGAATACTCATCAAGACATACTTAAACCTAATTCACTGTATTAGTTTCGAAAGAAAACATAACACTTAAAACTAGGGCCACAACTCACACAACTAAGCCCTAACACAGAACTCCACTCTGACACCAACTTTGTCATGACCTAAAACAGGGGCATGACCAGCACTAGGGAACGAGAATTCTTTTGAATCCAAAATGCATAGTAAGAATTAAAAATAAAATAAAAGCATGCAATATAAATAACAACATAAATAGAATATTTTGCAGTGGAAATAAAACTCATAAATAAAATAAAATAATAATCCACCAATAGATTTAATAATACAAATCCATCTCTTATAAATAATCTTTTAATACAATCTCATCTCAAATCATTAAAATACATATCTTATACAAGCATAGTGCATAATCTCACAATTGACTACAACTACTGCAGTGTCTAGATTATAAAATAACATCAAGTGTGCAAATTACATAGTAAAGTCGGGGCAGAAGAAATTCGGCGTAAGGGTTTGCTACTGAGGTCTGAAGACAAAGACTCTCTTGAAAAATAGTCAACGGAGGGGAGTCATACCTCATTGAGTGAATTGTTATAATATATATTCATGCATACTAAATGACAAATGCACACATTCTATAGTATATAAAACAAATATATTGAAAAGAGTCCTAGAGGGGGGGGGGGTGAATAGGACTATGAAATAAAAATGAGAAATTAAAAGAATTCTTTGTAAGAATTAAATAGAAGTTGAGAAGGAAGAATGAAGAACACAAAGATTTAAGGAGTTCGGATTCAATAACAATCCTACGTCTCCACCTAACTTATCCCCAAGTTAGGATTTTTAATCACCCACAATCTTATTCACAGGATTAAGATTATACAAGAGTTTTATGGCTCACTCTTATAACCTTACAACATGAGTTTTCAAGGCTCACTCAAAAAACCAAAACCCAAGTGTTTCAATGGACAACACTTAAACCAATTCCTTTAGAAATAAATCTCACTTCCCTTCTAATCTAACCCAAGATTTAAGATGAAGAGAAATTCTATTTCTAACACACACCCAACTCTCACAAGAGTTATACAAACAAAGAATTATTTAAGAGAATTTGAGAGCTCAATGAAAGCTTAAGAGATAATAAAATGATAAAACAAGTTGCTTCACTTCCATTCAGCTCTAGAGGTATTTATACTAAAAAAATATAGCTTTTGGAGGTGCAAATGATGTGTCCAACGTCTATATTTTGAATTATTGAGACTGATGCTGTCAGACAGCTGCTCATAGATTGAAGCCGTAATTGGCTCCTCAGGACGTTTGAATTTGCCCACACTTTCTTCATAAAAGTTGTATATATTTGAATTATCTTTCCATATCAACTTGAATCACCTAAATTGGACTTCTGTAGCTTAATATATGTCCAAAATACTAAGGATTGTGCAATCTGTAATGCGGACTACGGTCAGACAGCTATACCCAAATTGAAGCCGTGATTTGCTCATGAAGAAATTTGAATTTGCTCATACTTTCTTCATTAAAGCTGTAGATATTTGAATTATCTTTCCATAAAATTTTTAATCACTTAAATTTGACTTCTTTAGCTCAGGATATGTCCAAATTACTGAGGATTGTGCAATCTGAAATGCAGAATACTATCAGACAGCTATACACAAGTTGAAGCCGTGATCTGCTCCTGAAGAAATTTGAATTTATCCATATTTTCTTCATAAAAGTTGTAGATATTTGACTTATATTTTCATATCATTTTGAATCACATTAATTGGACTTCTGTAACTCAAGATATGTCCAAAATACTAAGAGATGTGCAGTCTGAGATGGCAGACGTATACGTGAATTTCAACTCAAAATTTGCATAACCAAATGAACTTGGATTTTCACAAAAAAGCCCAATTCAGAAAGCTCAAGATGTCTTCTTCAAATTTTAAGAAGCCCATTTTCTCATTTAAGAGCTCTAAATATGTCAAAAACCTTCTTCAATCTCAGAGGTTCAATCAGCCCGAAAAGTCACTATACATCCAAAAGTGTATATGCTTGGTATATGTTTGGTATATAATTCCCTACACACTTAATTGAAATTATTAGTATAAAATTTGTTTGTCAAAGTCTAAAATTAGGAGTTTGATCATGCAAATGGTCAACAATCTCCCCCTTTTTGGCTTTGACAACCAATTTGAAAGGATGATAAATAATATGTGTGTATGTGTAAAAAATAAATAACATATATAAGCATATTAAATAAAAATAGCTCCCCCTTACAAATTAAACAGATGCAAAATAAGAAATAATTTTGCTCCCCCTTAACATGTGCATAAATTCAATATTTATCATGTATTAGAGCATATAAATAAATGATTTATCATAGCATGTATAAAGGTTTAACAAATATATTCCTTTAACAAAAATATATTTCTTTATTTCTCCTCCTTTTTGGACATGATAAGAAATATAAATAAATTTCATCATCCTTCTTGTCAAAAATAAAGATAACAAGTTATTAAACAACATGAAGGAAATAATTTCAAACATGTAATACATCACAAAATAATATGTATGCTATATCAAAACATCACATGATCATGTAGAGTTTAGTTATTCAATCATACATAATCATGTGGTACTTAACATATCTTAAACACAATTATTTATCCCCTAAGCACATAGCTTCTTTAGCTTCTTCTCCCCCTTTGTCAAAGACAAAAAGAAAAGAGAGAGATATAAAGGGAAATAGATCTAAGGGAGCCAAAAATACTAAAGGGAATAAAAGATTAAGAACCAAAACAATGCAAGCAAAGATATTCAAAACTTTATGAAATTCATGTCATTTTAATAGATAAAAGCCATTTAAAAAAAATGTATACATGAATGTTGCATGAATAAGCTCAATTAATAGTCATGCAAAAAAAAATTCATGTAATATAAAAACAAAGTAAGCAAAACAAGGCTATTTATCATAAGGTCAAAACTAGCCATACTTACATTGTTATTATGCATGAGAAAAAGAATTATGTGAAATAAATTCAAATAATTTTCTCCCCCTATTTCAATGGATTTAAAAAAAATATTGATATTAAGGACACACTATCACATAGTTATGTCACTTACATAAACACATATTTGAAAAAAAATTTCCCTTAAAAGAAATTAACTAGGTATGCATGCAAACTCAATTATTTTTCCTCCTTTGTCAAAATGCAAAGATAGACCAAATCTTAAAAATATCCATGCATTATCAAAGATAAAAATAATTTCTAAGAAAACACAAAAATTAAACAATACAATGATATTAAAATACCAATTGTAATCAAAACTAACAGCTCATGTTTTATATCCAAAAAATATTCAAAAAATAAACCGAACATAAACTAACGAAAATAGTTATAAAACACATTTAACAGCTCAAAACTTAAATACAGAAAGTATACCAAAAATAAACCTAGCAAAAAAAAAATAAAAAAAATTGTTGAGGAGGAGGAATATTTATGCTATTTAAAATAATTAATTAATTGAATTTAGCTCAATAATTAATTATTAATTTGCAAAATATGAGAGATTTTTTTTTTAAAAAATGAATAAATCCACACAAATCTAATTAAAATTAATACAAAGATCATGCAAATGGGAAATACAATATATCATGTATATGAACTACATTTTCTAAAGCAAATACCTTTAAAACAAAATATATACATGACGCTGAAAATAATATATATATTTTTTAAATAAAATCACATAAGAATCCAAACATCAATTCATCAATTTAACAAGTGATCAAGACAAACTTGAGCCATCAATCATACCAAGTTCATGCTTAATAAAATTCAATCTTTCCTCACAAAGAGGTTTGGTAAAGATGTCTGCTAATTGATGATTAGTATCAACAAAATCAAGAAAAATATCACCATTTTGCACATGATCACGTAAGAAATGATGTCTAATGTCAATATGCTTAGTTCTAGAATGTTGAATGGGATTTTTACTTAGGTTTATAGCACTTGTATTGTCACATTTAATTGGAATGTGGTTAATATCAATGCCATAGTCCAGCAGTTGTTGTTTTTGCCATAGAACTTGGGTGCAACAACAATTAGCCGCCACATATTCTGCTTCAGCGGTGGACAAGGCAACTGAAACTTGTTTCTTACTAAACCAAGAAACTAAGCAATTTCCTAAAGTTTGACAAGTTCCAGAAGTGCTTTTTCTATCTAGTAAGCTACCAGCAAAATCAGCATCAGAATAACTAATCAAGTCAAAGGAAGAACTCCTAGGATACCAAAGTCCTAAATGCATTGTACCACAAAGATATTTGAAAATTCTTTTAATAGCATTCAAATGAGACTCTCTAGGACTTGATTGAAATCTAGCACACAAGCAAGTAGCAAACATAATATCAGGTCTACTAGCAGTTAAATAAAGAAGGGATCCGATCATACCTCTAAATCGCTTTTCATCAACCATTTTACCATTCTCATCCTTATTTAGTTTGGTTATTGTGCTCATTGGAGTTTTGCTTGATTTAGCTCCATCCATTCCAAACTTCTTGAGAATGTCCCTTGTATATTTGGTTTGATTAATGAAGATCCCATCTTCACATTGCTTGATTTGAAGTCCAAGAAAGAACTTGAGTTCTCCCATCATACTCATCTCAAATTCTCCTTGCATTAGCTTAGAAAATTCCTCACACAAGCAATGGTCAGTAGCACCGAAAATAATATCATCAACATAAATTTGAACAATTAATAAATCATGCTTGGATTTCTTTATAAAAAGAGTTGTGTCAACTTTTCCTTTAGAGAAACCTTTCTTTAGTAAAAAGTTACTCAATCTTTCATACCAAGCTCTTGGAGCTTGTTTCAATCCATACAATGCTTTTGATAATTTAAAAACATGATTTGGAGAGTTAAAATTTTCAAAACCCGGAGGTTGTTCAACATATACCTCCTCTTCAATAAAACCATTTAAAAATGCACTTTTAACATCCATTTGATAAAGTTTAAAATTCATGTATGATGCAAATGCAAGTAGCATCCTAATAGCTTCTAACCTTGCAACGGGGGCATAGGTTTCATCATAATCAATGCCTTCCTTTTGATTATAACCTTTAGCTACTAGTCTAGCTTTGTTCCTAGTTATGACACCTTGTTCATTCATCTTATTTCTAAACACCCATTTGGTGCCTATAATAGGATGATGTTTAGGTCTAGGAACCAATGTCCAAACCTTGTTTCTCTCAAATTGATTTAACTCTTCTTGCATAGCAAAGACCCAAAATTCATCACACAAAGCATCATCAATATTTTTGGGTTCAATTTGAGAAATGAAGGCTAAGTTAATAGTAGATTTTAATTGAGATCTAGTAGTTACCCCTTTTGTAGTGTCACCTATAATGAGGTCTTGAGGGTGAGCTTTCTTGAATTGCCAATCCTTTGGAAGTTCATCCTTCAATGTAGGTTGAGATGTCTCCTCATTTTCCTTCTTGCTTGGCTCTTCAAGTTCCAAAGGCTTACTAGCATTTTCTTCTTGTGTTTCCATAATCTCATTGTCACCTACAAGATCATCAACACTATAAACATCCTTTCTAGGATCAAGTGAGTTTGATTCATCAAATACCACATGCATTGACTCTTCAACTACTAGAGTTCTCTTATTAAAGACCCTATATGCCTTGCTAGAGATGGAATAGCCTAGGAAAATTCCTTCATCGGCTTTGGAATCAAATTTTCCAAGATTATCCTTGGTGTTCAATATAAAGCACTTGCATCCAAATACTCTTAGATATGAGATTTTGGGTTTTCTATTGTTCTATAGCTCATAAGACATTTTATTTAAAATTGGTCTTTTGAAAACTCGGTTTGAAATATAACAAGATGTGTTAACAGCTTCCGCCCAAAAGTATAAAGGCAAATTATACTCATGAAGCATTATTCTAGCCATTTCCACAAGAGTTCTATTTTTCCTTTCAACTACCCCATTTTGTTGAGGGGTTCTAGGAGATGAAAATGTATGAGAAATACCATTTTCATTACAATAGTTTTTAAAAAATTCATTTTCAAATTCGGTTCCATGATCACTTCGAATGGATGAAATACAAAATCCTTTTTCTTTTTGAACTCTTTTTGAAAAAATTTCAAAAGCTTTAAATGCATCATTCTTATGAGCAAGAAAACATACCCAAGTGTATCTAGAGTAGTCATCAACCAATACATAAGCATAGTGCATTCCACCAAGACTAGCAACTCTAGTTGGTCCAAATAAATCCATATTTATAAGTTCAAGTGGCCTAGAGGTGGACACTACATTTTTTAGCTTAAATGAGGACTTGGATTGTTTTCCCTTTTGACAAGCATCACAAGGTTTATCTTTAGTGAATTCAAGCTTAGGTAAACCAAGTACAAGTTCATGTTTACAAAGATCATTTAAAAGCTCAAAATTTGCATGTCCTAATCTTCTATGCCATGTCCATGTGTCATGGGAGATAGACACTAAGCATTTTATGTCTTTTTTATCAATTTTATTCAAATCAATGACATAAACATTGTCTATTCTTTCACCACTAAAAATAATTTTATTTTCATCAAGACTACTAACAAAGCAATTTTTAGGATAAAAAGTTACTTTATTTCCCATGTCACATAGTTGACTTATGCTAAGAAGATTGTGTTTAAGACCATCAACAAACAACACATGATGTATAGATAAGGATTGAGGATTACCTATTTCTCCAATGCCAATAATTTTTCCTTTTGCATTATCTCCGAAAGTAACGTGTCCTCCATCCTTAGCATCAAGTTTATTGAATTGCTCTTTGTCTCCTGTCATGTGCCTTGAACATCCACTATCGAGATACCACTTGCTTTTTGTTCTTGTGGATTTCAAGCACATATACACAATACAATTTAAGTGTTCTTTTGGACCCAAACCTTTCTTGGTCTAGGTTGGTTAGTTTTAAGATAATCCGTAGGAAGTAAGTTCATATGCAGTTTTCTATAAAAACACATTATTGGTATGTCCTTTAATCATGCAATATGAACATACAATATTTTTAAATTTATTTCTCCTAGAATGAAATGCTTTCCTAGTGTGTGCAGCATGCCTTTGGTGTTGTGTGTATCTTTTGTTATTATTTTGTGACATTGAGTGAGACATACATTGGCAATGGTGATGAGCATTTTGATAAGTTTGTGCAATATGTTTATGTGCATTGTGTTGTGCAACATGCCTATTACAATTATGTCTAGTGTACATATAAGCATGCTTAGGTTGAGGTGCTCTAGTTTGAGACTTACCTCTTTGTGTTAATGAAGGGATATGAGATTTTGCCTTGCTATTTAACACATGAGATTTTTTAGCTTGAATCTCATTTGAGGCTGAAGGAGTAGAATCATGTGAAGCTTTAATAAAAGTAATATGTGATGAGGATGATGAAGACATTCCATTTTTATATCCAATTCCATATGTATCTCCATGAAATTTTTGAGAGTTAAGAAGACTATCTAAAGTTTCTTTTCCTCTCTTAAATTTAGCAATGGAATTTTTTAATTCTAAGACTTCCTTAGAAAGCTTATGATTTTCATCATTTGCTTTCTTAAGTTGGTCTTCCAAAGAATTACAATATTTAGCATCACTTACAAGTTTTTCATTTGATGCAACAAGTTTAGCAAAATCAATTTTCAAACATTCAAAATCCTTATTTAAGCTAGCTAACTTATGTTTATATTTTTTCTTCTTAGATAACAAACTTTTGCATTTAGCAAGCAATTTGCTCACAATAGAGCTCTCATCATCATCATCATGATCATCACAATATTCATCACAATCATCAAAAGAGGAGTAAGAAGTGGATGGTACCTCATTTTCGTTTTCAATGGCCATGAAGCAAAGATTGGCAACTTCTTGTTGTTCCTCTTCCTCTTTGGATTCGGAGGAATCATCCCAAGTAGCTTTGAATGCCTTTTTCTTATCTTTTGCTCCCTTGCTCTTGAATTTGAGTTTGGGACATTCATTTCTAATGTGTCCTGGTTTCTTGCATTCATAGCAAGTAACCTCTTTTATTTTCTTCCTCCCATCTCCTTCGAACTTCTTGTTGAAGTCCCTTGTTCTTGAGAAATTTTTCTTTCTTAAGAACTTCTTGAAGTTCTTAGTGAGCATGGCAATGTCACCACCTTCATCACTAGAATCTTTAATGCTTTCCTCTTCACTATCTTCTTGAAGAGCTTTTAGAGCAATGCTCTTTTTCTTTTCTTCTTTCTCTTCTTGTTCTTCACCTCTTTGCTTGATGGTGAGCTCATGTGTCAAGAGCTTACCAATGAGCACATCGGTTGATAGAGTGGAGAGGTCTTGAGCTTCCTCAATTGAGGTAACACGAGATTCCCAATCCTTCTTAGGTAGGATTCTTAGAATCTTGTTATTTACCTCTTCCTTGGAGAAATGTTTTCCAAGTTTCTTGAGGGTTGTGAGGAGAGCATTGAGACGATTTGTCATCTTCGTGATTGATTCTTGAGGCTTCATTTTGAAGAGTTCATATTCATACATATAAAGTTGAACCTTCTTGCTTCTCACTTGAATGTTGCCTTCATAGTGATTCTCCAAGGTCTCCCACATTTCTTTAGCTGAAATGCAATGTTGAAGCTTGCCTCCTTCTTCTCTTGTCATGGAGGAGACTAGAGTAATCATAGCCTTTTTATTTTTGTGATTTTCTTCCTTTTGATCAACACTCCATTGGCTTCTTGTAAGTGTAGTTACCACACCATCAATGATAGTTGTAGGTGGTTCCCAACCTCTTAGGACAATATCCCAAAGTTTGATGGAATCACAATCAAGATATAATTCCATTTTGAATTTCCAATGTGGATAGTCACTACCATCAAAGAATGGTCTAAGAGAAGAGATGTTTTGTGATTCACTCCCCATGATCTTGTATTCTAGCAATAAAGTACCTAGAATTCAAGCTCTGATACCAAATGAAAAGAGTCCTAGAGGGGGGGGGTGAATAGGACTATGAAATAAAAATGAGAAATTAAAAGAATTCTTTGTAAGAATTAAATAGAAGTTGAGAAGGAAGAATGAAGAACACAAAGATTTAAGGAGTTCGGATTCAATAACAATCCTATGTCTCCACCTAACTTATCCCCAAGTTAGGATTTTTAATCACCCACAATCTTATTCACAGGATTAAGATTATACAAGAGTTTTATGGCTCACTCTTATAACCTTACAACATGAGTTTTCAAGGCTCACTCAAAAAACCAAAACCCAAGTGTTTCAATGGACAACACTTAAACCAATTCCTTTAGAAATAAATCTCACTTCCCTTTTAATCTAACCCAAGATTTAAGATGAAGAGAAATTCTATTTCTAACACACACCCAACTCTCACAAGAGTTATACAAACAAAGAATTATTTAAGAGAATTTGAGAGCTCAATGAAAGCTTAAGAGATAATAAAATGATAAAACAAGTTGCTTCACTTCCATTCAGCTCTAGAGGTATTTATACTAAAAAAATATAGCTTTTGGAGGTGCAAATGATGTGTCCAACGTCTATATTTTGAATTATTGAGACTGATGCTGTTAGATAGCTGTTCATAGATTGAAGCCGTAATTGGCTCCTCAGGACGTTTGAATTTGCCCACACTTTCTTCATAAAAGTTGTAGATATTTGAATTATCTTTCCATATCAACTTTAATCACCTAAATTGGACTTCTGTAGCTTAATATATATCCAAAATACTAAGGATTGTGCAATCTGTAATGCGGACTACGGTCAGACAGCTATACCCAAATTGAAGCCGTGATTTGCTCATGAAGAAATTTGAATTTGCTCATACTTTCTTCATTAAAGCTGTATATATTTGAATTATCTTTCCATAAAATTTTTAATCACTTAAATTTGACTTCTTTAGCTCGGGATATGTCCAAATTACTGAGGATTGTGCAATCTGAAATGCAGAATACTGTCAGACAGCTATATACAAGTTGAAGCCATGATCTGCTCCTGAAGAAATTTGAATTTATCCATATTTTCTTTATAAAAGTTGTAGATATTTGACTTATATTTTCATATCATTTTGAATCACATTAATTGGACTTCTGTAACTCAAGATATGTCCAAAATACTAAGAGATGTGCAGTCTGAGATGGCAGACGTATACGTGAATTTCAACTCAAAATTTGCATAACCAAATGAACTTGGATTTTCACAAAAAAGCCCAATTCAGAAAGCTCAAGATGTCTTCTTCAAATGTTAAGAAGCCCATTTTCTCATTTAAGAGCTCTAAATATGTCAAAAACCTTCTTCAATCTCAGAGGTTCAATCAGCCCGAAAAGTCACTATACATCCAAAAGTGTATATGCTTGGTATATGTTTGGTATATAATTCCCTACACACTTAATTGAAATTATTAGTATAAAATTTGTTTGTCAAAGTCCAAAATTAGGAGTTTGATCATGCAAATGGTCAACATATATATATAGGCAAAATCACACAGGTGTATTAAAATCATTATATATATATATACCAAAAATAACATCCGATTACAAAGGATCAAATAGAACCCTAGAAAATCATAACCTCAAATAGTGTTAGACAACACTCTAGCCATACAGGCTCACTTATTCCAAATAATTCACTTGTTCCATTTAGACAGCAGACTGGCCCCGAGACACTAAGTCAACTGAGCGCCAGCAGTCTGACTGTCAATGTGATTGGCCCTGAGACACTTAGTCAACCGAGCTCCAGCAATCACACTCTCAAATTGTCATGACCCAAAATAGGGGCCATGACCGGCGTTAGGGAACGAGAATTCTTTCGAATCCAGAACCCATAGCAAGCCTAAAAATAAAATAAAAACATGCAATAATAATAATAATAATAACATACTTAAATAAAATAATATGTAGCGGAATAAAATCATAAATATCAAAATAATATTTCCACCAAATGAAATTAAATCAAATCCTCATCTCATATATAAATAAACTTTTAATACAAGTTCCAGTTCAAATATTTAAAGTACATATCTCATATAATTATAATACAACAATCTCACAATCGACCATAACTACAGCAGTGTCTAGATTATAAAATAAAACTTAGATGAGCAGTTTACATAAAGAAGCCGGAGCGGAAGAAATCCAGCGTACAGGTTTGCTACTAAGGTCTCAGGAAGATGACTCTCTTGAAAAATAGTCAACGGAGGTGAGTCAGACCTCACTGAGTGAATTACTATAATATATATACATGCATACTAAATGACAATGCATACAGTCAATAGTATATATATAAATATATATTAAGGCAAATACACACAGATGTAATAAAAATCATTTTTATATATTTTGTTTGAAAACCACTGGTTATGAAGGATCAAATAGAACCCTAGAAAATCATAACCTCAAAACAGTGTTAGACAACACTCTAGCCACATAGGCTCACTTATTACAAATAGGTTCACTTGTTCCATTTGGACAGTAGACTGGCCCCGAGACACTAAGTCAACTGAGCTCCAGCAGTCTGACTGTCAGTGTGATTGTGTAATATCTTGTGTTTTTAAATATTTTTATATTGTATCGGGATATGCAGTGTTAATAATTTTTGTATATAATTATGATATTTTTACGAGTTGATATGTATTTAAAACTTATTTTAATTATTGTATATTATTTTAAGTGCCTTACGTAAAATTTTTCCGAGAATTCTATTTTCGGGGAAATTTTCACGTAAATAATTTACTATTAATTATTTTAAATAGATTTTCGGGCTTGCATGAACTCATATATATTTTTAAAGTACTAAATAACGTATATATGTGTATTTATTTATTTAACTAGGGTTTAATTAATTACCCTAATATTTTATTATTTATTAATTAGTTTTATTGTTATTTAATTATTTTTATTTAGTATTAAATTATTAAAAATATTCAATTATATGTGTGTGGTGTATATTTAATGTGCGTGATTTTATATTATTTTAATATATAGTGTAAAGTATATATATATACATATTATATGTCAAAAATCAAAATTTATTATAAATTACCGAATTGCCCCTCCCTTCTCCTTCCTCTTCCCCGACGCCCTTCTCCTCCTTCCTCACTGTGTGGCTCCATTCATCGCCGTTTAGAGTGCTTGCCGGACGTCTACCGCCTTCCTCCAGTTGCTCAGCCCCTCCTTCCATCCTCTTCGGCGTCGGTGAACGCTGCAATAACCCGAGAAGCCAAAATTTGGAGCTGCGTCGATCAAGCCGTTTCTGGCCACTGTTTTTGACACCGCCAGTCTCTTTCTTCTCCTTGAGCTTTGGTGAGTGTGATTCCAAGCTTTGTTTCACTTAAAATGGTCTTGATTTGCTTAGGTTTCGATTTTGGTAATTCGGCCATTTTAGGGTTCTTGATTTTTTTGAACTTTGAATTGATTGATTCATGAAAAATTCCTTCACAAATGTTGTTCCCCTTAGCTTAATATACATGTATGATTTTTTTTAGAAATTTTTGGAATTATTTTGATTTTTGGGTATTTTTGAATATTTTAATATTATTTTCTAATTTTCGAAAATTAATTAATTAAATATTGAAATTGTGTTTTATGATAAATATAGGTGTTTAAATGAATTATAGAAATTTATTTGGAATTTTTATGAATTTCTATGTATTTATTTTGAATTTATTTACGTTTATGTAATTTTGGAAAATTAGGTTAATTATGTTTTTAATTGAAATTAATTGGTTAATTGAGTTTAATTATTGATATTATTGATAAATATGTTGAGAAAATTAATTTTTTGCAATTATGTGATTTTTGGTGAATTTTTGGAGTAATTTTAGTATATTTATATATATAGGGGTATTTTGATAATTTTACCCTAAATTGACTAAAAATGTAATTAAATTGGTTTTAATAGTTATTTAAGGTATTCTACAAATTATTTAGTATTTTTAATTAATTAAAACTATTTTTCGTAAATTATTTTTAATTATATATATAATATACGATTTTTCTAAATAAATGAGTTTTTATTGGTTTTTAATGTGTTTTAAGGTTAATTATGTAATTTCTACTTATAAAATGTATTTCTATGATATAAGGGTATTTTTGGTATTTTTATAATTATTCTGTGATTGTGGACCCCGGTCGGTAGACTGTAGTTTGGAGTCCGACCGAGGGGTTGTAGAAGTGATTTTGTGTCTATTTTTTGAAGTGTGTTTCTTTGTAGGGCCGACTCTACTCTTTGAGTAGAGAGATGTCCGTTTTACAGGGGAGGTTCTGCCGGATTTTCGGTAGAATTCTCGTAAAACATAATGTCCGGTCAAACCCTAATTCTAATTCTGTGTCCAATATTCTAGATTGAGTTTCTAGGATTTTTTGTTAGGTTTATTTTGATGTCTGTTATTTTTATATGTTTAGTTGCACCGAGATCGAGGCCTAGTGGACCAGGCCCATCGGATCCATCTCGAGGAGCGCACTAAGTGTGAGTTACTATTTTATATATATGTGCTCTAAGGTGCATGATTTTAGAAATATATGTTTTATTTTGATAAAATATGCATACATGGTTTAATAATTACTTAGGTTTATTTTGGTATATTTTAAACTATATGCATGTTTAATTAATAAATTGTTCTTAAAATGTTTTTAGGTATATTCATGGTTTATTTCTAGTTTATTTTGTAAATAAATTGAATTTCTTTGACGTATATATACTCGAAATATACCTGGTTTACTTTTGGCATATTTCTAGTATATATATGGTTATTGTTGCTATTACATTTAAATTCATGCATCATTTATTTTATGAATGTATGCTTTATATTTTAATGAAGGATATCAATAGAACGTTGTAATATCCCGTGTTTTTAAAATATTTTTACACTGTACCGGGATATGCAGTGTTAATAATTTCTGTGCATTATATGATATTTTTACGAGTTAATATGTATTTTAAACCTATTTTAATTACGGTGTATTATTTTCAGTGTTTTACGTAAAATTTTCCCGAGACTTGCATTTTCGGGTAAATTTCCACGTAAACAATGTAGTATTAATTATTTTATATATATTTTCGGACTTGCATGAACTCATGCGTATTTTTAAATTATTAAATAAAGCCCGTGTGTGAATATTTATTTAATTAGGGTTTATTATTACCCTAATATTTTATTAATTATTTATTTGTTTTATTGTTATTTAATTAATTTTATTTAGTATAAATTATTAAAATATTAATATTTTTATGTGTGTGGTGTATATTTGATGTGTGTAATTTAATATTATTTTAATATATAGTATAAAGTATATATATATATATATATACATATATTTGTCAAAAATCAAAAGAATTGTAAAATTACACATTTGCCCCCTCCCTCTCCTTCTTCTCTCCCGATCGCTCACCCTCACTGCGCCTCCCATTCCAGCACGCCGGACCGCCCCTCGCCGCCACCAACTGCCGCCAACCTCCTTCCCCTTCCTTCCTCTTCCTCTCCGACGTGACCAGGCCACCGGAAGCCCGCTGGAACTCCCGGAATCCGCCATGGCAGCAAGTTGAGCTTTTTGCCGTCGACGACGATTTCGGCCACCATTTCGTGCACCGCTGGTCTTCATCGACTCCTTGAGCTCCGGTGATTCCAATTCTAAGCTCCTTTCGGCCTGAAATCAAGTGGATTTTCAGGTTTGAGCTAAAACTCAATTCGGTCACATTAGGGTTTTCAATTTTTTTGAGCTTCGAATTGGATGATTCATGGAAAATTTCTTCACAAATGTTGTTCCTAGTAGCTTAATCTACATGTATGAATTTTTGTAGAATTTTTGGAGATTGTTTGGATTTTTGGGTATTTTTGAATATTTTAATATTATTTTCTAATTTTCGGAAATTAATTATTTAAATTATGAAATTGGAGTTTATGGTTGAATTAGGTGTTGAAATGAATTATAGGAATTTATTTGGAATTTTTATGAATTTCTAAGTATTTATTTTTAATTATTGAAGTTTATGGAATTTTGGAAAAATTAGGTTAAATGTGTTTTTATTTGAATTTAATTGGTTAATTGAGTTTAATTATTGATATTATTGATAAATATGTTGAGAAAATTAATTTTGGATAATTGTATGATTTTTGGTGAATTTTTGAAGTAATTTAAGTATATTTATATATATAGGGGTATTTTGGTAATTTTACCCTAAATTGTCTAAAAATGTAATTTAATTGGTTTTAATAGTTATTTAAGGTATAAATATGATTTTTACAAAATATTTGGTATTTTTAACTAATTAAAACTATTTTTCGTGAATTATTTTTAATTGTATATATAATATACGGTTTTTCTAATAAAATGAGTTTTAATCAGTTTTTACAGTGTTTTAAAGGTTAATTATGTAATTTCTACCTATGAAATGTATTTCTATGTTGTAAGGATATTTTCGGTATTTCTGGAATTATTCTATGTTTGTGGACCCCGGTCGGTAGATTGTAGTCTGGAGTCCGACCGAGGGGTTGTGAATGAGATGTGGTGTTTATTTTTGAAGTGTATTTCCTTGCAGGGTCGGCTCTACTCTTTTGAGTAGAGAGATGTCCGTTTTACAGGGGAGGTTCTGTCGGATTTTCAATAGGATTCTCGTAAAACGTGATATCCAGTCGAACCCTAATTCTGTTTTCGTATTTTAATACTCTAGATTGAATTCTAGGATTTCTATTAGGGTTATTCTGATGTCAGTTAATTATTTCTTGTTTAGTTGCGCCGAGACCGAGGGCTAGTGGACCAGGCCCATCGGACCTGTCTCGTGGAGCGCACTAGGTGAGTTACTATACTATATATATATATACTTAGGATGCATGATTTAGAAATATATGTTTTATTTTGATTAAAATGCATAAATAATGTGATTTGTATTTAAGTATATTTTTGGTTTATTTTGGTATATAATAAACTATATACATGTTTTATTAATAAAATATATTTAAAATGTTTTTAAATATATTTTTAATTTAATTTATGATTTGATTAGATTTATTTGACATATATATACTCAAAATATACCTGGTTTATGTTTGGTATATTTCCGGTATATATATGGTTTATATTGTTGTTTTATTTAAATTCATGCATCATTAATTGTGAATGAATGTTTTATATTTAATAATGAAGGATATCAATAGAACGTGCTACCTAGTGGGCAGCACTAGGACCGAGTACGTACCGGTACGCCTATAGTATTTAGGCTATGTTACTAACTATTTGTGGATATTGATTTGATTATGATTATCGATATGTGAGATGTGGTTTGTGGGTGTGATTGCTGGAGCTCGGTTGACCAAGTGTCTCGGGGCCAATCACACTGGCAGTCAGACTGCTGGAGCTCGGTTGACTTAGTGTCTCGGGGCCAGTCTACTGTCCAAATGGATTAAGTGGATATATTTGGATTAAGTGAGCCTGTGTGGCTAGAGTGTTGTTTAACACTATTTTCTGAGGTTGCGTTATTCTAGGGTTCTATGTGATCCTTCATAAAAGATGATTTTCAATAAAACATATAAAAATGATTTTCTGCATTTGTGTGTATTTGCCTGTATATGTATTAGATATATATATATACTGTTGATTGTATGCATTATCATTTAGTGTGTATGTATATATATTATAGTAATTCACTTAGTGAGGTCTGACTCCCCTCCGTTGACTATTTTTCAGGAGAGTCAACTTCCTCAGACCTCAGTAGCAGGTCGATACGCCGGATTTCTTCCGCCCCGGCTTCTTTATGTAAACTGTATACTTGAGTCTTATTTATTTTATCTAGACACTGCAGTAGTTGTGAATTAAAGTGTTGGATTTCATGTACTTTATTTTAAAGAGGTGTATTATATTGAAACTGGATTTGTATTAAAGATTATATATATGTGATGTGATGAGTTTTGAATTAAATCCAGTTGATATGGATGATATTATGATATTATGATTTTTATTTTCCGCTGCATATTATACTGTTACTATTATTATGGCATGCTTTATTTTATTTTTAGGCTTGCTACGGGTTCCGGATTCGAAAGAATTCCCGTTCCCTAGCGCCGGTCATGGCCCCTATTTTGGGTCGTGACAAAGTTGGTATCAGAGCAGAGTTCTGTGTCAGGGCTTAGTTATGTGAGTTGTGGCCCTAGTTTTAAAAATTGTGTTTTTCTGTTGGACTACTGCAGTGTATTAGGTTCGAGTATGTCTTGATAAGTATTCTTTACTGTAGTTTTCAGCGTTATTCCTCCGTTGTCTGTTTTGTCTGAATCTTTTCGTTTGTCTTTTCAGAATGAGGAGGCGAGCGCGTGTCGCTCCACCGGTCGTTGAGGCCGAGGATGATGAGTCTTTTCAGGATGAGGTTTTACCTCCTGAGCAGCCAGTTAGACGTAGAGGTCGTGGCAGAGGTAGACCTCGAGGAGCGGCAGGTCGCCGTAGGCAGAGAGAGTTACAGGACGAGGAGCCTGTAGAGCCTGAGTTTGATGTTCCTGTTCCTCCAGTTGTTCAGCCTGTTCAGCCTGCCTATCAGCAGGGTATGTCTGACCCTGAGGTAGCTTTGTTCTATGCCAGAGTTGGCAGGATTGCTTTTGATGGTACTTCCGATCCGTTAGATTTTCTGCATGCGATTGAGACTAGGACTCGGACTGCTCATACCGAGTACCAGTGGATCATGATCGTTGAGTTATCTGTCGAGGGACCAGCTCTAGATTGGTTCATTCAGATGATCCAGCCCTATATGATGACGATGACGTGGGCTCAGTTTCGAGAGCGATTCATGAGGAGATTATGTCCAGAGCCTCTTCATTTGAGCTATCGTCTTCGGTTGACCAGTATTTCTCGTGGAGATCGATCTGTAGAGGAGTATACCCGAGAGTTTCTTCGATTGGGTAGATATGCTGAGGATCTGATGCGAGATCAGTATTTCGCGGTTACTACCTATGTTACTGGTTTGGGTTCAGCTTTTGCTGGTATGCCTACAGCAGGTCTTACTCTCGAGTCTGTGATTGAGCTAGCTAAGGAGATTGAGCTGAGATTAGTTAGGCAGGGAGCGATGCCTGATTATTACCAGTTGGGAGTTCAGTCGAGTGGATCGCAGGCTACTCCGTATTCGAGTTTTCATGTTGGATCGAGTAGTCAGCAGCGAGGTTCGACTCAGCAGAGTCAGAGACAGCAGCAGCGAGTGCATCGGAGCAGTAGACATGGCCGTGGAGGTCAGCGTAGATCATTCAGATTTGGGTCAGGTGCTTCGAGCAGTAGCAGTGGTCGTAGTTCTGGATCAGCAGCCAGCGTTTGCCAGACTTATGGTAGAGTCCATCAGGGACCGTGTTATCTGACACCACTGACATGCTTCAGATGCGGGCAGACAGGACATTTTGCCAGATCGTGTCCTTATTCCGGGTATCAGCAGCAGCAGATTTCGCGATTCCCACAGCAGTCGATTGCTAGTGCTGCACCCGTGCCATTTCAGTTACCACCAGCCCAGCATCAGAGTTCCACTCAGTTTGTTCCACAGCAAAGTCGTGGTAGAGGTACTAGAGGAGGTGCCAGAGGTGTTGGCCAGGCTTCTACCAGTCAGCAGGGAGGTCGAGGTCAGGCCAGAGTCTTCCATCTGACTCAGCAGGATGCTCAGGCATCTAATGCAGTCGTGGCAGGTATTGTTTCTGTTTATTACCTGGAAGCTTGGGTTTTGTTTGATCCGGGTGCCACGCATTCGTTTGTTTCTCCTGTTTTTGCTTCTAAATCTTGTTGGCCAGCTTCGAGGATGGCTTTTCCTTTGTATGTTGCCACTCCTCTGAGCGATTCCTTGGACGCCGATATTGTTCTTTCTGGTTGTCCAGTTCTCGTGGGAGATAGAGAATTACCCGTTGATTTGATTTTGTTGGATGTGATGGAGTTCGATGTAATTTTGGGAATGGATTGGTTATCTCAGCACTATGCCGTGGTTGATTACAGGAATAAGGAGGTGATTTTCAGAATTCCTGGTGAAGAAGATTTTAAGTTTGTTGGTGATAGGAGTTCAGCACCTCAGAATCTTATTTCTGCTATTATAGCTAGGAAGTTGTTGAGGAAAGGTTGTCAGGGGTTTTTGGCATTGGTTAGGGATACGTCAGTGGAGAAGTTGTCACTCACAGATGTTCCTGTTGCTTGTGAGTTTCCTGATGTTTTTCCCGAGGAGTTGCCAGGTTTACCACCTCATAGAGAGATTGAGTTCTGTATAGATGTGGTTCCAGGTACTACTCCTATATCTATGCCACCCTATCGTATGGCTCCTGCAGAGTTGAGAGAGTTGAAGGAGCAGTTGCAAGAGTTGTTGGATAAGGGTTTTATTAGACCTAGTGTTTCTCCTTGGGGTGCACCAGTCCTGTTTGTGAAGAAGAAGGATGGTATCCTGAGACTGTGCATTGACTACAGAGAGCTTAATAAGGTGACAGTGAAGAACAAGTATCCTCTCCCGAGGATAGATGATTTGTTTGACCAGTTACAGGGTGCACAGTTCTTTTCTAAGGTTGATTTGAGGTCGGGTTATCATCAGCTGCGGATCAGTGAAGCTGATATTCCTAAGACAGCGTTCCGCACTAGATATGGTCATTATGAGTTTCTGGTGATGTCTTTTGGTTTGACTAATGCACCAGCAGCTTTTATGGACCTAATGAACAGAGTATTCAGACCGTATGTGGATCAGTTTGTAGTAGTCTTCATTGATGATATACTAGTATATTCGAGGAGTATGGAAGAGCACGTATATCACTTGAGGATTGTACTATAGACACTGAGAGATCATCAGCTTTATGCTAAATTCTCGAAGTGTGATTTCTGGATGGAGAGTGTTTCTTTTCTTGGACACGTAGTGTCTAAAGAAGGTATTCAGGTTGATCCACAGAAGATTGAGGCAGTATCTGAGTGGCCTAGACCTACTTCTGTTACAGAGATTCGGAGTTTTCTGGGTTTAGCCGGGTATTATAGGCGGTTTGTGCAGGATTTTTCCAGGATTGCAGACCCTATGACTCGCTTGACTCAGAAGAATGTTAGATTCAAGTGGTCAGAAGCTTGTGAGAATAGTTTTCAGTTGTTGAAGGAGAAGTTGACCACAGCGCCAGTATTAGCTTTGCCTAACAGTGTGGATAAGTTCACAGTTTACTGTGATGCCTCTAGAATTGGTCTTGGTTGTGTGTTGATGCAGAATGGAAGGGTGATAGCCTATGCTTCGAGGCAGTTGAAGAAGCATGAGCAGAACTATCCTACACATGATCTTGAGATGGCTGCAGTGATCTTTGCTTTGAAGATTTGGAGGCATTATTTGTACGGGGTGACTTGTGAGATATTTACTGATCACAAGAGCCTTAAGTACATTTTCCAGCAGCGAGATTTGAATTTGAGGCAGAGGAGATGGTTGGAATTGTTGAAGGATTATGATTGCGAGATTCTTTACCATCCAGGTAAAGCTAATGTTGTAGCAGATGCCTTGAGTAGGAAGTCCTCAGGTAGTCTTGCTCACATCGGTGTTGAGAGGAGGCCATTGATCCAGGAACTGCAGTTGTTGGTAGATCAAGGTCTGATGATGAAGATCAGTAGATCAGGTGGACTGTTAGCTCAATTTAAAGTACGATATGTACTGAGGGATAGGATTAAAGCAGCTCAGAGCCGAGATCCTATTCTGGAAGAGCTTGCAGAGAATGTCAGAGCAGGGAAGTTCACTGATTTCACACTCGATGATGATGGTGTGTTGTGGATCAGTGGTAGATTGTGTGTTCCTGACGTGAATGATTTGAGAGAAGAGATTTTAGAGGAAGCACATTCTATAGCTTACAGCGTTCATCCAGGTGTTACTAAGATGTACCACAGTATCAGAGATTTATACTGGTGGGACGGATTGAAGAAGGATGTCACCGATTATGTTGCTAAGTGCTTGACGTGTCAGCAAGTGAAAGCCGAACATCAGAAGCCTTCTGGGAAGCTTCAGCCTCTTCCTATTCCCGAGTGGAAGTGGGAAAGGATAGCTATGAATTTTATGGTCGGTTTACCTCGTGTTAAGGATGGATACGATTCCATCTGGGTGATTGTAGACAGATTGACGAAGTCTTCACATTTCTTGCCTGTGAGAGCCACATATTCAGTTATTAGATTGGCGAAGTTGTATGTGAAGCATATTGTGTGCCTTCATGGAGTACCTATGTCCATTGTGTCAGATAGAGGTTCAGTGTTTACTTCTCGTTTCTGGCAGAAGTTGCAGGAAGCGATGGGCACTAGGTTGGATTTCAGTACTGCTTTTCATCCTCAGACAGATGGCCAGTCTGAGAGGACGATCCAGACACTAGAAGATATGTTGAGGATGTGTGTCTTGGATTTGGGAGGTAGCTGGGATGATCATTTGTCGCTTGTTGAGTTTGCATATAATAACAGCTACCATAGCAGTATTGGTATGGCACCATATGAGGCGTTGTATGGAAGGAAGTGTAGATCCCCTTTGTGTTGGGATGAGATTGGTGAGAGAGTTTTGACTGGACCAGAGATGGTTCAGGATGCTGCAGAGAAAGTCGTCGTGATCAAGCGAAGATTAGAGACCGCAGTTAGCAGACAGAAGAGTTATGCGGATCCTAGGCGCAGAGATGTGGAGTTTCAGGTTGGAGATTTCATTTTTCTGAAGGTATCTCCGATGAAGGGTGTGATGAGATTTGGCAGGAAGGGTAAGTTAGCACCGAGATACATTGGACCGTTTGAGATTCTGGAGAGAGTTGGCACTGTTGCATATCGGTTGGATTTGCCTCCGAGTATGTCACAGGTGCATCCAGTATTTCATATCTCGATGTTGAGGAAGTATATCTCAGACCCTTCACATGTGTTACAGCCCGATAGTGTAGAAGTGAGTGAAGATTTGACGTTTGTGGAAGAACCTGTGGCGATCATTGATTATCAAGTTCAACAGTTGCGATCGAAGCAGATTCCGATGGTCAAGGTTCTGTGGCGTAGCGACAGAGTTGAAGAGCATACGTGGGAGACTGAAGCTGAGATGCGAGCTTCTTACCCGTATCTCTTTCCTTCTTGATCTTATCTTTTGGAATTCGGGGACGAATTCTTGTAAGGGGGGAAGACTGTAATATCCCGTGTTTTTAAAATATTTTTACACTGTACCGGGATATGCAGTGTTAATAATTTCTGTGCATAATATGATATTTTTACGAGTTAATATGTATTTTAAACCTATTTTAATTACGGTGTATTATTTTCAGTGTTTTACGTAAAATTTTCCCGAGACTTGCATTTTCGGGGAAATTTCCACGTAAACAATGTAGTATTAATTATTTTATATATATTTTCGGACTTGCATGAACTCATGCGTATTTTTAAATTATTAAATAAAGCCCGTGTGTGAATATTTATTTAATTAGGGTTTATTATTACCCTAATATTTTATTAATTATTTATTTGTTTTATTGTTATTTAATTAATTTTATTTAGTATAAATTATTAAAATATTAATATTTTTATGTGTGTGGTGTATATTTGATGTGTGTAATTTAATATTATTTTAATATATAGTATAAAGTATATATATATATACATATATTTGTCAAAAATCAAAAGAATTGTAAAATTACACATTTGCCCCCTCCCTCTCCTTCTTCTCTCCCGATCGCTCACCCTCACTGCGCCTCCCATTCCAGCACGCCGGACCGCCCCTCGCCGCCACCAACTGCCGCCAACCTCCTTCCCCTTCCTTCCTCTTCCTCTCCGACGTGACCAGGCCACCGGAAGCCCGCTGGAACTCCCGGAATCCGCCATGGCAGCAAGTTGAGCTTTTTACCGTCGACGACGATTCCGGCCACCATTTCATGCACCGCCGGTCTTCATCGACTCCTTGAGCTCCGGTGATTCCAATTCTAAGCTCCTTTCGGCCTGAAATCAAGTGGATTTTGAGGTTTGAGCTAAAACTCAATTCGGTCACATTAGGGTTTTTGATTTTTTTGAGCTTCGAATTGGATGATTCATGGAAACTTCCTTCACAAATGTTGTTCCTAGTAGCTTAATCTATATGTATGAATTTTTGTAGAATTTTTGGAGATTTTTTGGATTTTTGGGTATTTTTGAATATTTTAATATTATTTTCTAATTTTCGGAAATTAATTATTTAAATTATGAAATTGGAGTTTATGGTTGAATTAGGTGTTGAAATGAATTATAGGAATTTATTTGGAATTTTTATGAATTTCTAAGTATTTATTTTTAATTATTGAAGTTTATGGAATTTTGGAAAAATTAGGTTAAATGTGTTTTTATTTGAATTTAATTGGTTAATTGAGTTTAATTATTGATATTATTGATAAATATGTTGAGAAAATTAATTTTGGATAATTGTATGATTTTTGGTGAATTTTTGAAGTAATTTAAGTATATTTATATATATAGGGGTATTTTGGTAATTTTACCCTAAATTGTCTAAAAATGTAATTTAATTGGTTTTAATAGTTATTTAAGGTATAAAAATGATTTCTACAAAATATTTGGTATTTTTAACTAATTAAAACTATTTTTCGTGAATTATTTTTAATTGTATATATAATATACGGTTTTTCTAATAAAATGAGTTTTAATCGGTTTTTACAGTGTTTTAAAGGTTAATTATGTAATTTCTACCTATGAAATGTATTTCTATGTTGTAAGGATATTTTCGGTATTTCTGAAATTATTCTGTGTTTGTGGACCCCGGTCGGTAGATTGTAGTCTGGAGTCCGACCGAGGGGTTGTGAATGAGATGTGGTGTTTATTTTCGAAGTGTATTTCCTTGCAGGGTCGGCTCTACTCTTTTGAGTAGAGAGATGTCCGTTTTACAGGGGAGGTTCTGTCGGATTTTCGGTAGGATTCTCGTAAAATGTGATATCCAGTCGAACCCTAATTCTGTTTTCGTATTTTAATACTCTAGATTGAATTCTAGGATTTCTATTAGGGTTATTCTGATGTCAGTTAATTATTTCTTGTTTAGTTGCGCCGAGACCGAGGGCTAGTGGACCAGGCCCGTCGGACCTGTCTCGTGGAGCGCACTAGGTGAGTTACTATACTATATATATATATATACTTAGGATGCATGATTTAGAAATATATGTTTTATTTTGATTAAAATGCATAAATAATGTGATTTGTATTTAAGTATATTTTTGGTTTATTTTGGTATATAATAAACTATATACATGTTTTATTAATAAAATATATTTAAAATGTTTTTAAATATATTTTTAATTTAATTTATGATTTGATTAGATTTATTTGACATATATATACTCAAAATATACCTGGTTTATGTTTGGTATATTTCCGGTATATATATGGTTTATATTGTTGTTTTATTTAAATTCATGCATCATTAATTGTGAATGAATGTTTTATATTTAATAATGAAGGATATCAATAGAACGTGCTACCTAGTGGGCAGCACTAGGACCGAGTACGTACCGGTACGCCTATAGTATTTAGGCTATGTTACTAACTATTTGTGGATATTGATTTGATTATGATTATCGATATGTGAGATGTGGTTTGTGGGTGTGATTGCTGGAGCTCGGTTGACCAAGTGTCTCGGGGCCAATCACACTGGCAGTCAGACTGCTGGAGCTCGGTTGACTTAGTGTCTCGGGGCCAGTCTACTGTCCAAATGGATTAAGTGGATATATTTGGATTAAGTGAGCCTGTGTGGCTAGAGTGTTGTTTAACACTATTTTCTGAGGTTGCGTTATTCTAGGGTTCTATGTGATCCTTCATAAAAGATGATTTTCAATAAAACATATAAAAATGATTTTCTGCATTTGTGTGTATTTGCCTGTATATGTATTAGATATATATATATACTGTTGATTGTATGCATTATCATTTAGTGTGTATGTATATATATTATAGTAATTCACTCAGTGAGGTCTGACTCCCCTCCGTTGACTATTTTTCAGGAGAGTCAACTTCCTCAAACCTCAGTAGCAGGTCGATACGCCGGATTTCTTCCGCCCCGGCTTCTTTATGTAAACTGTATACTTGAGTCTTATTTATTTTATCTAGACACTGCAGTAGTTGTGAATTAAAGTGTTGGATTTCATGTACTTTATTTTAAAGAGGTGTATTATATTGAAACTGGATTTGTATTAAAGATTATATATATGTGATGTGATGAGTTTTGAATTAAATCCAGTTGATATGGATGATATTATGATATTATGATTTTTATTTTCCGCTGCATATTATACTGTTACTGTTATTATGGCATGCTTTATTTTATTTTTAGGCTTGCTACGGGTTCCGGATTTGAAAGAATTCCCGTTCCCTAGCGCCGGTCATGACCCCTGTTTTGGGTCGTGACAAACGTGCTACCTAATGGGCAGCACTAGGACCGAGTACGTACCGGTACACTTATAGCATTTAGGCTATATTACTAACCTGCTTGAGGATATTGATTGGATCTAATTATTTGATATGTGTGATATGATTTGGGGGTGTGATTGCTGGAGCTCGGTTGACCTAGTGTCTCGAGGCCAATCATACTGACAGTCAGACTGCTAGAGCTCGGTTGACCTAGTGTCTCGAGGCCAATCATACTGATAGTCAGACTGCTGGAGCTCGGTTGACTTAGTGTCTCGGGGCCAGTCTACTGTCCAAATGGAATAAGTGAATATTTTGGAATAAGTGAGCCTGTATGGCTAGAGTGTTGTCTAACACTGTTTTTGAGGTTCCGATTTTCTAGGGTTCTATTTGATCCTTTATAAATGATGATTTTCAATAAAATATATAAAATGATTTTACTGCATCCGTGTGTATTTGCCTGTATATATACATATTTGTTATATACTGTTGACTGTGCATTGGTATTTAGTATGCATGTATATATATTATAGTAATTCACTCAGTGAGGTCTGACTCCCTCTGTTGACCATTTTTCAAGAGAGTCTTCTTCTTCAAACCTCAGTAGCAGGCCTGTACACCGGATTTCTTCCGCCTTGGCTTCTTTATGTAAACTGCTTATCTGAGTCTTGAGTTTTATGTTTATAATCTAGACACTGCAGTAGTTGTAAATAAGTTTGTGGATTTTATGTATTATATTTGTGTGAGTTATGTATTTTAAGAATTTGAATTAAAACTTGTATTAAAGGATTTAATTATATATGAGATGTGGATTTGATTTAAATCCCGTGGCCGATTATTATTTTTATATTTATGATTTTATTTCCGCTGCATTAAGAGCTGTTGTTATTATTATTGCATGTTTATTTTATTTTTAAGCTTGCTACGGGTTTCGGATTCGAAAGAATTCCCATTCCCTAGCGCCGGTCATGGCCCCTGTTTTAAGTCGTGATAGATTGGCCCCGAGACACTTGGTCAACCGAGCCCCAACAATCACACTCCCCAAATCACATCTCACACATCAAATAATCATATCCCATCAATATCCACAAATGGTTAGTAATATAGCCTAAATGCTATCAGCGTACCGGTACGTACTCGGTCCTAGTGTTGCTCACTAGGTAGCACGTTCTATTAATGTCCTTCATTATTAAATATAAAACATACATTCACAAATAAATGATGTATGAATTTAAATAAAATAGCAACATAAACCATATATATACTAGAAATATACAAACCACGTATATTTCGAGTATATATACGCCAAATAAATCCAATTAAATTACAAAATAAACTAGAAATATACTTTAAAACATTTTAAACATAATTCATTAATAAAACATGCATATAGTTTAAAATATACCAATAATAAACCAAAAATAAACCAAAAGTAAACTAAAAATAAACTTAAGTACTAATTAAACCATTATGCATATTTAATCAAAATAAAACATATATTTCTAAAATCATGTACCCTAGAGTGTATATATATATATATATATATATATATATATATATATATATATATAAAATAGCAACTCACAATTATTGCGCTCCTCGAGATGGGTACGATGGGCCTGGTCCACTAGGCCTCGGTGTCCGCTCTACTAAACAAACAGATAACGACAAGAATCAGAATAAATCCAACAGGAGTCCTAAAGACTCGATCTAGATTACTAGGGACAGAATTAAATCAAAATTCGACCGGACATCACGTTTTATGAGAATTCTATAGAAAATTCGACAGAACCTCCCCTGTAAAATGGACATCTCTCTACTCAAAGAGTAGAGCCGGCCCTATAAAGAAATACACTTCAAAAATAAATACAGAACACAACCACAATCCCTCAGTCGGACTCCAAACTACAAATCACCGATTGGAGGTCCACAATTCACGAAATATTTACAAAATGCCAAAAATGCCCTTATATAATAAAAATACATTTTATAAGTAGAAATTATGGAATTAACCTTAAAACACAGTAAAAATCGATAAAAACTCATTTTATTAGAAAAATCATATATTATACATATAATTGAAAATAATTTACGAAAAATAGTTTTAATTAGTTAAAAATACTAAATAATTTGTATAAATCATTTTTATACCCTAAATAACTATTAAAACCAATTTAATTACATTTTTAGCCAATTTAGGGTAAAATTACCAAAATACCCCTATATATATAAATATACTAAAATTAATCCAAAAATTCACCTAAAATAATATAATTGCAAAAAATTAATTTTTTCAACATATATTTCAATAATATCAATAAATATACTCAATTAACCAATAAATTTCAATTAAACACATAACTAACCCTATTTTCTCAAAATTACATAAACTAAATAAATTCAAAATAAATACATAAAAATTCACAAAAATTCCAAATAAATTTATATAATTCATTTCAACACCTATATTTACCATAAAACACAATTTCATAATTTAATTAATTAATTTTCGAAAATTAGAAAATAATAATAAAATATTCAAAAATACCCAAAAATCAAAATAATTTCCAAAAATTCTAAAAAAATTCAAACATGAATATTAAGATAAGGGGAGAAATATTTGTGAAGGAATTTTTCATGAATCAATCAAATTAAAGCTCAAAAAAAATCAAGAACCTTAATAGGCCGAAATTGCAAAATCGAAACCTAGGCAAAATCTAGACCATTTTAAGTGAAAAAAAAGCTTGGAATCACACTCACTGAAGCTCAAGGAGAAGATAGAGACTGACGGTGTCAAAAATGATGGCCGGAATCATGTCGATCGGCGGTGAGGATGAGTTTCAAGTTTTTCGACCAAAACGAGCTCTCCGACGTCGGAAACGGTTGCAACAGGTGGCGGGAAAGGCTGAGGGAGAAGGTGGCATGCCAGGAGGCACACTGACAGCAAGAGAACGGCATGAAAAAAGGTGGCGATGGTGGTTGGGTGATCAGGGAAGAAGGAGAGGGGGTTGGGGCAAAGCGGTAATTTGGCAATAGTTTTTTATTTTAACAATATAATATGTATATATATATATATATATATATGTATATATGTTATCACACTATATATTATAATAATATAAATTCCCACACACATATAACTTAATATATTAATAATTTTATACACTCAAAAATAATTAAATAATATTAAAACTAAATAATAAATAATAAAAATTAGGGTAATTAATTAAACCCTATTTTTAATTTAAATATATACACATATATACACTCTATTTAGCACTTTAAAAATATATATGAGTTCATGCAAGTTCGTAAAATTGTTTAAAATAATTAATATTAAATTATTTACGTATTAATTTCCCCAAAAATAAAATTGCCGGGAAAATTTTACGTAAAACACTTTAAATAAATATCAACTCGTAAAAATATCAAAGATATATATATATATATATATATATATATATATATATATATATATATATATATATATATATATATATATATATATATATATATATATTATTATTAACACTGCATATCCCGATACAGTATTAAAATATTTACAGTCTTCCCCCCTTACAAGAATTCGTCCCCGAATTCCAGAAAGAAAATGATCACAAGATCAAGAAGGGAAGAGATACGGGTAAGAAGCTCCCATCTCAGCTTCAGTCTCCCACGTATGCTCCTTAACTCTGTTGCTACACCACAGAACCTTGACCATCGGAATCTGCTTCGACTGCAACTGTCGAACTTGATAGTCAACGATCGCCACAGGTTCTTCCACAAACGTCAAATCTTCATTCACTTCTACATTGTCGGGCTGCAACACGTGTGAAGGGTCCGAGATATACTTCCTCAGCATTGAGATATGAAATACTGGATGCACTTATGACATACTAGGGGGCAAAGCCAGCCGATATGCAACAGTGCCAACTCTCTCCAGAATTTCAAACGGTCCGATATATCTCGGTGCCAACTTACCCTTCCTGCCAAATCTCATAACACCCTTCATCGGAGACACCTTCAGAAAAACATTATCTCCAACCTGAAACTCCACATCTTTGTGCCTAGGATCTGCATAGCTCTTCTGTCTGCTAACTGCGGTCTCTAATCTGTGCTTAATCATGGTGACTTTCTCTGCAGCATCCTGAACCATCTCAGGTCCAGTCAAAGCTCTCTCACCAATCTCATCCCAACTCAAAGGGGATCTACACTTCCTTCCATACAACGCCTCATACGGTGCCATGCCAATACTACTATGGTAGCTGTTATTATATGGAAACTCTACGAGTGGCAAATGATCATCCCAGTTACCTCCCAAATCCAGGAAACACATCCTCAACATATCTTCCAATGTCTGGATCGTTCTCTTAGACTGGCCATCTGTCTGAGGATGAAAAGCAGTACTGAAGTCCAACCTAGTGCCCATCGCTTCCTGCAACTTCTGCTAAAAATGAGAGGTAAA
Organism: Mallotus nudiflorus; assembly: GCA_947683625.1. Taxonomy (NCBI): domain Eukaryota; kingdom Viridiplantae; phylum Streptophyta; class Magnoliopsida; order Malpighiales; family Euphorbiaceae; genus Mallotus; species Mallotus nudiflorus. The sequence goes on along the minus strand of CANTUR010000031.1, from coordinate 208,354 downwards.
CACTGAACCGCTATCTAACACAATGGACACAGGTACTCCATGAAGGCACATAATATGCTTCACATATAGTTTCGCCAATCTAGCTACAGAGTAGGTGGCTTTCACAGGCAAGAAATGTGCAGACTTCGTCAACCTGTCTACAATCACCCAGATGGAATCGTATCCATCCTTAGAACGAGGTAAACCGACCACAAAATCCATAGTTATCCTTTCCCAATTCCATTCGGGAATAGGAAGAGGCTGAAGCTTCCCAGAAGGCTTCTGATGTTCAGCTTTCACTTGTTGACACGTCAGGCACTTAGCAACATAATCAGCGACATCCTTCTTCAGTCCATCCCACCAATATAAATCTTTGATACTGTGGTACATCTTAGTGACACCCGGATGTACGCTATAGGCTGTAGAATGTGCTTCCTCTAGGATCTCTTCTCTCAAATCATCCACATCAGGAACACACAATCTACCACTAATCCACAACACACTGTCATCATCGAGTGTGAAATAGCGAACTTCCCTACTCGAACATTCTCTGCAAGCTCTTCTAGAATAGGATCTCGGCTCTGAGCTGTTTTAATCCTATCCCTCAGTACATATGTACCTTAAATTGAGCTAGCAGTCCACCTGACCTACTGATCTTCATCATTAGACCTTGATCCACTAACAGATGCAACTCTTGGATCAACGGTCTCCTCTTAACACTGATATGAGCAAGACTGCCTGAGGACTTTTTACTCAAGGCATCTGCTACCATATTAGCCTTGCCCAGATGATATAAAATCTCACAGTCATAATCCTTCAATAATTCCAACCATCTCCTTTGCCTCAGATTCAGATCTCTCTGCTGGAAAATGTACTTAAGGCTCTTGTGATCAGTAAATATCTCACAAGTCACCCCATACAGATAATGTCTCCAAATCTTCAGAGCAAAGATCACTATAACCATTTCAAGGTCATGTGTAGGATAGTTCTGCTCATGCTTCTTTAACTGCCTCGAAGCATAGGCTATCACTCTACCATTTTGCATCAACACACATCTAAGGCCAACTCTAGAGGCATCACAATACACTGTGAACTTGTCCACACTATTAAGCAAAGCTAACACTGGGGTTGTGGTCAATTTCTCCTGTAACAACTGGAAACTATTCTCACAAGCTTCTGACCACTCAAATCTCACATTCTTCTGAGTCAAGCGAGTCATAGGGGCTGTAATTCTAGAAAAATCCTGCACAAAGTGCCTATAATACCCGGCTAAACCCAGAAAACTCTGAATCTCAGTAACAGAAGTCGGTTTAGGCCACTCAGACACTGCCTCGATCTTCTATGGATCAACTTAGATACCTTCTTTAGACACCACGTGTCCAAGAAAAGAAACACTCTCCATCCAGAAATCACACTTCGAGAATTTAGCATAAAGTTGATGATCTCTCAGTGTCTGTAGTACAATCCTCAAGTGATATACATGCTCCTTCATACTATTCGAATAAACTAGTATATCGTTAATGAAGACTACCATAAACTGATCCACATATGGTCTGAATACCCTATTCATCAGGTCCATAAAAGCTGCTGGTGCATTAGTCAAACCAAAAGACATCACCAGAAACTCATAATGGCCATATCGAGTGCGGAATGTCATTTTAGGAACATCGACTTCACTAATCCGCAGCTGATGATAACCCGACCTCAGATTAATCTTGGAAAAGAACTGTACACCATGTAGCTGATCAAACAAGTCATTTATCCTCGAGAGAGGATACTTATTCTTCACTGTCACCTTGTTCAGCTCTCTATAGTCAATGCACAGTCTTAGGGTACCATCCTTCTTCTTCACAAACAGGACTGGTGCACCCCAAGGAGAAACACTGAGTCTGATAAAACCCTTATCCAAAAACTCTTACAACTGCTCCTTTAACTCTTTCAACTCTACTGGAGCCATTCTGTAGGGTGGCATAGATATAGGAGTAGTACCTGAAACCACATCTATATAGAATTCAATCTCTTTGTGAGGTGGTAAACCTGGAAACTCCTCAGGAAAAACATCAGGAAACTCACAAGCAATAGGAACATCTGTGAGTGATAACTTCTCCACTGAAGTATCCCTGACCAATGCCAAATATCCCTGACATCCTTTCCTCAGTAACTATCTAGCCGTAATAGCATAAATAAGATTATGAGGTGCTGAACTCCTATCACCCACAAACTTAAAATCTTCTTCATTAGGAATTCTGAATGTCACCTTTTTATTCCGACAATCTACCACGACATAGTGCTGAGATAACCAGTCCATACCCAAAATAACATCAAACTCCATCATATCCAACAGAATCAAATCAGCGGGTAATTCTCTACCTCCCACTAGAACTGGACAACGAGAAAGAAAAATATCGGTGTCCAAGGAATCGCTCAGAGGAGTGGCAACAGATAAAGGAAAAGCCATCCTCGAAGCTTGCCAACAAGACTTGGAAGCAAAAACGGGAGAAACAAATGAATGCTTGGCACCCGGATCAAACAGAACCCATGCATCCAGGTAACGGACAGAAACAGTACCTACCATGACTACATTAGATGCCTGAGCATCCTGCTGAGTAAGGTGGAAGACTCTGGCCTGTCCTCAACCTCCTTACTGGCTAGTAGAAGCCTGGCTAACACCTTTGGCACCTCCTCTAGCACCTCTACCATGACTCTAATGTGTAACAAACTGAGTGGAACTTTGATGCTGGGCTGAAGGCAACTGAAATGGTACGGGTGCAGCACTAGTAATCGACTGCTGTGGAAATCATGGAATTCGTGGTTGCTGATACCCGAAGTAAGGACATGATTTGGCATAATGTCCTGTCTGCCCTCATCTGAAGCATGTCAGTGGTGTCAGGTAACATGGTCCTTGATGGACTCTACCGTAGGTCTAGTAAACACTGGCAGCTGATCTAAAATTACGACTACTGCTACTGCTCAAAGCACCTGACCTAAATCTGAATGGTCTACGCTGACCTCCATGGCCATGTCTACTACTCCGATGCACTCACTACTGCTGCCTCTGACTCTGCTGAGTCAGACCTCTCTACTGACTACTCAAACTAACATGAAAACTCGAATATGGAGTAGCCTGCAATCCACTCAACTGAACTCCCAGTTGGTAATAATCAGGCATCGCTCCCTGCCTAACTAGCCTTAGCTCAATCTCCTTGGCCAACTCTATCACAGACTCCAGAGTAAGGCCTGCTGTAGGCATACCAGAAAATGTTGAACCCAATCCGGTGACATAGGTAGTGACTGTGAAATACTGATCTCGCATAAGATCCTCTGCATATCTACCCAGTCGGAGAAACTCTCGGGTGTACTCCTCTACAGATCGATCACCACGAGAAAAGCTGGTCAATCAGAGATGATAGCTCATGCGGAGAGGCTCTGGACAGAATCTCCTTATAAACCGCTCTCGTAACTGAGCCCAAGTCATCGTCATCATATATGGCTAAATCATTTGAATAAACCAGTCCAAAGCTGGTCCTCGACAGACAACTCGACGATCATAATCTGCTGATATTCAGTATGAGCAGTCCGAGTCTGAGTCTCAATTGCATGCAGAAAGTCTAGCAGATCGAAAGTCCCATCAAATGCAATCCTGCCAACTCTGGCATAGAACATAGCTGCCTCAAGGTCAGACATACCCTGCTGATAGGCAGGCTAAACAGGTTGAACAATAGGAGGTACCAGAATATCCTCAAACTCAGGCTCTACAGGCTCCTTGTTCTGTAACTCTCTCTGCTTACAACGACTTGCCACTCCTCGAGGTCTACCTCTGCCACGACCTTTACGTCTAAATGGCTGCTCAGGAGGTAAAACCTCATCCTGAAAAGACTTGTCATCCTCGACCTCAACGATCGATGGAGCGACACGCACTTGCCTCCTCATTCTGAAAAGACAACATAACGATTCAGACAAAATAGACAACGGAAGAATAATGTAGAAAACTAAAGCAAGGAATACTTATTAAGACATACTCAAACCTAATTCACTGTAATAGTTACCAAAAGAAAACACAACTTGAAAACTAGGGCCACGACTCACACAACTAAGCCCTGACACAGAACTTCGCTCTGATACTAACTTTGTCACGACCCAAAATAGGGGCCATGACCGGCGCTAGGGAATGGGAATTCTTTCAAATCCAGAACCCGTAGCAAGCCTAAAAATAAAATAAAAACATGCAATAATAATAATAATAATAACATACTTAAATAAAATAATATACAGCGGAATAAAATCATAAATATCAAAATAATATTTCTACCAAATGAAATTAAATCAAATCCTCATCTCATATATAAATAAACTTTTAATACAAGTTTCAGTTCAAATATTTAAAGTACATATCTCATATAATTATAATACAACAATCTCACAATCGACAATAACTACTGCAGTGTCTAGATTATAAAATAAAACTCAGATGAGCAGTTTACATAGAGAAGCTGGAGCGAAAAAAATCCGGTGTACAGGTCTGCTACTGAGGTCTGAGGAAGATGACTCTCCTGAAAAATAGTCAATGGAGGGGAGTCAGACCTCACTGAGTAAATTACTATAATATATATACATGCATACTAAATGACAATGCATACAGTCAATAGTATATATATAAATATATATTCAGGAAAATACACACAGATGCAATAAAAATCATTTTTATATATTTTGTTTGAAAACCACTGGTTATGAAGGATTAAATAGAACCCTAGAAAATCGTAACCTCAAAACAGTGTTAGACAACACTCTAGCCACACAGGCTCACTTATTCCAAATAGGTTCACTTGTTCCATTTGGACGGTAGACTGGCCCCAAGACACTAAGTCAACTGAGCTCCAGCAGTCTGACTATCAGTGTGATTGGCCCTGAGATACTTGGTCAACTAAGCTCCAGTAATCACATTCCCCAAATCACATCTCACACATCAAATAATCATATCCTATCAATATCCACAATGGTTAGTAATATAGCCTAAATGTTATCAGCGTACCGGTACATACTCGGTCCTAGTGCTGCTCACTAAGTAGCACATTCTATTAATATCCTTCATTATTAAATATAAAACATACATTCACAAATAAATGATGCATGAATTTAAATAAAATAGGAACATAAACCATATATATACTAGAAATATACCAAAAGTAAACCAGGTATATTTCGAGTATATATACGCCAAATAAATCCAATTAAATTACAAAATAAACTAGAAATATACTTAAAAACATTTTAAACATAATTCATTAATAAAACATGCATATAGTTTAAAATATACCAATAATAAACCAAAAATAAACCAAAAGTAAACTAAAAATAAACTTAAGTACTAATTAAACCATTATGCATATTTAATCAAAATAAAACATATATTTCTAAAATCATGCACCCTAGAGCATATATATATAAAATAGCAACTCACAATTATTGCGCTCCTCGAGATGGGTCCGATGGGCTTGGTCACTAGGCCTCGGTGTTGGCGCAACTAAACAAACAGATAACGACAAGAATCAGAATAAATCCAACAGGAGTCCTAAAGACTCGATCTAGATTACTAGAGACAGAATTAAATCAAAATTCGACCGGACATCACGTTTTACGAGAATTCTATAGAAAATTTGACAGAACCTCCCTTGTAAAATGGACATCTCTCTACTCAAAGAGTAGAGCTGGCCCTGCAAAGAAATACACTTCAAAAATAAACACAGAACACAACCACAATCCCTAGGTCGGACTCCAAATTACAAATCACCGATTGGAGGTCCACAATTCACGAAATATTTACAAAATGCCAAAAATACCCTTATATAATAAAAATACATTTTATAAGTAGAAATTACTTAATTAACCCTAAAACACAGTAAAAATTGATAAAAACTCATTTTATTAGAAAAATCGTATATTATACATATAATTGAAAATAATTTACGAAAAATAGTTTTAATTAGTTAAAAATACTAAATAATTTGTATAAATCATTTTTATACCCTAAATAACTATTAAAACTAATTTAATTACATTTTTAGACAATTTAGGGTAAAATTACCAAAATACCCCTATATATATAAATATACTAAAATTAATCCAAAAATTCACCTAAAATAATATAATTGCACAAAATTAATTTTCTGAACATATATTTCAATAATATCAATAAATATACTCAATTAACTAATAAATTTCAATTAAACACATAATTAACCCTATTTTCTCAAAATTACATAAACTAAATAAATTCAAAATAAATACATAAAAATTCACAAAAATTCCAAATAAATTTCTATACTTTATTTAAACACCTATATTTACCATAAAACACAATTTCATAATTTAATTAATTAATTTTTGAAAATTAGAAAATAATAATAAAATATTCAAAAATACCCAAAAATCAAAATAATTTCAAAAAATTCTAAAAAAATTCACACATGAATATTAAGATAAGGGGAGAAATATTTGTGAAGGAATTTTTCATGAATAAATCAAATTGAAGCTCAAAAAAATCAAGAACCTTAATAGGCCGAAATTGCAAAATCGAAACCTAGGCAAAATCTAGACCATTTTAAGTGACACAAAGCTTGGAATCACACTCACCGGAGCTCAAGGAGAAGATAGAGACTGACAGTGTTGAAAATGGTGGCCGGAATCACATCGATCGATGGTGAGGATGAGTTTCGGGTTTTCCGGCTAAAACGAGCTCTTCGACGCCGGAAACGGCTGCAGCAGGTGGTGGGAAAGGCTGAGGGAGAAGGTGACATGCCTGGAGGCACACCGACATCAAGAGAACGGCGTGACAGATGGTGGCGATGGTGGTTGGGTGATCGGGGAAGAAGGAGAGGGGGTTGGGGCAAAACGGTAATTTGGCAATAGTTTTTGATTTTAACAATATAATATGTATATATATATATATATATATATATATATATGTATATATGTTATCACACTATATATTATAATAATATAAATTCCCACACACATATAACTTAATATATTAATAATTTTATACACTCAAAAATAATTAAATAATATTAAAACTAAATAATAAATAATAAAAATTAGGGTAATTAATTAAACCCTATTTTTAATTTAAATATATACACATATATACACTCTATTTAGCACTTTAAAAATATATATGAGTTCATGCAATGTCGTAAAATTGTTTAAAATAATTAATATTAAATTATTTACGTATTAATTTCCTCGAAAATAAAATTCCCGGAAAAATTTTACGTAAAATACTTAAAATAATATAAACAATTAAAATAAACTTTAAATAAATATCAACTCATAAAAATATCAAAGATATATATATATATATATATATATATATATATATATATATGTATACAAAAATTATTAGCACTGGATATCTCGATGCAGTATTAAAATATTTAAAAATACGGGATATTACACAAATCACATCTCACATCATAAAAATCAATCCAATCAATATCCACAAATAGGTTAGTAATATAACCTAAATTCTATCATCGTACCGGTACGTACTCGATCCTAGTGCTGCCTACTAGGTAGCACGTTCTATTGATATCCTTTATTTAAAATAAACCAATAAATTCATAAAATAAATGATGCATGACATTAATTTAAATGGCAGTATAATCCATATATATACTAGAAATATACCAAAAATAAACCAAGTATATTTCAAGTATACATATGTTAAACAAATTCAGTTTAATTACAAAATAAACTAGAAATAAACTATATATATATACTTAAAACAATTTAAGTATAAATCATGGATAAAACATGAATTAAGTTCAAAATATACTAAAAATATACTAAAATTTACCTAAAGTATACCTAAGCATTTATTAATTCATTTATGCATAATTCATGAAATTTAAACATACATTTCTAAAAACATGCATCCTAATACATGTATATATAAAATAACAACTCACAGTTATTGCGCTCCATGAGACGGGTCCGACGAGCCTAGTCCACTAGGCCTCGGTCTCGGCGCAACTAAACAAACAAATGACAATACAAAATTAGAATAAATCTATCGAAATTCCTAAAGACTAGACCTAAAATATTGGACACAAAAGCATAATCGACCGGACATCACGTTTTACGAGAATTCTACCAAAAATTCGGTAGAACCTCCCCTGTAAAATGGACATCTCTCTACTCAAAGAGTAGAGCCGATCTTGCAAAGAATACACTTCAAAAATATATCGCCACACAATCTCTCGGTTGGACTTTCAAACTACAATTCTACCGACCGAGGTTCACAATTCACAAAATAACACAGAACACATTTAAAATGCCAAAATACCCTTTAATATATCAAAGTATAGCAAACTAGGTATTTAAAACACTGAAAATAATTATTTATCCGATAATTACAATAAAACCCTAATTTAAATAAAATATTATTAAAAATCGATAATTCTCGATAAATTCATAAATATTAACCAAAATACATTTTAAAAATCCAAATTACTTAATTAACCCTAAAACATATCATAAATCGATAAAAACTCATTTATTTAGAAAAATAGTATATTATATATAATTTAAAAATAATTTATGAAAAATAGTTTTAATTAGTTAAAAAATACTAAATAATTTATAGAAACCATTTTATACCTCAAATAACTATTAAAACCAATTTAATTGTATTTTTAGCCAATTTAGTGCCAAATTACCAAAATACCCCTACTATATATAAATTCACTATAATTATTCAAAAATTCACCATAATTATTCAAAAATTCACCAAAAATAATATAATTACTCAAAAATTAATTTCTCAACATATAATTCAATAATATCAACAAATATACTCAATTAACCAATTAATTTCAATAAAACACATAATTAACCTAATTTTCTAAAAATCACATAAACTAATTAAATTCATAATACTTATATAAAATCACAAAAATTACAAATAAATTTCTAAAACGCATTTTAACACCTATAAACACCATAAATCACAATTTCATAATTTCATTAATTAATTTACGAAAATTTTAAAAATTCATAAAAATCAAAATAATTCCCAAAAATTTCACAAAAATTACCACATGTAGATTGAGCTACTAGAATCAATCTTTGTGAAGGAAGTTTGCTTGAATCATTGAAATCAAAGCTCAAAAAATTCAAGAACTCAAAGTGGCCGAAAATGAAAATTCAAAACCTTAGGAAATCTAAACTAATTTAAGTGAAACAAAGCTTAGAAATGCACTCATCGGAGCTTAAGGAAGAGATAGAGACTGGTGGCACTCAAAACGATGGTGGAAATCAGGTTGATCGGTGATGGGAGCAACTTTTAGTCACTTAAATAAAATCCGGCCAAACAACACCGGAAATGGAAGCTTGGGGCAGCGGAGCAAGCTGGAAGGGAAGGGGGTGGACATCCGGGAGGCACACCGACGGTATTCGGCCAAAGTTGCAACGGTGAGGGTGAGGGACGGGATAGGGAAGAAGGAGAAATAAGGTTTTGTTGATTATTTGTGTATATATATATTATTATTATTATTATTATTATTATTATTATTATAACTTATTATAACTTTATATTATAATATTATAAACTTAATAATATACACATTTAACACACACCACACATTATATACACATTATATAATTATTAACCCTAATATTATTCATGCATGCAAAAATAATGCATTATTCACAAAATTTAGATCAATAATATAATTCATTAAAATAATATGTTAAAATATAAATACTCTAATTTAAAGGTTAAATAAAATACTATTTCCCAAAATAAAAATAATCTAAAGACATGTTTACATAAAATATATATTAATTAAACATAAGATAACAGCGATAATAATTCACAAATAGTAAAATAATCAAATATAAATTTTAAAATTATTAACACTGCATATCCTATTTTATATTAAAATAATTTAAAAATTCGGGTTATAACATCTTTATAAAGTCATCGCCTGATCGACAGGCTGACTCAACTCTCAAAATGATCAGACTTCTATCCTAAGTAAGCGATACATACACACATGCAACCAATAGATGCCAAATTACAACTACATACAATAGTTTAAAAGATCAAGTCAATGAAGTAGTATAACAAATGAAATAAACCTAAAATATACATAAAGTGTACTAACAACCTAGTCACATGTAAAACAAACACAAAACAAAATGGTTAAGTTATAAAAATATGCTTGGATGCAAGATTTTACCAAAGTGATGGACCCTCAGAGATTTGTTTTTTGAGTGTGATCTCCACTTGGGTATGAGTTTCACTTTGACACAAGCTTTTCTTCTTTCTCTCCCAAGGAATGTGGACTTGTTTTGGCTTGGATCTACCTTTCTCCCTTAAGAACATTTTTTTTGTGTGTTTCTTTTAAAGCTCTCTTCTCCACCCTTTTTTTCAGTAATGGTTTTCCTCTCCCTTTTTTTTTCTTTTATTCCCTACCTTGCCCTTGCCCTTAAGCCTTCTAGCTCATCATGAGCCTTTATGGCCTTTTTCTTCCCCCTAAAAATCTCTTCCTCACCCCAAATCAAGTCTGGGGTGTGAGGCCCACACCATTTGGCTACCATGGTTGTAGCTGCAATAAATGCAGCTACAAGTGGTTTGCCACAGAGGCGGTGCCTCTACGATGAGGCGATTGCCTCATTGCACTGAGGTGACACCTCTTTGGCCTGGACCTGTGTTGGGCTAGGCGGGCCTGGGCCAATTTTGGACAATTGGGCTAAGTTTTAGGCTTTTGAGGCTTTTAGGCTTTCAAGTCCATTTCCAATTGGCAATTCAAGTTTCGTTCTTATGTCTAAGTTTCACATTCTCATCATCGAGTGTCTACAATTTACCCCCTGATTTTTCAAAAATTCAAATGCATGCAATGACCATTTTTTGAATAATCATATGCACAACAACAAATAAATAAATAAGATCAGTAACATACCTGACTCTCAAGTTTCACTTGAGAAATGAGTCCTTTAATTTTGAAACGTGACCGTGATCCTCGAGTTTTTCTAGCCCGATCAGCCACTCATTAATATTTGATAAAGTATTTGAAGATGATTAACCTCGGGTTTTCCTAGGCCAATTACAGTTCCACTAGGGACAGATTCTTGGGTTTTCCTGGCCCAATCATCAGCCACTTAAAACATGATTCTCAGGTTTTCTTAGCCTAACTATCATCATACTAAAACTTGACTCTTGGGTTTTCCTGGCCCGATTATCACTAGGGATGTGATTCTCGAATTTTCCTGGTCTGATCATTACCATACTGACTTTAGTTCTCGAGTTTTCCTGGCTCGATTATTGCTCCCCTGGGGATATAGATTTATGGGTTTTCCTGGCCCAGTAGTCATTTACTTTCGACTTTGGGGATACTACCTGAATAGTCATCTTAACCTTTGAGCTTCAGGGATTCAAACCCGAACAGTTCTGTCTCTGAGCTTCGGGGATTCAATCCCCAACAAACTTATTTCTAAGCTTTGGGGATTCAAACACAAACAACCCTATCTTTTGAGCTTCGAGGATTTAAACCTGAACAACCCTGTCTTTTAAGCTTCAGGGATTCAAACCCGAACACCCTGTCTTTGTCGCAGCGCAACACTTGGGTTTTCCTGGCCCACACATTGTTCATCTTAAAACATGAAACTCGGGTTTTCCTGGCCTGATCTTCCTGAAACTTCGTTTAAACGACTTTCATTTCTGAACTTCAACTTCTTAGTGCACAAAAATAATGACCCCCTCATTCTTCTTCTCTCTTCTCTTTTTTTTTTTAAAACCCTAAACTCCCATCCATTAGAAAAGGTAACTTCTCTCCCAATTTCTTCTCTTTTCACCTTTGTCATTTTCCTTTTCTCTTATTTCTCCTTTCTTTTTTATGTACTTTCTGTACATTTCTTCTTTTCTCAAATAATGGAAGACAAGAGAACTGTTATAACCCAAGTTTTTAAATGACTTTATTTTAAATCAGGATATGTAGTGTTAATAATTTCAGACAATATTTAAATATTTATCGATTTTGAGTTGATTATTATTAATTTATGTTAATTAGGGTTTCGATATATATATATATATATATGAGTATATAATTATGCATGTGGGTATTAAAATGTGTGGTGTGTGTTTATTGTGTATATTATAAAGTTTATAATATAAAGTTATATATATACATATATATATATATACAAATATAAAAAAAACCAAAAACCTATTCTCTCCTTCTTCTTCATCCTGTTATTCACCCTCATCGTCAACCTCATCGCCTGTCATCCCATTTTTAGGCCGTCGGTGTGCCTGTCATGACCCAAAATAGGGGGCCATGACCGGTGCTAGGGAATGAGAATTCTTTTGAATTCGGAACTCGTAACAAGCCTTTAAAATAAAATAAAAGCATGCAATAATAATAAAAATATATAAAATATCTTGTAGCGAAAATTAAAATCTCATAAGTAATAATGTAATTCATCAACTGATTTAATAACACAAACTCATCTCATATATATAAAATCTTTTAATACAAATTTTCTCGGATCAAACTTTTAAAATATAAATCTCATAAATATATAATACATACATCCCACAAACTTAAAACTGCAGTGTCTAGAATACAAAATAAAACTCAAGTAAGCAGTTTACATAATAAAGCCGGGGCAAAAGAAATCCAGCGTAAAGGTCTGCTACTGAGGTCTGAGGACGAAGACTCTTCTGAAAAATAAATCAACGGGGGGGAGTCAGACCTCACTGAGTGAATTGTTATAATATATATACATGCATAACTAAATGGCAAATTCACACATTCAATAGTATATATAATAAATATATATACAAGCAAATACACACGGATGCAACAAAAATCATTTTATATAATACGAAAAATAATAACCGTTTATGAAGGATCAAATAGAACCCTAAATGATCGCAACCTCAAATAGTGTTAGACAACACTCAAGCCATACAGGCTCACTTATTCCAAATAAATTCACTTGTTCCATTTGGACAATAGACTGTCCTCGAGACACTAAGTCAACTGAGCTCCAATAGTCTGACTGTCAGTGTGATTGGCCCTGAGACACTTGGTCAACCAAGCTCCAGTAACCACACTCTTAAATCACATCACACATCAATCCAATCAATTTGATTGATAACTCCAAATTGATATTTTTGCTTATGGAACCTGCATTAACGAGGCTTCCCCCATAAATAATTTGAAGCTTAAGTCAGTAATAGTATAAGGAAAAATATAATAAAGCAAATAGCTATAATAGAGTAGAGAATAAAGAATAAAGGAGCAAAGGATGATTGCTTGTGATGATGAGGTGATGGAATGATGGAATGATGTCTTAGTGATGTTGTATGATAAGAACATGAATGACATGAGATGTCATGAGATATATTTATAGGAGAAGATATTGCTCAAACCTCTTAGGAATATGATTCCTTAGTCTTGTAGGATTGCCCTATTTAGGAGAGGAGAAGATTTCCTTTGTAAAGTAGTCTTCCTAATTGAAATAGACTTCCTTATTGAGCTTTCTTCTTATTCAAGTAATCCTCGTCTTTGGGGGAATATAACCCTTATTATAATAGGATACTAATATGGGTCATCAAGAGTACCCCCTAAAAGTCTATTTGGACATTTATGTTCGATGTATCCAAGTCCATAAGATGATGGAAAATGTCATTGTATCAGCCTGGAGAGAGAGACTACTTGAGTAACTACATATGATATGGAAGGGTGAGCTGAGGTGGCTAGCCTCAGTCACAAGAAAAGATAGAGCTTGGTACCGAGTCTTGAAATCATCATATAAGAACATTGTTTGAAGTGCCAGCTAGACTTGAGTGCACAAAACCTGCAATAAAAATGCTTTAGGGTAAAAGATTAACCCGTCAGTGTGGAAACAACATGATAGAACCAGTCGTCATTAGAGTTTTGATGCTCGGTGCAAGGATGCGAGGCTTACGAGCTCAGAACCTCAGTACTACAGAAGCGACCTGAGGGTGCCAGCTTCAGTCGCTGGACTTAGATACTTCGAGGCTTAGATACTCAGTGCAAGGACATGAGGCTTGCATGCTCAGAACCTCAGTACTATAGAAGCGATATGAGGGTGCCAGCTTTAGTCTCTAGACTTAATCTTGGTGCATTAAAAGCGCGGCCCAAGTGCCGTATAGTCTCGGTGCATTAGAAGCGTGGCCCGAGTGCCGTATAATGTTACTTGGTTCATGAACTTTAGTAACTCTTTTGATGGTAGCTGCCTAGTCAAAAATAATGATTGATGTTGAGTCTGGACAATATTGCTGTAGATGTTTATTTTTCTGAGCATTTATTATTGGTAGTATTTTAGCAAAAGATAGGATGTTAGGATCCCAGCAGTGAGTCTAAGCCCTTTCAATCCAAGCTCCATAATATGGGATAGTAATTTAGTGAGAGTGTTTGAAATGATGGAAGGTGGGTTTTAAAGGACCAAATTTGGGTTTGCCCAATCTGAATTATGAGATGAGCATTTGTAATTTAGGTGAAGGGTTAATGTTGCACTGCTTCTAAAATAGAGGATAGTGTGTGATACTGGCTAGGATGTCTTGGAATTGCCTTTTTATTTATCTGGCTATATGGCGGATATACTTGACTCCATTCTTGAATTTCCCCTGTCAGATATTCTCTAAAATTTTAAAGATCTGAGGTAGAGTAAGATTTGCCTAAGTGTTGTTTGATCTAGCTTTGGTGGGAACCACCATTTATTGTATGAGCATGAGTGAGTGCTTATTTGCCTTAGAGTTGCCTGGCAATGTGTCTAATATCTTTTGATAAAATTTGCATGTTGATGCTGAGTGAGATGATCAGAGTGTCTGATTGTTTGGACTGATGGGTGCTTAAAGTAGTACGTTTTCCTTATCTGTAGTAATAGATAAAAGAGCAATAGTTTTGAGATCGTATAATCAATCTCATTTGATGGCCAGTCCTTGTGTAATAAATATATCAAATGTAATTGATATATATTTTTCATGAATAGTAATCATGTATATATGGATGAGCATCTATGTGTAGATGTGTGAGAGTGCTTGTGTGATGAGTTATAAATGTTCATATAAGAATAAATAAGCTGTGGAAATAAATAAATTAAATAATATCAAGAGAAAATTATCTCCTGATGTACTCTTGTCCCTCTTTTAAATTCATGAATATTTATATTCGTTGTTTACTTCAATTGTTGCTTGAATGACCTTATCTTTGAAGATACTGCCTAAGTTTGTGTGTGCCCAATTTATTGGCATTTTGTATATATCCAGCTCCATGAAAATATAATGTCTAAATATACAGCTCTGAGATTATCAATTGGATTAAGTTCCCAAAGGCCATGATGATTTTTTTATTGATACTCACGAGTCTCGACATTGAGGTGCTCATGGTAACATATACATTTTGTATTGTTTTACTATAATAGTAAATAATAAAAGAACGAGACTCTCGAGATTGCTTGATCCATCTCAATTAATAATCCATCCATGTATAATAATTTAATAAAAATGGATGTGAAAATAAATAATTAGGAAACAAACTTATCTTGGTTGTAATGCTCTTTTTTCGCCTTTTGAAGTAATGAATATTTATGTTCATTGAAATTGTCTAGTTGTTATGGAGTATTTGAAGCTCTCTAATTAATCTGTGGTGTTGATGTAATTTAACTATCCAAGAACGTCTATGTTGCTGTATAAGTTTTGAGTATATTATACTCCTTGGCACCTTATACGTGGTTTAAACTCCATATGTTCAGACTCGAATGCTTGGACTCTTTGATGCTCGGACTTGGATGCCCGGACTTATTTGATGCTTAGACTTGGGTGCTCGGAATCCTTATTGCTCGGATTTGGATACCCAGACTCCTTGATGTCTAAGACTTGGATACCCAGACTTTTTGATGCTGATACTTGGATGCCTGAAATCCTTGATGCTCGAAATTGGATGCCTGGAATCCTTGATGCTCGGACTTGGATGCCTGTAATCCTTGATGCTCAGACTTAGATGCCCGAAATCCTTGATGCTCGGACTTGGATGCCCGAAATCCTTGATGCTCGGAATTGGATGCCCAGAATCCTTGATGCTCAGACTTGGATGCCCGGAATCCTTAATGCTCAGACTTAGATGCCTGGAATCCTTGATGCTCGGACTTAGATGTACGGATTTAATGCTCAGACTTAGATGTCCGGAATCCTTAATGCTCTTAGATGTCTGGAATCCTTGATGCTTGGACTTAGATGTCCAGAATCCTTGATGCTCAGACTTGGATGTTCATAATCCTTGATGCTTAGACTTAGATGTCCGGAATCTTTAATGCTCGGACTTAGATGTCCGGAATCCTTAATGCTCAGACTTAGATGTCCGGAATCCTTGATGCTTGGACTTAGATGTCCAGAATCCTTGATGCTCGGACTTGGATGTCTGGAATCCTTGATGCTTGGACTTAGATGCTTGGAATCCTTGATGCTCAGACTTAGATGTCCGGAATCCTTGATGCTCGAACTTAGATGTCTGAAATCCTTGATGTTCTGACTTAGATGTCCGAAATCCTTTGTTTGGACTTGTATAGACCATCATAGAATCTTAACTTTGTAAAAAACCTTATGCAGCGTTTTATCGTTACCCCTTCTTTTATTGCTCCTTCCACTGTTGTAACCTTGCGATGCAGAGTGGATTTTGTAGTAATAATAGGAAAGAATAATCTCTATAATATTTTAATATGAATTTATTGTTGATGACTAAATTGGAATTTTTCACGATCGAAAGTTTGATTTGGCTGCTTTCCTTGAATGATCAAGCTAGATTCCAAACAAGTAAAGATAATTCAAAACTGAATTTGATCTTGTTCCCATAAACAACGCCACTTGATAACTCCGAATTGATATTTTTGCTTGTGGAACCTGCATCAATGAGGAGAATGGGTAAAGGGGCGAGGATTCCCCCATAAACACTTCGAAACTTAAGTCAGTAATAGTATAAGGAAAATATAATAAAGCAAATAAACATAATAGAGTAGAGAATAAAGAATAAAAGAGTAAAGGATGATTGCTTGTGATGATGAGGTGATGGAATGATGGAATGATGTCTTGGTGATGTTGTATGATGAGAACATGAATGACATGAGATGTATTTATAGGAGAAGATATTGCTCAAACCTCTTAGGAATATGATTCCTTAGTCTTGTAGGATTGGCCTATTTAGGAGAGGAGAAGATTTCCTTTGTAAAGTAGTCTTCCTAATTGAAATAGACTTCCTTATTGAGCTTTCTTCTTATTCAAGTAATCCTCCTCTTTAGGGGAATAATCCCTTAGTATAATATGATACTAATATGGGTTATCATCGATCAATATCCACAAATAGGTTAGTAATTTAACCTAAATACTATCTTCGTACCGGTACAAACTCGGTCCTAGTGCTGCTCACTAGGTAGCACGTTCTATTGATATCCTTCATTTACAATAAATCCATACATTCATGAAATAAATGATGCATGACATTAATTAAAATGACAATATAAACCATATATATACTAGAAATATACCAAAAATAAATCAAGTATATTTTGAGTATATACATGTCAAATAAATTCAATTTAATTATAAAATAAACCAAAAATAAACTATACATACACTTAAAAACATTTTAGGTATAATTCAATAATAAAACATGCATTAAATTTAAAATATACCTAAAATATACCTAAGCAATTATTAAACCATTTATGTATATTTCATAAAATTTAAACATACATTTCTAAAACATGCAATCCTAAAACACATATATATAAAATAAAAACTCATAGTTGTGCGCTCCTCGAGACGGGTCTGACGGGCCTGGTCCACTAGGCCTCGGTCTCGGTGCAACTACACAACAAACGACAACACGAAATCAGAACAAATCTAACGAAATTCTAGAGACTCTATCTAAAATATCGAACACAGATTAGGAATAGGGATTCGACCGGATGTCACGTTTTACGAGAATTCTACCAAAAATTCGACAGAACCTCCCCTGTAAAATGGACATCTCTCTACTCAGAAAGTAGAGCCGGTCCTGCAAGAAAACACACTTCGAGAATACACAGCCACAACCCCTCGGTCGGACTCCCAAACTACGATTCTAGCGATCGAGGTTCACAATTAATGAGATATGCACAGAATACATTTAAATTTCAAAAATACCAAAAATACCCTTTATTAATCAAAATATAGCAAATTAAATATTTAAAACACTGAAAATAATTATTTTACCGATAATTATATAAAAACCCTAATTTAATAAAATATTATTAAAAATCAACAATTCACGATAAATTCATAAATATTAGCCAAAATTCATTTTATAAATCCAAATTACATAATTAGCCCTAAAAACATGTTAAAAATCAATAAAAACTCATTTATTTACAAAAATAATATATTATATATGATTTGAAAATAATTTTTGAAAAATAGTTTTAATTAGTTAAAAATACTAAATAATTTGTAAAAATCATTTTTATACCTCAAATAATTATTAAAATCAATTTTACTAAATTTTCAACCAATTTATTATCAAATTACCAAAATACCCCTAATATATATAAATTCACATAATATACTATAATTATTCAAAAATTCACTAAAAATTATACAAATGCTCAAAAATTAATTTCTCAATATATAATTCAATAAAATCAATAATTATACTCAATTAATCCATTAATTTTAACAAAATACTTATTTAACCTAATTTTCCAAAAATCACCTAAACTAAATAAATTCATAATAATTATACAAAAATCACAAAAATTACAAATGAAATTCTAAAATTCATTTTAACCTCTAAAAACACCATAAATCACAATTTCACAATTTATTTATTTAATTTACGAAAATTAGAAAATATTAATAAAATAATAAAAAATTCACAAAAATCAAATTAAATTTCCAAAAATTCCAAAAAAATTACAGAATGTAGATTGAGATACTAGGAACAATCTTTGTAAAGGAACTTAGCTTAAATCATTAGAATCGAAGTTCAAAAAAATTAAGAACTCAAAGTGGCTGAAAATGAAAATTGATTACCAAAGAAAATCTAGACCAAATCAAGTGAAACCAAGCTTGGAAATGCACTCACTAAAGATCAAGGAAGAGATCGAGACTGGCGGCGTCCAATGTGGTGGCCGGAATCACGGTGAACGAAGTTAGCTCGAGTTTCGGCTCTCTTGGGTTACAATGGCCAAAACTTGCCAGAAATGGAAGCTACATGCGATCGAATGAGCTGGAGAGGGTGGTGGCATGCCGGATGGCACACCAATAGTGAGGGAAGAGGTTGCAGTGGCAGGGAATGGGGTGGGGGTACGTCGGGGAAGAAGGAGAGGGACGATGGCAAAATTTGTAATTAAGATAAACTTTATATATTTGTGTGTGTGTATATATATATATATATAGATAACACATATTAATTTAATAAAACTATATAATATATACTTAATTAAAAATAACCCTAAAATGCTAAATATGTATATATATGCATGTACATGTATATATATTAATATGATAATTAAAATCATGCATGGACTCATGCAATTACGTAAAACGGACTAACATAATTAATAAATATTTATTTAGATTTTAATTTTTCCAAAAATAAAATTCTCGAAAAAATTTTATGTAAGAAATTTAAAATAATTAAAAATAACTTTAATAAATAACAAACTAATTAAATAATCAAATATATTTATCAAAATTATTAACACTGTATATCCTGATGCAGTTTAAAATTATTTAAAAATCTCAGGATATTACAGTGCCGTCCGACCTTCCAACTCCACCAGCAGCTCCGCCGCCCTCCTTTCTCTTCCCCAGCGCCGGCAGCAGCTCCTGCATCAAGAAGAAGCCAAAACTCTTCTCTCCGACATTCCATGTTTTTTCGGCCTCCATTTTTCGCGATTTCGGTGTCCTTGAGCTCCTCAAGCTCCGGTGAACATGATTCCAAGCTTCCTTTTGTCTGAAAATTCAATTTGGAAAGGTTTTGAGCTTGTTTCCATTTTTGACCATTTTTTATTCTAGATTTTTTTGAACTTCATTCTTTGTGATTCAAGCTTAATTCCTTCATAAATATTGTTCCCCTTAGCTTGATCTTCATCCTAATTTTTTTTTTTGTAATTTTTGGAATTTATTTTTATTTTTGTGAATTTTTTATTATTTTCATAAATTAATTAAATAAATTATGAAATTGTGATTTTTAGTGTTTTTCGTGGTTGAAATTAATTTTAGAATTTAAATTATAAATTTTGTGATTTTTGTGTAATTTTTATAATTATTTTTAGTTTATGTTATTTTTGGAAATTTAGGTTAAATATATATTTTGTTAGTAATTATTGGTTAATTAGGTATATTTGTTGATTTTAGTGAATAATATGTTGAGAAAATAATTTTTGAGTAATTATATAATTTTTATTGAATTTTTGAATAGTATTAGTATTTTATGTGTATTTTTATATACTAGGGGTATTTTGGTAATTTGGTAGTAATTTTGGTTAAATATTAATTTAATTGGTTTTAAATATTATTTGAGGTATACAAATTATTTTTACAAATTATTTACTAATTTGAACTAAAAAATATTTTTCAAATTATATATATAATACTATTTTTGTAAATAAATGGATTTTTAGTAATTTTTAGTAGGTTTTTGGACTAATTAAGTAATTTAGAATCATAAAATGAATTTTTATTAGTATTTGTAAATTTATCGACAAATATTGATTTTAATAATATTATATTATTATTAGGGTTTTTAAGTAATTATCGATAAAATAATTACTTTTGGTGTTTAAATATTTAAATTTCTATATTTTGGTACTTAAAGGGTATTTTTGGTATCTATTGGATTTTAATATATTTATTGTATTTTGTTGTGAATTGTGGACCTCGGTCGGTGGAATTTGTAGTTTGGGATCCCAACCGAGGGTTGTGTGAAGTTTGTATTTGAAGTGTGTTTTTCTTGCAGGACTGACTCTACTTTTACGTAGAGAGATGTCCGTTTTACAGAGGAGGTTCTGTCGAATTTTTGGTAGAATTCTTGTAAAACGTGACATTCGGTCAAATTCCTATTCTTTATTTGTGTTTAGAATTCTATATCGAGTCTCTAGAAGTTAAGTTAGAATTATTCTGATTTTTGTGTTATTATTTTATTGTTAGTTGCGCCAAGATCGATCTCTAGTGGACCAGGCCCGTCGAACCCGTCTTGAGGAGCGCACACTAGTGAGTTATTATACTATATATATATATGTATTGCATTTAGGATGCATGACTTAGGATTTTTTCATTTTCATTATATGTTTTTAAAAGTAATTTAATTTATAATATGATTAGTATACTTTAGGTATACTTTTAGTATATTTTAGGTTTATTCCTAAATAACTGCAGGTTTATTATTAATTTAAACCTAACATGTTATTGGTATACTTAGGGTTTATTTTTGATATATGAATGCTAGATAATTAGGTTATTTTGGATATATTTTTTGATATATGTCAAACCTAAATGCATGTTTTAGTACATATGCATGTTTGAAATGAATACTTATTCATAATTGTTTTATTAAATGATTTGTTTACTTAGAGTATATCTTTAGTATATTCAGGTACATTTTTAAGTAAATGCATGTTATATTATTGAAACATACTTAAATTATTTTAAATTATATCAATGGTTTATCTTTAGTATATTTCATGTTTTATTTGACATATATATACCCGAAATATACTTGATTTATTTTAGGTATATTTCTGGTATATATATGGTTTATTTTACTATTATGACTGTCATTCTACATTATTTATTTTTTGAAAGTATGGATTATTTTAAATGAAGGATATCAATAGAACGTGCTACCTAGTGGGCAGTACTAAGACCGAGTACGTACTGGTGCGATAGATTTAGGTTGAGTAAAGATTACTTATGGTGAATTATGATTTGATTGAGATTGATGATATAATTAATTTATGATTCGAGATGTGATATGATTGATAGTGTGATTGCGGGAGCTCGGTTGACTTAGTGTCTCGAGGCCAATCACACTGACAGTCAAACTGCTGGAGCTCGGTTGACTTAGTGTCTCGATGCTAGTCTACTGTCCAAAATGGAATAAGTGATCTATTGATTTGATTGAGATGTGAGGTGATTGATAATGTGATTGCTGGAGCTCAGTTGACCAAGTGTCTCGGGGCCAATCACATTAACAGTCAGACTGTTAGAGCTCGATTGACTTAGTGTCTCGGGGCCAGTCTACTGTCCAAATTGGAATCAGTGTTCTATTTGGAATTAAGTGAGCCTGTATGGCTAAAGTGATGATATGGTTGATTGAGGTTGCAATTGTTAAGGTTCTAATTGATCCTTTATGAATTAAAATAAATGTTTTTTACATTCAGTATATTTATAAAAGCAAAGTTTGAAATTTGTGTGAAATGCGTGAATATAAATATATATATATATATATATATATATATATATATATATATATATATATATATATATATATATATGAATGCCTGATTGAGTATGGTTTATATTGCATGTATATATAGTATAATAATTCACTCAGTGAAGTCTGACCCCCCTCAATTATTTTTTTTCAGGAGGTCCTATATCGTCAGACCTTAGTAGTAGAGTTCTTCGCCGGTGTTCTTTTGTCCCGGATATTTTATGTAAATGTATATTTTAAACTCTGATTTGTATTCTAGAAACTGTAGTAGTAGTGTTATTGTATCAAAAGAGTATTATTTTGTTTGATATTTTATACTCAGAGAATTGTATTTGAACATTATATGAATATATTTATTTATGAAAGGATATTGAGTATCCATTTTTATATATTGATTCGAAGAATTTTTAATTTAGAGTAATTTTATTTATTTATTACATGTTTTTATTTTCTAAGGCTTGCTACGGGTTCCGGATTTGAAAGAATTCTCATTCCCTAGCGCCGGTCATGACTCCTAGTTTTGGGTCGTGACAAGAACACCTCCTATACCTGAGTGGGATCACATCCCACCTTTTGTTAGTGCTTCTCGGAGTCTGGGACTGACACGAGGAGGCTCGATTCCCCTCCTAGCGGATCTAGGGTCCCATATTTGTTCATCTGCATCTGGAGAGGTTAGTATCCATATTTCTTTATTTTTTCGACAAATTACATCAAGTTAGTGATTATTCTTGTGCATTTATCATTCTAAAGCATGATTAGATCAAAAAATATGAATTTTGCCATTTTAAAGTGAAAGTTAAAATAAAATGTCACTGTCTGCATTCCATAGGGGCGATTGCCTCTTCGATGAGGCAATCATCTCATCAATGAGGCAATCGATTTGTTGATGAGACGATAGGCTTCTTTTGAAGAGGTGATGGTCACTCGTGCTGATTGAAAGGCTATTGCCTTTTCAAAGAGGCAATCGCCTCTGTGGTGAGGCGATCGCCTCCATGATGAGGCGATCGCCTCACTGACAGGGCAATCCACATTAGTTACATGCTTATTTATTTTGAACTTTTCTATGATAATAAAATGCATAAATTTCACTTCCCTATTTTTTTATTTAAAGCATGATGCTCAGACATTTAAGGGTGTTGGGAATTTTCATGGGGCTTGAGTCTTCTACAACGAGCTAACTGACTACCAGAGGGATCGGATCCAAGAGACTAGATTCGAAGAATTCATACTCTTACTTCCTTCAGAGCAGGGATACACAGATTATCAGTCATTACATGCTCTGATGGAGAGGTGGTTTGACATGACCCATACCTTCCATCTTCCATTTGGTGAGCTCACCCTGGACCCGGTGTCATTCGCTGCTATTACGGGGATTGCCTGTGCTGGAGACCCCATTCCTCTCGATGCGAGCTTACACCAGCTGTCTCCGGACAAGGCCGTATACATCGAGAGGCTTTTGGGCATGACTCCCGATATGAAAGGGACTCATACCCTCAAGCTGGATTCAATTAGGAGCTTCTATACTCGAGAGCGAGTAGTGGCTATAGTCACTCCCCGTGAGTTGATCAAGTGGTGAGGGCTTTCCTGCTTTACTTGCTCAGCACCACCTTCTTTGTTGACACCACCAGCTCAATTGACCGATGTTCTTACCAGTTTTTTAAGATCTTGATCATGCATCCACATTCAACTGGGGTAGCTGTGCTCTCGCGTACTTGTACCGGAGCATGGACGAGGTGGTCCGAGGGGCTAAGAGGTTTTTCGGCTTTTAGCATGATGTTCTAGTAAGTATTGCCTCTCCCCTTTCTTATCTTGTTCTAACCTCTGCTTGCTTATACTAGTTACTCAACTTCTTTCCCCCTCTTTTTTAGGTATGGGCTTTGGAGCTAGAGCTGCTTGTGGGTATGCTGCAAGTGGGGGATCACTTCCTAGTCATCAGCAGATAGGGTGCCAACTATGTTTTAAAGAGGCATCTCGCTCGAGTACATATCCATAGATAGCACCTGAACTCCTTGACGCAAGACACGATACCTATGAAGCATAACTCCTTTCATTAGCAAATTATGCAAATTTAATTTACTTACCTACTGACATCTCCACTTTTGTAGATCCAAAATGACTTATGGGGGCCTAAGGATAGTTGGACTATTGAGATGACTCATTCTAGGCCCATAGCCTAGAAGAGAGTACTCCTCTGTGGTCTTGGATATCGATCTTGGTATCTGGGTGAGCGGGTCTCGAACTGGAGGGGAGGCATTAGAGCTAGACAGGTTTCTAGGTCTCCTCCCGATAGTATGCTTTAGGCTCATGAGCTGGAGGGTGATGAC
Source organism: Mallotus nudiflorus (assembly GCA_947683625.1). Taxonomy (NCBI): domain Eukaryota; kingdom Viridiplantae; phylum Streptophyta; class Magnoliopsida; order Malpighiales; family Euphorbiaceae; genus Mallotus; species Mallotus nudiflorus. The sequence continues at coordinate 183,549 of CANTUR010000031.1, read as the reverse complement.
CTCACTCAAGTTGTCGTAGTCTCATCGGTTGTGGATCACACAGTTCATATGAAGAGCTGATATGCAAAGTTCATTTGAACTCACCTCTTGATGACAGTCCCTTTCCATGTCACTTATACCTCTCAGGCATCTCCCTATCAGGTTTTTTTTTCACCTTGAGAATTAATTGCATTCTTACATGCTTTTCCTGTCTTGCCTTTAAGCTACACCTGCAAGGCCCATGCCCCTTGTCAGATTTTGAGTATGTGAGAGAGAGAGTCCCTGAGGCATTGACTGGATCCAGGCAGGGAGGAGACTTCGGCGGTTGGCGAGCAGGCTAGGCCGACTATTGCCCCTAGTTCTGAGTTTATCCCAGGCAACTTTACCCATGTCCCCGACCCTTTAGCCTGATGTTGGGTTCCCCCTGGAGAGTTGTCTCGTCAATTTTTGACCCTGGACAAGGAGCTGACTCTTGCATGCACCCCTGGCAATGCCACTCATGTAAGCTCCTTCCCAACATGTTTTCATTACCATTCTCAAGCAACCCGTTAGTTCTAACATTCATATGACAATGCATATTCCTTTAAAGCAAGGTCTATATATGTACCATATGATAAAAGCCTAAAGAGACTACATGCTAGAGGTCACCCAACAGTGGAGGGTAAGGATCTTTTTATTTCCTACATGTATGCATGCTTGCATGATTTACTAACTTTTGGTTTATCTAAACAGGATCGGGATGAGGCTAGCAAGGGAAGGATCGCCACTCTCGAGTGTCAGATTGATCTGTTCCAAATTGATGAGGACAACAAGGATGAGGATAGGAGTGGCAGTGGCACTGGAGGAGGGGATGACCCTGATGGTACTAGATAAGACGCTTAATGTATCAAGGACAACAAATAATTATTTCTCTCATATAACCGATTTAATTAGCTTAAACAATAAATACATACATTTTCATACATTTATTGATAAATTGTTTACAAAACTCAACATTTTATCTCAGCTAAATTTATCATATTTTTTTCATACGAATTAGTTTTAATGATTACATATATGTGTCTGCCTCATTACATCCTGATTTTCACCTGTCGACATTGTACAATTTGATGAAGCACAGCAACCGACACTACTGAAGAGGCAATCGCCTCATGGCTCCCTAATGAAGAGGCGATTGCCTCTTGCTTTTGAGGTGATGCCTCATTGATGAGGCAATCACTTTATCAGTAGGCGATCCGGGCCCTTTAAAAACTCACAACCCTTGTCCAGCCTTTGTTCTTAAGTCCCCTTCATCCCTAACCTCCAATTTCCCTCTTTAAACACCCCTGAAAGCTTAAATCATGACTGAACGAATTCTCAAACTGCTATAACCAATCTTAAAAGGTTTAGACAATAAATCTTGGGCTAGGTTAGAGCTATTCCACCTTTCAATCTTTAAATCGCTACATATTAGGAAGATCAATTTCCCCTTCCTCCACACCATGGTTCAATTATAGGACCTACATAAACATGTTTTCTGATTTAACATAGTAAAAATATGTCCTCTGTCAGAGGAATTTAAAGCAATTCTCAATCACCATGTGGATTCCACTTGCCAACTTGTGGTTCCTAACCTTGAAAACTCAAATCCTTACTCTATTCAATACTAGATGGCGCATATGTTCAACCTTCCACCCTGGTCCTCTTCTCACTGTATTCTCGATTCAGAAATTAGATTAGAATCCTTCCTCGAGATCACTATGGGTGTGGACAAAGGAGAAACTTATTGGCCCCGCATGATGGCTCTTTATTTGTACACCCAGTTTCTATTGGTTTCTTCCTCCGAACACTATGATTCAAAGGTCCTTTCCATTCTTGATCAGGTGGAATTAGGGTTCAATCCCTTCCCTCTCATTTTAGCAGAAACTATTATTGGGTTAGATGAATTCACAGAAACACGACGGTTCTTAGGAAGCGCCTTTTTGTTGGAGGTAAGCTCTCTAGTGTCAATTCCTCATTTGTACCTAATCATTTGTCAACTTGCAGATTTGGCTTTATGAAAAATTAAGTCTGCTCGAACCCCTTTAAGACATCATGCATTACAAGGCTAAACATTACTGAATAAGGAGGCTACACCCTATTCTGGTAGATGTTCATAGCTGGCTATCCACATTTCCTGACACTCTGATCCACTGGATGTGCCCTTGGTAGGGATTTTAGCATGTGACCATTCAGTCCTATACATATTGCATTTTGATCGCTAGTCTTCATTTTGCACCTTTTACAATCCAGCCTACCTTTATCGCCAATACGGTCACAAATAGCTAATCATAGAGTTAGTTCATGAGTTTGAACTAAGACCCCTTTCTCAAAACTTCCTGGACCACTTGGTGACAACTTGGCCTTGAAGAATCATCGAGAGAAATTTAGACTACAACAAAGATTAAACTACTGATGATTATTACAAGGCGTGGGTTTACTTGCAACAAACAGAAAGAGATGAATTTATTAGAAATAAAAGGACAAGAGAGTTACAAGTATTGAACTTTCAGGGTAACCAACGAAAGAAAAGAAGACAAAATTAGCTCATGAAATTAAGTCGTCATTTTCTTTTCTTGTTAGATGTAGTTTCCCTTTTTGTTAGTTAAACTGCTTATAACAGACACATTATGCAATGTTTAACAGTAATTAAAGCAATCTATTTCATTTCATTTCATTTAGGCACAAAATGTATATACATTTCGCTTTTGATACATCTCACGTTGTTAGTTGGCTTGCCCTTGTAAGTTTTCTAGCTAACCATTTTGCATCTCTCTATCTCCTTTTACATGTCCTTAAATTTTACCTGGACTGCCTCTTTTGAGGTTTTTAATCCAACAGGACTTTCTTTTTTCTTTTTTTTAGTCTCTACTTTTTGCTTAGACAGCCTCTTTTTGAGGTTTTCTCCATAGCGAGACTTTTTCACATAAAGTATTTCTTGAGTTTGTCTAGGTTGATGGGCTCCTTAAACTCGTTTCCCTCTATGTCAGACAGAATGGCAATGCCTTTCAAAAATAACTTCTTTACCAGATATGACCCCTTCCAATTAGGTTTGAATTTCCCACGACAGTCGATCATAACTGACTTCATAAGCTTCAACACCAAATCTCCTTCTTGAATCTTCCCTAGCTTGATATTTTTATTGTAGGCACATGCTATTCTTTTTTAATATAGCTGAGAATGATACATAGCTTTCATCCTTTTTTCATCCAGTAATGTCAATTGAGCCAATCGACTTTCGACCCACTGATATTCAGGGAGTTTAGATTCTAGGAGGACTCTCAATGATCTTATCTCAACCTCCATCGGTAAAACGGCCTCACACCTATAAACCAAAGAGTATAGAGTAACCCCTGTCGAAGTTTTGGCAGTGGTTCGATACAACCATAATATGAATTGTAAGTATTCTGCCTAATCTCGGTAATTTTCTAACATCTTGGCCAGGATCTTTTTTACATTCTTATTGGCTACTTTTACCGCCCCATTTTCCTGTGGCCTATACGAAGACAATCTGTGGTGCTCAATCATATAGTCTTTCAGCATCATAGTTATTTCTGCTCGAAATTGAACCCCATTGTCTGTAACTATGTGGTGCGACAAACCATATCTGCAGATTATGTTCTTTTCGATGAATCTCGACATCTGCTTCAAACCCACGGTAGCATAAGATTCAGCCTTAACCCATTTGGAGAAGTATTTGATAGCTATAATGATATAGTGATGGCCATTAGTTGCTTTTGGCCTTACCTCTCCTATGATGTCAATCCCCCATATAGCAAATGGCCAAGGAGAAGTCATTCCCTGAAGCTCCATAAATGGTAAGTGGCTAACATCACCATAAGTTTGGCAGTTGTGACATTTCTTCACAAATCTAACACAATCTGCTTCCATGGTGAGCCAAAAGGACCCCTGACGAGCTACTTTCTTTGCCAGGATTGTCCCATTCATGTGTGGCTCACATATCCCTTCATGAATTACTTCCATAAGCTTTCGAGATTCCTTCTTATCGACATATTTGAGGTGTACCCCGATTGGCATTCTTTTATATAGCATCCCCTCATGACTTATGAATTGTCAGGATAATAATTGCAAGGATATCTTCTCTTTCCTATCAACATCATTCAAAAATTTCCCTATTTCTAAATATCTCTGTAAGTTATAAAACCAAGGTTTCTCAACAGTGTCGATTGGTGTCACCCTTACCTCCTTATAGTAAGGAGCTCGAGATTTCGTCAGAATTAGGGGCCTGGCTTCTGGCTGTTTTCCACTTTCCCATATGGAGGCCAATGTGGCTAAGGCATCAACCATCTGGTTTCTTTCTCTCGGTAAGTGAACAAGCTTACACTAAGTAAATAAGCATAAGATAGTAGCCAAATACTCCCAATATAGACGCAATCTATCCTCCTTTATCTCCCATTCTTTGGTAGCTTGTTTTATGACTAACATAGAGTCCCCATACACAGTAACATTCTCTACCCCTATATTGTGTAATGCTTCTAAACCAAAAATGCAGGCCTTGTATTCTGCTTGGTTATTGGTTGCCTTAAACTCGAGCCTCTTTGCCATCGGGATCATCTCTCCCTGTGGTGTAATCAAAATCACACCTAATCTAGCTCATTTGTTATTAACGGCTCCATTAAAATAAATTTCCCAACCTTGTACCTTTATTGCCCCTAGGTGTTCATAAGGAAACTCTAATTTCCATTCTTAGTCATCATCCACTAGGCTTTGTGCCAAGAAGTCTGCTACCGCTCTTCCTTTCACCATCTTTTTACCTATATACTTTATGTCGAACTTTATGAGTAGAATGAGCCACCTAGCCAACATTCCTATAAGGGATGGGGTCTGCTGGAGAAACCTGAGGGGATCATGTTTGGAAACTGCCTATACTCTGTAAGATTGAAAATAGTGTCGGAGTTTTTTCGTTGCCCAAATCACCGCTAGGCATGTTTTCTCCATAAGGCTATAACTAGTTTTGTAAGGCAGAAGTTTCTTGCTCAAGTAATACACAATATGCTCTATCTTCTCTTGGCATTCATGTGCCAACATTGCCCCTATTGTGTCTATTTCAATTGCCAAATATAAGATTAAGGCTTTACCTGGTCTTGGCGGTTGCAAAACAAGAGGATTCATCAGATAATTCTTGATAGCTTCAAAGGCTTGTTGACACCTTTCATCCTACTCCACAACTTGATCTTTCTTTAGAAGCTTAAAGATGGGGTTGCAGACGGTCGTCAATTTGGCTATAAATATGCTAATATACTATAAATGCCCTAGGAACCCTTAGACCTCTTTTTCATTCTTTGGCGTGGGCATATCTCGGATTGCCTTAATCTTATCTAGATCTACCTATATTCCTTTCTGGCTGAAAATATGTCCCAACAATTTCCCAGATGTAACCCAAAAACACACTTCTTTGGATTTAGTCTGAGATTGTACTTTTTCGCCCTTGCCAAAAACTTATCTAGTGCCTCGAAGTGCTCTTCCTTGGTTGCGAATTTCACTATCTTATCATCCACATACACTTCTACCTCCTTGTGGATCATGTCGTGCAGCAAAGCGGTCACCATCCTCTAATAAGTGCCTCCTGCATTCTTTAACCTAAAAGGCATTACTCGGTAATAGTACACACCCCATTAGGTGGTGAAGGATGTCTTTAACTTATCCATCACCGCCATCATGATCTGATTGTACCTTGAAAATCCATCCATGAAAGAGTACATCATATTAGAAGTCACACTATCAATTAGTGTATCAACATGTGGTAGCGGAAAGTCATCTTTAGGGCAGGCTTTGTTCAAATATCGGTAATCGACGCACACTCTGACCCTTCCATCCTTCTTAGGAATAAAAACTATGTTTGCTAACTATTGGGTGTCCTCTATCACTTCTAGAAACTTTGCCTTCAACTATTTTTTAACCTCTTCCTTGACCAGGAGAGCCCATTCCGGCCTCAACCTCCTTTGCTTTTGCTTTATTGGTGCTATGTAAGGGTACGTGGGGATCCTGTGCTCTGAGATCTCCCTATCGATTCCGGGCATGTCTTCATAACTCTAAGCAAATACTTTATATCTCTTTGTTAAGATTTCTTTCATTTTTTTTCTCTCTCATCATGAGTTCAACCAAAAGCAAGCAATATATTCTTAGGATTATCGTTTGTGCCCAAATTAAATGATTCAGTTTGTGTGGAATTAATGTCAAACATATGCATGAAATGATCATCACAAATAGAATAATCATTTGGGAACCCATCACATAAATAAGCAAACTCAGACTTCATTGCATTTACTTTTGAAAAGAAAAGCTCATCAGTTTTAAAAAGAGAAGCAAAAGAAACATTGTACTCATTATAAAAGACATCTATGACAGAGTTAAGGACGTAGGCTTCAAAATCAAGTTCTTTGCTTTGATCATCAATGTCTTTCAACTCCAAAGTAGCTTCATTCTCTTTAAATTCTTCTTCAACCAACACCAGTTCCTCAGTAGGGGTTTCTTCAATAGTAACACTTTTAGCCCTGTTCATAAACTCGGTAAAGAGTTTGAACCCTTGAATAACTTCTCCAACCATTAGGAGAGGTTCTGGAGTCCCGTTGTATGGGTACTTAGTGCCTTCCTTTAGAAAGATATCCCATAGAGTTTTCTTCTCAGCCACTGCTTCCTTTTCCTTTTTTTCAGACTGGCCCCAGATATCTATCTCTTCCTCAGTTCTGTCAGCCTCTTTAAACCCTAGCCCGTTGTAAACGGCAGGGTTTAGTGTGCGTCCAAGATTTTAGCAATCGCTACACTATTTGAGCTTAGGGCTCCAGAGAACACACTAACCACTGTCACAAAGACATGGCGTGGAGATGAGGAGTTTCCACCCAGGGTAATTACTGGGACAAATCGAAAAGGTGGTACTCAATTCCCTAAAAGAAAGCTAGTACCACAACCAGGAGATTCTGGATATGGAATACCAACTTCTTTCATTCTTGTGTTCATTTAGAGTTAGTTTATGAATTATTATCTTATTCTCTATTTACATGTAATTTCATATAAACCCAAAACAATAAACTCCAAGGCAAACTAGTAATGAAATATACAAGTAAATAATGCATTCAATAAATTATATAATCCCTAAGTTAGTCTAATCTACATGGATTTTAAATAAATGGACTAAAGTCTACATATTTTAATATATAAGTGAACCTAAAGACCTAATTCCCTTTGATTTTAATTAAATGAACCTAAGTTTACTAATTTTAATAAAAGTAGGCCTAATTCTACAAATTATGGAATATTTAAATTAATGGGCCTAATTCTACATGTTTTAATTAAATGGTGATCTTAAATCTACAAATTATGAAAAAAGGCTTAAATTAAGTGGGCTAAGTCTATACTTAATTAAATTGAATTAGGTGGGCCTATGTCTAATTAACTAAATGGGCCTAAGGGTATTTCTATCCTAAAATATAATTAATTATGGACCTAAAAACACATTTTAATTAATTAAACCTAATTAATTATTAAGTAAGATGGGCTTAAAGAAATAAATCAAGATCTAAAGTGGGCTTAAAACCTAAAACACACAAGAATAATAAATAAAATCTAAAAACAAATAAAAACATAAAAGAAACAATTAAATAAAATCAAACATATAATTAAATTAATCCTTTTCTAAAAACCCTAAGTTTTATTAGCATGCAACCAAAATTAATATACATCCTCCATCAATTTTAAAGAATTACCAAATTAAAACCTAATTTTACTAACCAAGTTAATCAAAATAAACATGCAACCACACATATAATTTTATTACTCCCACTATTGGGGCTATTACATTAATTCATAAAATAATTAATAAAATAAAAATAAAATAATAAATAAAATAAAGATAATAAAAATAAAACAAAACCCTGGAAACTAAGTCTCTACGAGGCTTTATCCATAGTCTTCTACGGACTTCTCATGAAATTCATTCCTCCCACATGATCATCATGCGTTTTCCTCCATAATCATCACAAAAAAGATAAAATAAGGATTAACGAATAAATTATGAGCATAACTTGAAAAAAAATAATAAAAATAATAATGTAAAATAATCAAATAAATAAAAAAATAAAGAATAGAAGAAGATGATATGCTTATGGATGATTTAGGGTGCTCCTCAGATTGATAGTTCATCGTTCTTGACAAATCTTCGAATCTTTCTCCTTAACAATTCTTCATGAGTCTTGAATTAATTGATGAATAAAAGGAATTTTTGTAAAATATTTAGGAGAAAATCACGTTTTTCCTCTTCTCTTCTGTCTCTTCTCCTTCTTTTTCTTTTCTTTTTCCTTATTTTCTATGCTTTTTTTCTTTTTTTCTCTCTCCTTTCTTTTTATAGTAGAACCAGGAAGCCTAACCCTAATCCTAATATGATTCTAATTCCTAAAGTGTATTTAGGAATTTTCAACCATGTAGGATTGAGTTAATTAGGAAGTTTAAACCAAATAAAACACTGAATTGAAAATAAACAGAAATAGGAAAAAACAGAAGAATTTAATTCCGACTGGGATTGTGTAATTCCAATCGGAATTACATAATTTTTTTCAAAATTATGGCGAAATTATGTAATTCCGACACACTTTTTTTTTATTTTTTTACACTTAATTACAAAAATTCCCTCAAAAAAATTTAAATTTTACAATTAGGTCCTAAAAAGAACTTTATGATTTAGTCCTTGAAAACATTAAATCCTTCCTTTAAAAGCCCTTAGAATTCTTTAAGGATTAAGTATAGAAGACATTTTCATCACTGGAGTCCTTTGCTGCATCCATAATATATCATCCCAAAATTGGGTGTCTACAGTTGCCCCCCTTTGTCGCTGTTTGCTTGAAAAATTACGAAAAAGGAAAATAGCACCCAATTTCTAAAGTTAGGATACTTACCTGCTCCTTGAAGTCTCTGCTTATGAATTTGCTATACTCGGATGTATAAAATTTTAAATGACATATCATACTCGGTCATATGATATTGATTATACTCGATCGTATAACCTTGTGTGAATGAACCACATTGTACTCAGTCATACAATGTTTGACTATACTCAGACGTATAGCATTAGAAAAAATTACATCATACTCGGTCGTATGATGTCGATTATACTCAGTCATATAATCAATTGAGGATACATTGCACTCGATCGTATAATGCTGACTACACTTAGTCGTATAGTCTATTTTGATAAGAAACATCATACTCGGTCGTATGATGCTAATTATACTCAGTCATATAATTGATTGAGGATACATTGCACTCGATCATACAATGCTAACTACACTCAGTCGCATAGTCTATTTTGACAAAAAACATCATACTCGATCGTATGATGCTGATTATACTCAGTCGTATAATCGATTGAGGATACATTGCACTCGATCGTACAATGCTGACTACACTCGGTTGTATAGTCTTTTTTGACAAGAAACATCATATTCAATCGTATGATGCTGATTATACTTGGTCGTATAATCAATTGAGGATACATTTCACTCAGTCGTATAATGCTGACTACACTCGGTCGTATAGTCTATTTTGATAAGAAACATCATACTCGGTTGTATGATGCTGATTATACTCGATTGTATAATCGATTGAGGATACATTGCACTCGGTCATACAATGCTGACTACACTTGGTCGTATAGTCTATTTTAACAAGAAACATCATACTCGGTCGTATGATGCTGATTATACTCGGTCGTATAATCGATTGAGGATACATTGCACTCGGTCGTACAATGCTGACTACACTCAGTCATATAGTCTGTTTTGATAAGAAACATCATACTCGGTCGTATGATGTAGATTATACTCGATCGTATGATGTAGATTATACTCGGTCGTATAACCAATTGAAGATACATTGATAGTTTTAACAATTCCCTAAATTGCTAAACTATAAAGCTTTACAATCTAAGACTAAATTGCAAAGAATCAATGGACTTAAATGTAAATGAAAGTTGAAGGACCAAATGGGATATTTTCCCCTTTATATATTTCATTCCTAATTTTTCATATCCATATTCTCTTTTTCCTATTCTTCTTCTTTTTTCCTTTTCATTTTCTCTTGATTTTCAAATTTTCTCTTTTCAATTAAACTCTCATCCGACATCCGATTTTGGATCTATTTGATCCAATGGCCCACCCATAACGTAGGCTATGCGGGAGCAGTTTCAGGTAATTAGATCCCATCATTTTACATCCACATTTTTTCCAAAATGATTTGGGACTTCATGAAGATAAAAAGATATTTCCATTGACCCACTTGCACCTCCACAGTTGTTCTGAGGCTGGAAATGAGGCAAATTTCTTATCCCTGTTTTCAATTCTACAATAAACATATTTATTTTAGTATATAAAATTAATGTTTATATGCATGCAATTTAATGGACAAAGTAGATGTAAATCATGAAAATTTGACAAATTAAAATCGCAATGTATTAAATTTCACTGGGATTTTCATCAGAAGTTTGAATTTTCAGACTGAAATCCTAAATTTTCAATCAGATTTCCTAAATTTCCGATTAGATATCAGGAAATCCAATCAGAATTCTGGATTTCCGATCAGAATTCTGGATTTCCCAATTAGAAATCTAGACTTTCGATTTGATTTTTTAATTTTTTATAAATTTTTTTTAAAGTGATGTAAAATATCAGAAATTTAGGAAAGGAAATGATCATGTTGTTTCTGCATTGTTTAGAAACCCCTGAAATTCTCAAGTTGTTTTCACTTAGTGCGAGAGTTATTCCATGACTTGTCTGGAGAGGTAGCATAGCATGTCTGGGCATCCGGCCTTTAACGCTTTGTTGCTGCTTTACCGACTATTCGAGGTAGGTCAGATCACTATTCCCTTTTTTCACTTATCGAGAGATGGATGGACACTACTCACACCTTCCACACACGAGTGGCTGAGCTGACCATTTCTCTGATGAGTTTTTCCGCCATTACTAGGATTGCATTCGGAGGTACCCTGATTCCTTTTGATGTCCATTACTGTACTCTTCCAGAGGATGCTAGGAGTTATTACGTCTGTGACCTACTCGGGTTTGTTCCAGCGTGGAAGAATAGGAAGAACGTGCGTCTTTCTTCCCTTGTACAGGGTTTTACGATACTACCTACCACTACACCCTGCCAGATTCTCCAGAAGGCGAGATGTTTCTTATTGATTCTGCTTGTGTAATATTCTGAGTTTTTAAATAATTTTAAACTGTATCGGGATATGCAGTGTTAATAATTTTTATATATATTTGATTATTTAATTAGTTTGTTATTTATTAAAGTCATTTTTAATCATTTTAAGTCTTTTACATAAAATTATCCCGAGAGTCATATTTTCGGGGAAATTAAAAATTAAATAAATAAATATTAATTATTTTAGACAGTTTTGTGAATTTGCTTGAGTCCATGCACGATTTTACGTGTCGTATTAAAATATATACATATACATGCATATATGCACGTTTAATTAATTAGGGTTTATTTTTAATTAAATTTATATTATATTATATAGTTTTAATAATTAATATGTGTATATATATGTATATGTATATATATATATATATATATATATATATATATATATATATATATCTCATTGGAACTCAAGGAAGAGATAGAGACCGGTGGCACTCCAAACGGTGGCCAGAATCATTGTGATCGGAGTTGGAACCAAGTTTCGATTTCTTGGGGAAAAACCGATCAAACAACGCTGGAAAAGGGAGCTAAGGGCGGCAGAATGGGCTGGAGATGGAGGAGGATGACTGGGAGGCACACCGATGGCAAGAAACGAAGGTTACAGTTGTCGGAAATGAAGCTTGGTTTCACTTGATTTGCTCTAGATTTCCCTAGGTTTTCAATTTTTAATTTCGATCAACTTATGTTCTTGATTTTTTTTGAGCTTCAATTTTAATGATTCAAGCAAACTTCCTTCACAAAGATTGATCCTAGTAGCTCAATCTACATGTGAAATTTTTTTTAGAATTTTTGGGAATTATTTTGATTTTTGTGAATTTTTTATTATTTTATTAATATTTTCTAATTTTCAAAAATTAATTAATTAAATTATGAAATTGTGATTTATGGTGTTTATAGGTGTTAAAATGCATTTTATAAATTTTTTTGTAATTTTTATGATTTTTATATAATCATTGTCAATTTAATTAGTTTATGTGATTTTTAGAAAATTAGGTTAATTATGTATTTTATTGAAATTAATTGGTTAATTGAGTATATTTGTTGATATTATTGAATTATATGTTAAGAAATTAATTTTTGGGTAATTATATTATTTTTAGTGAATTTTTTAATAATTATAGTGAATTTATATATAACTAGGGGTATTTTTATAATTTGGAACTAAATTGTCTAAAAATATAATTAAATTGGTTTTAGTAGTTATTTGAGGTATAAAAATGATTTCTAAAAATTATTTAGTATTTTTAACTAATTAAAACTATTTTTCGTAAATTATTTTCAAATTATATATAATATACTATTTTTCTAAATAATTGAGTTTTTATCGATTTTTAATATGTTTTATGGTTAATTGTGTAATTTGGAGTTTTAAAATGTATTTTGGTCAATATTTATGAATTTATCGAGAATTATCAATTTTTAATAATATTTTATTAAAATTAGGGTTTTTATGTATTTATTGGTAAAATAATTATTTTTAGCGTTGAAATTTCTAATATGCTATATTTTGAGTATTAAAGGGTATTTTTGGTATTTTTGGCATTTTCATGTGTTCTGTGTTTATTTCGTGAATTGTGAACCTTGGTCAGTAGAATTGTAGCTTGGGAGTCCAACCAAGGGGTTGTGGTTGTATATTTTTAAAGTGTGTTTCTTTGCAGGACCGGCTCTACTCTTTGAGTAGAGAGATGTTCATTTTACAGGGGAAGTTCTGCCGAATTTTTGATAGAATTCTCGTAAAACATGATGTCCGGTCGAATTCCTATTATGATTCTGTGTTCAGTATTCTAAATTGAGTCTCTAGAATTACATTAGATTTATTCTAATTTCGTATTGTCGTTTATTTGTTTAGTTGTACCGAGACCGAGGCCTAGTGGACCAGGCCTGTTGGACCCGTCTTGTGGAGCGCAATAACTGTGAGTTGTTATTTTATATATACATGTTTTAGAAATGTATGTTTTATTTGTATGAAATATACATAAATGGTTTAATAATTGCTTAGGTATATTTTGGTATATCTTTGGTATATTTTAAATTAAATGCATATTTTATTATTGAATTATACTTAAAATATTTTTAAGTATATTTCTAGTTTATTTCTAGTTTATTTTATAAGTAAATTGAATTTGTTCAACATATATATACTTTAAATATACTTGGTTTATTTTTGGTATATTTCTAGTATATATATGGTTTATATTGTTATTTTATTTAATGTCATGAACCATTTATTTTATAAATGTATGGATTTATTTTCAAATGAAATATATCAATAGAACGTGCTACCTAGTGGGCAACACTAAGACCGAGTACTTACCGGTACGACGATAGAATTTAGGTTATATTACTAACCTATTTGTGGATATTGATTGGATTGATTTATTTGATATGTGATGTGATTTGAGAGTGTGATTACTGGAGCTCGGTTGACCAAGTGTCTCGGGGCCAATCACACTGACAGTCAGACTGCTGGAGCTCGATTGACTTAGTGTCTCGGGGCCAATCTACTGTCCAAATGGAACAAGTGAATTATTTGGAATAAGTGAGTCTGTATGGCTTGAGTGTTGTCTAACACTATTTGAGGTTGCGATTTTCTAGGGTTCTATTTGATCCTTCATAAACGGATATTATTTTCAATATATATATATATATAATGATTTTGCTACATTTGTGTGATTTGCCTGTATATATATTTATTATATACACTATTGAATGTGTGCATTTGTCATTTAGCTATGCATGTATATATATTATAAAAATTCACTCAGTGAGGTCTGACTCCCCTCCGTTGATTATTTTTCAGGAGAGTCTTCGTCTTCAAACCTTAGTAGCATACTTTTATGCCGGATTTCTTCTGCCCTGGCTTTACTATGTAATCTGCCTACTTGATTTTATTTTATAATCTAGACACTGCAGTAGTTGTAGTCAGTTATGAGATTTATGTATTATGTTTGTATGAGATATGTATTTTAAAGATTTGAACTGAGATTTGTATTAAAAGATTATATATATAAGAGATGAGTTTGTTTTACTTAAATATGTTGGTGGAATATTATTTATTTATGAGATTTATTTCGCTGCGAGATGTTTTATTTATGTTACTATTATTGCATGCTTTTATTTTATTTTAAAGGCTCGTTATGGGTTCTGGATTGGAAAGAATTCCCATTCCTTAGCGTCGGTCATGGCCCCTGTTTTGGGTCGTGACAAAGTTGGTATCGGAGTGAAGTTCTGTGTCAAGGCTTAGTTGAGTGAGTTGTGGCCCTAGTTTTCAATGTTGTGCAGTGAATTATGTTCGAGTATGTCTTGATGAGTATTCCATGATTTAGTTTTCTGCGTTATCCTTCGATGTCTGTTTTGTCTGAATCCTTTTATTTGTCTTTTCAGAATGAGGAGGCAAGTGTTGTCGCTCCACCGGTCATTGAGGCTGAGGATGATGAGTCCTTTCAGCATGAGGTTTTACCTCTTGAGCTGCCAGTTAGGCGCAGAGGTCATGGCAGAGGTAGACCTTGAGGAGCGGCAGGTCACCGTAAACAGAGAGAGATACAAGATGAGGAGCCTGTAAAGCCTGAGTATGAGGATGTTCCTGTACCTCCAGTTATTTTGCCTGTTCAGCCTGCCTATCAGTAGGGTTTGTCTGACCCTAAGGCAGCTCTGTTCTATGCCAGAGTTGGCAGGATTGCTTTTGATGGGACTTTCGATCCTCTAGATTTTTTGCATGCGATCAAGACTAGGACTCGGATTGCTTACACCGAGTACTAGTGGATTATGATCGTTGAGCTTTCTATTGAGGGACCAGCCCTAGACTAGTTTATTCAGATAATCCAACCTTATATAATGACGATGACCTGGGCTCAGTTAAGAGAGCGATTTATAAGGAGATTCTACCTAGAGCCGCTTCGCATGATTTATTATCTCAAATTGACCAGTATTTCTCGTGGTGATAGATTGGTTGAGGAGTATACCTGAGAGTTCCTCTGACTTGGTAGATATGCAGAGGATTTGATGCAAGATCAGTACTTCACAATCATTACCTATGTCATCAGATTGGGTTCTGCATTTACTGGTATGCCTACAGTGAGCCTTACTTTGGATTCGGTGATTGAGCTGAGGCTAGTCAGGCAGGGAGCTATGCCTGATTATTACTAGCTGGGTGTTCAGTCAAGTGGATTTTAGACTACTCCGTATTCGAGTTTCCAGATTGGTTCAAGTATTCAGCATAGAGGTCTAGCTCAGTAGAGTCAAAGACAGTAGCAGCAGGTACATTAGAGCAGTAGACATGGCCGTGGAGGTCAGCGTAGACCATTCAGACTTGGGTCAGGTGCTTCAAGTAGCAGCAGTGGTCGTAGTTCTAGATCAGCTGCCAGTATTTGCCAAACATACGGTAGAGTCCATCAGGGACCATGTTATATAACACCACTGACATGCTTCATATGCGGGTAGATAGAACATTATGCTAGATCGTGTCTTTATTCTAGGTATCAGCAGCTGCAGATTCTGTAATTTCCATAGCAGTCGATTGCTAGTGCTGCACCTATTCCATTTTAGTTGCCTCCAGCCCAGCATCAGAGTTCTACTCAGCTTGTTCCCCAGCAGGGTCGTGGTAGAGGTGCCAGATGTATTGGCCAGGCTTCTACCAGCTAGCAGGGAGGTCGAGGACAAGCCAGAGTCTTTCATCTTACTCAGCAGGATGCTCAGGCATTTAATGCAATAGTGGCACGTATTTTTTCTATCTGTTACCTGGATGCATGGGTTTTGTTTGATCCGGGTGCCACGCATTCGTTCGTTTCTCCTATTTTTGCTTTTAAGTCTTATTGGCAAGCTTCGAGGATGGCTTTTTCTTTGTCTATCACCACTCCTCTAAGTGATTCTTTGGACATCGATATTGTTCTTTCTGATTGTCCAGTTCTCGTAGGAGGTAAAGAATTATCTGTTGATTTGATTTTGTTATATGTGATGGAGTTTGATGTTATTTTGGGTATGGATTGGTTATCTCAGCATTATGTCGTGGTGGATTGTCGGAGTAAAGAGGTGACTTTCAGAATTCTTGGTGAAGAAGAATTTAAGTTTGTAGGTGATAGGAGTTCAGCACCTAAGAATCTCATTTCTACTATTATGGCTAGGAAGTTACTGAGGAAAGGTTGTCAGGGATATTTGGCATTGGTCAAGGATACTTCAGTGGAGAAGTTGTCACTCATAGATGTTCCTATTACCTATGAGTTTCCTGATGTTTTTCCTGAGGAGTTGCCAGGTTTACCACCTCACAGAGAGATTGAGTTCTGTATAGATGTGGTTCGAGGTACTAGTCCTATATCTATGCCACCCTACAGAATGGCTCCTGCAGAGTTAAAAGAGTTGAAGGAGCAGTTGCAAGAGTTATTGGATAAGGGTTTCATTAGACCCAGTGTTTCTCCTTAGGGTGCACCAATCTTATTTGTGAAGAAAAAGGATGGTACCCTAAGACTGTGCATTGATTATACAGAGCTGAACAAGGTGACAGTGAAGAACAAGCATCCTCTCCTCAGGATAGATGACTTGTTTGATCAGCTACAAGGTGCACAGTTTTTTTCTAAGATTGATCTGAGGTCGGGTTATTATCAGTTGTGGATCAGTGAAGCCGATGTTCCTAAAATGATATTACACACTCGATATGGTCATTATGAGTTTCTGGTGATGTCTTTTGGCTTGATTAACGCACCAACAGCTTTTATGGACCTGCTGAATAGGGTATTCAGACCATAGGTGGATCAGTTTGTGGTAGTCTTCATTGATGATATATTGGTGTATTCGAGAAGTATGGAGGAGCATGTATATCACTTGAGGACTGTACTATAGACACTGAGAGAACATCAGCTTTATGCTAAATTCTCGAAGTGTGATTTCTAGATGGAGACATCCTAGAGGAAGCACATTCTACAGCCTATAGCATACATCCGGGTGTCACTAAGATGTACTACAGTATCAGGGACTTGTACTGGTAGGACGGACTAAAGAAGGATGTCGTTGATTATGTTGCTAAGTGCTTGACATGTCAACAAGTGAAAGCTGAGCATCAGAAGCCTTCTGGGAAGCTTCAGCCTCTTCCTATCCCTGAGTGGAAGTGGGAAAGGATAATTATGGATTTTTTGGTTGGTTTACCTCGTTTTAAGGATGGATATGATTCCATCTGGGTGATTGTGGACATGTTGACCAAGTCTGCACATTTCTTACCTGTGAAAGCCACCTATTTTGTAGCGAGATTAGCGAAGCTGTATGTGAAGCATATTGTGTGCCTTCATGGAGTACCTATATCCATTGTGTCAGTCTTGAAGTGGGTTAGAATTATATACCCTAGTCTCTAGGACTTAGTATAGAGTAGTAGGGTCTCGAACACTGGGAATTTGGTAAAATTTTATATTAATCAGATAGATAATTATATGGATAGGCAAAATAAATTAGAATAGGAATATTGATTACAATAATTAAGAAAATCTAAACACTAATTATTTCTAAGAACGCAAAACAAAAGTTATAACAAGTATATGGAAGAATCACAATTTAGAATATAAATAAGAACTTATAAAATTACATCATATAACACATTGATTAAATATTAGTATATAATCTTTAAAAGAAATTCTCATTTTCAATTAAAGATATTTCCTCTTGGAGTTCCCATTCATTCTCATGGCAATGTAAAGACAAAAGAAAATCATACAACAATTATACTAATTTTCATTCCTTTAAGATGAATCCTTTGTCTTAAAATTAAATTCAATTCTTAAGTAATCTTAATTATCTTCCACCAAATTAATCCAATTCTCATTGTAAGTAATTCAATTAACAAGTTATATATGGTGATCAACCATACATAACATAATTAAGCACTAATTGAAATTAAATCATAAATAAAATAAGATAGAAATGTAGTTCTCACTTAATTCATAATTGCAATTCTCATACAAGATTTAGCCAAGATACATACTTAAAGAACAAAGAGAGGAAATCAAATACAACTTAGAAAAGGGATAGAAAAGAAAGTGAATAGATAAAACCCTTTACAATCTTCTAACACTTGTTAGAGTATCTTCTTGCTTCTTCACTTTTTCTTCTAGTTTTTCTTTTTCTTTTATTCTAATATTGTTCTCTTCTTGTTCTTCTTCTGTTCTCCCACTTTTCGTAACAAAATTAATGCATATATATAACTTAGAGGATGTTGGAAGTGTCTAGAATATGATTGAACTTGTAAAGGCATCACTTAACATCAAGGGTCACCATTATGTGTAGAAACTATAACTTTAAGGGCATTTTCGTCCATCCAAACGACTTTATTTCTGGAAAGTTCTTTCATAAAATTTGTAGTACTCTGTGTTATCTTTCCATAGCAACTTGAATCACTGAATTTGGACATCGGTATACAAAGTTATGGCTGAAATACAAAAACTACTCAAGGGTGAAAAGTTGCAACTCTTTGTGTTGTTACATATGGTGACGACTCGTGAATGCTTTGACGACTCGATACAAAAAGATTTGGTGACGACTCATGCATGCTTGATGACTCATCAAGGAGTGACAACTCATGAAGATGGTGATGACTCGTGAATACTTCCAACTTGCTTCCTTTGGCTTGAAAAGCTTCATTCCTCATTCTAACAAGTCCCAAACTCCTTCCATGCACCAATTCAAGGCTAAAAACATGCATGAAACACATAAATAACAAATAAAAACACTTATAAATAAAAATAACAATTGCATAATCAAATAAACACACAAACATAACAAAAATCACATGAAATAACAACTAAACTACCCTAAATAACTATGCATATTTGCATTATATCAAACTCCCCCACACTTAGACCTTGCTTGCCCTCAAGCAAGAAGAATCAAAGCATAGAAAAGCACATAAACTTTTCATCTCTTCTAAAGCAAATGTAGTTGTCTTATTAAGTCATCCCAAAAATGAAAGAGGTTATAAAAGATAGTTAATTAATCAAACTTCAATGCTGCATAATAATAAAATAAACAAGTTTCATAGCATAAGTAATAAATTCACAAATTTATTTCAATCTACCAAGAATAAAATCAAGAATATAAAGTCAAAGTTCTAACCAAGCTACTTAGCCAAAATATTCATTCTCCAAACTTATGATCTCTAGAAATAGAAGCAACCTTGAGACAATGTTAAGCACACACATGAACTCACTCTTCTCATGGCATTTTTAGACATTCTATTCAAATATATATATATATATATTATTATTTTTTTTAGGATGTATTCTTTCTGAATGAATGCAAATGAGGAGAAAAACAAATGCACATAACTTACTCGAAATACATTTACTTGCAACATCATACACCCCTTTTCGAATGAATGCAACTAAGGAGCATACTCAATTGCACACAACTTACTCAAGATGCATAACATTACAAGCATTATTTTATTTTATATATATATATTTTTTTAAGATAGAAATTTCCTCATCCATTATTGAAAAGTAAATTTCATGAGTATTATGGCTATAGTTTCCCTAAGGTTACCCATAATTCTAAGGAAACCTAAGCTTGAACCCTAACTACCTTAGCCTTAAGCATAGTTAGCAAATTGACTAAATATTCTTTGGACCTTAGAAGTAATAAAAAGAGATAAAAAGGCAAATTTATAGCATATACTAGATGAAACTTTCAAGTTCTATTAATAGTGCATTTAAAATCTAATTGGCAACATTAGTGATTAACCTCAATTAAAATCAAGTAAACTAAAAAGAACAACTACTTATTTAATATATAATAAGAGAATAAAACATATAAAACATGCAAACATGATACTACTTATATATCCTAAATATACTAATAACATACCACTAATATCATACTAGTATCCCTTAAAATTCTTGAAGCAGGTTAGAATTGTATACACTAGTCTCTAGGACTTAGTATAGAGTAGTAGGGTGTCGAACACTGGGAATTTGGTAAAATTTTATATTAATCAGATAGATAATTAGATGGATAGGAAAAATAAATTAGAATAGGAATATTGATTACAATAATTAAGAAAATCTAAACACTAATTATTTCTAAGAACACAAAACAAAAGTTATAACAAGTATATGGAAGAATCACAATTTAGAATATAAATAAGAACTTATAAAATTACATCATATAACACATTGATTGGATATTAGTATATAATCTTTAAAAGAAATTCTCATTGTCAATTAAAGATATTTCCTCTTGGAGTTCCCATTCATTCTCATGGCAATGCAAAGACAAAAGAAAATCATACAACAATTATACTAATTTTCATTCCCTTAAGATGAATCCTTTGTCTCAAAATTAAATTCAATTCTTAAGTAATCTCAATTATCTTCCACCAAATTAATCCAATTCTCATTGTAAGTAATTCAATTAACAAGTTATATATGGTGATCAACCATACATAACATAATTAAGCATTAATTGAAATTAAATCATAAATAAAATAAGATAGAAATGTAGTTCTCACTTAATTCATAATTGCAATTCTCATACAAGATTTAGCCAAGATACATACTTAAAGAACAAAGAGAGGAAATCAAATACAACTTAGAAAAGGGATAGAAAAGAAAGTGAATAGATAAAACCCTTTACAATCTTCTAACACTTGTTAGAGTATCTTCTTGCTTCTTCACTTTTTCTTCTAGTTTTTCTTTTTCTTTTGTTCTAATATTATTCTCTTCTTGTTTTTCTTCTATTCTCCCACTTTTCATAATAGAATTGATGCATATATATAACTTAGAGGATGTTGGAAGTGTCTAGAATATGATTTAACTTGGAAAGGCATCACTTAACATTAAGGGTCACCATTATGTGCAGAAGCTGTAACTTTAAAGGAATTTTCGTCCATCCAAACGACTTTATTTCTGGAAAGTTCCTTCATAAAAGTTGTATTACTCTGTGTTATATTTCTAGATCAACTTGAATCACTGAATTTGGACATCGGTATACAAAGTTATGGCTGAAATACCAAAACTGCTCAAGGGTGAAAAGTTGCAACTCTTTGTATTGTTACATATGGTGATGACTCGTGAATGCTTTGACGACTCGATACAACAAGAATTGGTGATGACTCGTCAAGGAGTGATGACTCATGAAGATGGTGATGACTCGTGAATGCTTCTAACTTGCTTCCTTTGGCTTGAAAAGCTTCATTCCTCATTCTAACGAGTCCCAAACTCCTTCCATGCACCAATTCAAGGCTAAAAACATGTATGAAACACACAAATAACAAATAAAAACACTTAGAAATAAAAATAACAATTGTATAATCAAATAAACACACAAACATAAAAAAAAATCACACGAAATAACAAGTAAACTACCCTAAATAGCTATGCATATTTGCATTATATCAGTCAGACAGAGGTTCAGTATTTACCTCACATTTTTGGCAAAAGTTACAAGAAGCGATAGGCACTAGGTTGGACTTCAGTACTACTTTTTATCCTCAGACTGATGGTCAGTCTGAGAGGACAACCCAGACACTGGAAGATATGTTGAGGATGTGTGTCTTGGATTTGGGAGGTAGCTGGGATGATCATTTGCCACTCGTAGAGTTTGCATATGATAACAGCTAATATAGTAGTATTGGAATGGCACCATATGAGGCACTGTGTGGAAGGAAGTGTAGATCCCCTCTAAGTTGGGATGAGATTAGTGAGAGAGCTTTGACTAGACCTAAGATGGTTCAGGATGCTGCAGAGAAGGTTGATGTGATTAAGCACAGGTTAAAGACCGCAGTTAGCAGGCAGAAGAGCTATGCGAATCCTAGGCACAGAGATGTAGAATTTTTGGTTTGAGACTTTGTTTTCCTGAAGGTGTCTCCGATGAAGGGTGTAATGAGATTTGGCAGGAAGGGTAAGTTAGCACCGAGATATATCGAACTGTTTGAGATTCTGGAGAGAGTTGGCACTATTGCATATCGGTTGGCTTTGCCTCCGAGTATGTGTCAAGTGCATTCGGCATTTCATATCTTGATGTTGAGGAAGTATATCTCAGACCCTTCACATATGTTGTAGCCCGGCAGCATGTAAGTGGATGAAGATCTGACGTTCGTGGAAGCACTTATGGCGATCGTTGATTATCAAGTTCAACAATTGCGATCGAAGCAGATTCTGATGGTCAAGGTTCTGTGGTGCAACAACATAGTAGAGGAGCATACATGGGAGACTAAAGCTGAGATGCGAGCTTCTTACCCGTATCTCTTCCCTTCTTGATCTTTTATTTATTCTTTTTTTGGAATTCGGGGATAAATTCTTATAAGGGGGGAAGACTATAATATTCTAAGTTTTTAAATAATTTTAAATTGAATCGGGATATGCAATGTTAATAATTTTTATATATATTTGATTATTTAATTAGTTTGTTATTTATTAAAGTCATTTTTAATCATTTTAAGTCTTTTACGTAAAATTTTCCCGAGAGTCTTATTTTCAGGGAAATTAAAACTTAAATAAATAAATATTAATTATTTTAAATGGTTTTATGAATTTGTATGAGTCCATGCACGATTTTACATGTCGTATTAAAATATATACATATACATGCATATATGCACATTTAATTAATTAGGGTTTATTTTTAATTAAATTTATATTATATTATAAAGTTTTAATAATTAATATGTGTATATATATGTATATGTATAGAGATATTATTAATTATGTGTGTGGTGAATAAATATTGGGAATATAATATTTATATATTATTATAATATAAACTACAGTTATATATATACATATAATATTTACAAACCATAAAGTTTGTGTTAATTACGGTTTTGCCACCCGACCTTCTTCTTAATGCCCGACGTCCCCATTCCATTTTCGATGATTGTAACCTTCGTGTCTTGCAGTCGGTGTGCCACCCAGCTGTCCTCCTCCATCTCCAGCCCATTCCGCCGCCCTTAGCTCCCTTTTACGGCGTTGTTTGATCGGTTTTTCCCCAAGAAATCGAAACTTGGTTCCAACTCCGATCACAACGATTCCAGCCATCGTTTGGAGTGCCACTGGTCTCTATCTCTTCCTTGAGCTCTGGTGAGTGCATTTCTAACTTGTTTTCACTTGATTTGGTCTAGATTTCCCTAGGTTTTCAATTTTCAATTTCGATCAACTTGTGTTATTCATTTTTTTGAGCTTCAATTTTAATGATTCAAGCAAACTTCCTTCATAAATATTGATCATAGTAGCTCAATCTACATGTGGAAATTTTTGTAGAATTTTTGGGAATTATTTTGATTTTTGTGAATTTTTTATTATTTTATTAATATTTTCTAATTTTCGTAAATTAATTAATTAAATTATGAAATTGTGATTTATGGTGTTTATAGGTGTTAAAATGCATTTTAGAAATTTATTTGTAATTTTTATATAATTATTGTGAATTTAATTAGTTTATGTGATTTTTAGAAAATTAGGTTAATTATGTATTTTATTGAAATTAATTGGTTAATTGAGTATATTTGTTGATATTATTGAATTATATGTTGAGAAATTAATTTTTGAGTAATTATATTATTTTTAGTGAATTTTTTAATAATTATAGTGAATTTATATATAGCTAGGAGTATTTTGGTAATTTGGTACTAAATTGGTTAAAAATATAATTAAATTAGTCCTAATAGTTATTTGAGGTATAAAAATGATTTCTACAAATTATTTAGTATTTTTAACTAATTAAAACTATTTTTCATAAATTATTTTCAAATTATATATAATATATTGTTTTTCTAAATAAATGAGTTTTTATCGATTTTTAATATGTTTTAGGGTTAATTGTGTAATTTGGAGTTTTAAAATGTATTTTGGTCAATATTTATGAATTTATCGAGAATTATCAATTTTTAATAATATTTTATTAAAATTAGGGTTTTATGTATTTATTAGTAAAATAATTATTTTTAGCATTTAAATTTCTAATTTGCTATATTTTGAGTATTAAAAGGTATTTTTGGCATTTTCATGTGTTCTGTGTTTATTTCGTGAATTGTGAACCTCGGTCGATAGAATTGTAGTTTAAGAGTCCGACCGAGGGGTTATGGCTGTATATTTTTGAAGTGTGTTTCTTTGCAGGACTGGCTCTACTCTTTGAGTAGAGAGATGTTCATTTTACAGGGGAAGTTCAGCCAAAATTTCAGTAGAATTCTCGTAAAATAAGATATCCGGTTGAATTCCTATTCTAATTATGTGTTCAGTATTCTAGATCGAGTCTCTAGAATTACGTTAGATTTATTCTAATTCCGTATTGTCATTTGTTTGTTTAGTTATGCCGAGATCGAGGCCTAGTGGACGAGGCCCGTTGGACCCGTCTCGTGGAGGGCAATAACTATGAGTTGTTATTTTATATATATGTGTTTTAGGATTGCATGTTTTAGAAATGTATGTTTTATTTGTATGAAATATGCATAAATGGTTTAATAATTGCTTAGGTATATTTTGGTATATTTTAAATTAAATGCATGCTTTATTATTGAATTATACTTAAAATATTTTTAAGTATATTTATAGTTTATTTTATAAGTAAATTGAATTTGTTCGACATATATATCCTCGAAATATATTTGGTTTATTTTTGGTATATTTCTAGTATATATATGGTTTATATTGTTATTTTATTTAATGTCATGAATCATTTATTTTATGAATGTATGGATTTATTTTTAAATGAAGGATATCAATAGAACATGCTACCTAGTGGGCTGCACTAGGACCGAGTACGTACCGGTACGATAATAGAATTTAGGTTATATTACTAACCTATTTATGGATATTGATTGGATTGATTTATTTGATGTGTGATGTGATTTGAGAGTGTGATTGCTGGAGCTCGGTTGACCAAGTGTCTCAGGGCCAATCACATTGACAGTCAGACTGCTGGAGCTCGGTTGACTTAGTGTCTCGGGGCTAGTCTACTGTCCAAATGGAACAAGTGAATTATTTGGAATAAGTGAGTCTATATGGCTAGAGTATTGGCTAACACTATTTAAGGTTGTGATTTTCTAGGGTTCTATTTGATCCTTCATAAACTAATATTATTTTCAGTATATATATATAAAATGATTTTGCTACATTTGTGTGATTTGCCTGTATATATTTATATATACTATTGAATGTGTGCATTTGTCATTTAGCTATGCATGTATATATATTATAACAATTCACGCAGTGAGGTCTGACTCCCCTCCGTTGATTATTTTTCAGGAGAGTCTTCGTCTTCAGACCTCAGCAGCAGACCTTTACGCCAGATTTCTTTTGCCCCGGCTTTACTATGTAATCTGCTTACTTGATTTTATTTTATAATCTAGACACTGCAGTAGTTGTAGTTAGTTATAAGATTTATGTATTATGTTTGTATGAGATATGTATTTTAAAGATTTGAACTGAGATTTATATTAAAAGATTATATATATAAGAGATGAGTTTGTTTTACTTAAATCTGTTGGTGGAATATTATTTATTTATGAGATTTATTTTCACTGCGAGATATTTTATTTATGTTACTATTATTGCATGCTTTTATTTTATTTTAAAGGCTTGCTATGGGTTCCGAATTGGAAAGAATTCATGTTTCCTAGTGCCAGTCATGGCCCTTGTTTTGGATCGTGACAGCTTGGCACTACCCTTTTTTATGAGACTGGTCATGAGGTTAGCATCGTTCTTCTTGGCCCTCTTTAGGATCTTTCTAGGGTCTCTACTTTGGATTGGGAGTCTGCAGCACTTGCTTACCTCTACTATAGATTGGATACTGTTTGTAGAGGCACTGTGATGATGTGCGGCTTCTAGCATGTCTTGCATTTATGCTTCTTATCCTTTTTTAACTTTTTTTTCTTACTTTCACCTTCCCCTCTTTATTTCCTTCATTTTCCCCTTTTTTCAGATTTGGGGTATTGAGACTGGAGTGATTCGAGGTTTCAATGCCATTAGCTCCAACATGAGTCTTCCCTTGATGCAGAGATGGGGTTCTTCTCATATTGCTAGCATTAAACATGATTTATAGACTTATCGAGATCAGCTGAACTCCTTAGAGTGGGACCTGGTAAGAAAATTTTAACTTTTAGTGTTTCATCAATCACAGAAATCAACCAAATTTAAATTTAAATGAATGAGTTTGCAGTTATATCATATTGGTTAGCTAGCACTGAAGACATCCAACAATATGAGTTTATGACTGCAACTATAAGACTTGAGACTATGAGAGTTTTGCTTCCTAGTTATGGTTGCCAGATGTGGTATCTTGGTGAGTGTGTTTATCACTGGCATGTGGGGCCTTCTAGGAGACATGTCCCTTCTTCTATTCCTCCCTCGATGTTTTGGAGTAGTAGCATGATTGGCCCTGAGCTTAGAGCTGCTCTTGAGGTATATGTTGCTTCGACAATACTTGAGCATTCTCGTCATTATCGGGAGTATATTCGAGAGAACCTATTAGAGCAGGTTCCTACAGACCCATCTGAGGTATGCTCTATCTCATTACTTTACTTTAATTCTCGTATCACTATTGACATTTGATTCTCTGTATAGTTTGAAGAAGTCCCTGATGTTGCTATAGAGGAGACTGAGGATGGTACTGAGGAGACTGAGCAGGAGGTCGAGCCTATTCCTCATAATAAGATTGCTCATGGTGAGGCTCCCTCGGGTATTATTCTGGGTGATGTTCCCCCATTTGATAGGTCGTGTATTATTGGGCTCCCATGGTACATACTCCTATTGAGCAACACATGTATTTTGATACAGCTTATATTCCTAGCTTCTCACCCCCTGATGCTTCACATGTTAGTTTGATTTGCTCTCTAGCTAACCCTACACAAACCTGTGCTTGTTGTTGAGTTAGTAAAATTTATTTTACAAGTCCCTAGGACACAAGCAGAGTATTTATATGGAATCGCCTCTTCCCAGAGATTATTTACTATACAGATTACTGATACTTGGAGGGTTAGTATTCAAAATAAATATGCAAATGTATGCATGCTATGCATGATATACATGGCTCTAACTATTTTC
Organism: Mallotus nudiflorus; assembly: GCA_947683625.1. NCBI lineage: Eukaryota > Viridiplantae > Streptophyta > Magnoliopsida > Malpighiales > Euphorbiaceae > Mallotus > Mallotus nudiflorus. The sequence continues at coordinate 156,325 of CANTUR010000031.1, read as the reverse complement.
TGATGCAACAGAATTATGTCAGGGATCTGGAGCGTGAGAATGAGAGGCTCCAACGACAGCTTACTAGCCTTAGTTTTGATGGACACGATGCCGGGACTTCTATGCCCCCAGATCATAGGGACGATCCAGCTAAAGAGTGGAGCCCTTGGTCGGACACTGGAGCTCAGGAGGACTAGCTTTCTTTAAGAACTGTATTAGTGTGACTGTTGTAACTGTACTTTGAGATATTTCAGGACTGTCTTCTTTTATGCACCATGGACCTTTATTTTGGACCAAACTATAATTTCCTTTTTTTTCAACAGGTGTTCTAGATTCTTCCAATCGGAAATCTATAATTCTGATCAGAATTATGGATTTCTGATCCGAAATCTTGGCTCCGATTTTGCTTGTTTTCCTTCTCCAACGCGAATTTGGTCAAAAAACAATCCTAATCCTTTCTATATTTGATTTGCAGCCTATATACGAACAAGAATGATAAGACAAATACATTGCGTTCATTCTATTCTTTGCCTCCATCATGACACAAGCCACGCTTATTTTGGTGAGGAAACTTCTCAAAACCCTTAATGGAGATTATTATAACAAAATTCTGCCTTTTCATGCCAAACCCTTGAAGTCCCTTCAACATCTGAAGATAGACAATGATTTCTTACACGCTGCTGCCACTTTCTGGGATGCTAAGGATCACGTATTTAGATTCAACGAACAAAAGCTGTGCCCCTTGATAGAGGAGTGTAATATCCCGTATTTTTAAATATTTTAATAACTGCATCGGGATATACAGTGTTAATAATTTTTGTATATATTTATGATATTTCATGAGTTTCTACTTAATTAAAATTGATTTTTAATTGTTTTATATTATTTTAAGCACTTTACGTAAAATTTTCCCGGGATTTACATTTTCGAAAAAATTGACACATAAATTATTTATTATTAATTATTTTAAACAATTTTATGGACTTGCATGAACTCATATATATTTTTAAAGTACTAAATAACGTATATATGTGTATTTATTTATTTAACTAGGGTTTAATTAATTACCCTATTATTTTATTATTTATTAATTAGTTTTAATATTATTTAATTATTTTTAGTGTATAAATTATTAAAAATATTAAATTATATGTGTGTGGTGTATATTTAATGTGTGTGAGTTTATATTATTTTAATATATAGTGTAAAAATATATATATATATATATATATATATATACATATACATTTATTAAACAAAAAAAATAAAGTTGATATATTTACGAAATTGCCATTCTTCCCTTCCCCTTCTTCCCAATCATCCCCATCCATTTTTCGATCGCTGCCATCCCATTTTCTTACTGTTGGTGTGCCACCTCCTTCCTCCAGCTGTTCCGCCGCCAGCAGAGCCCATTTCCGGCGTCGGGAAGCTTGTTTTGGCCGGAGAAGCCGAATTCATTCTCACCGTCGTTCACGGCGTTTTCAGCCACCATTTTTGACACCGCCAGTCTTTTTCTTCTCCTTGAGCTCCGTTGAGTGTGATTCCAACCTTTGTTTCACTTAAAATGGTCTTGATTTGCTTAGGTTTTGATTTTGGTAATTCGGCCATTTTAGGGTTCTTGATTTTTTTGAACTTTGAATTGATTGATTCATGAGAAATTCCTTCACAAATGTTGTTCCCCTTAGCTTAATCTACATGTGTGAACTTTTTTAGAATTTTTGGGAATTATTTTGATTTTTGGGTATTTTTGAATATTTTATTATTATTTTCTAATTTTCGAAAATTAATTAAATAAATTATGAAATTGTGTTTTATGATAAATATATGTGTTTAAATGAATTATAGAAATTTATTTGGAATTTTTATGAATTTCTATGTATTTATTTTGAATTTAATTAGTTTATGTAATTTAGGAAAAATAGGGTTAATTGTGTTTTTAATTGAAATTAATTATTTAATTGAGTTTATTTATTGATATTATTGATAAATATGTTGAGAAAATTAATTTTGTGCAATTATATTATTTTTGGTGAATTTTTGGATTAATTTTAGTATATTTATATATAGGGGTATTTTGGTAATTTTACCCTAAATTGACTAAAAATGTAATTAAATTGGTTTTAATAGTTATTTAAGGTATAAAAATGATTTCTACAAATTATTTAGTATTTTTAATTAATTAAAACTATTTTTCGTGAATTATTTTCAAATTATATATATAATATATGATTTTCCTAAATAAATGAGTTTTATTGGTTTTTACTGTGTTTTAGGGTTAATTACGTAATTTCTACTTATAAAATGTATTTCTATGATATAAGGGTATTCTCGGTATTTCTATATTATTTTGTGAATTGTGGACCCCGGTCGGTAAACTGTAGTTTGGAGTCCGACCGAGGGGTTATGGATGTAATTCTGTGTCTATTTTTTGAAGTGTGTTTCTTTGTAGGGCCGGCTCTACTCTTTGAGTAGAGAGATGTCCGTTTTACAGGGGAGGTTCTGTCGAATTTTTAGTAGAATTCTCGTAAAACGTAATGTTCGGTCGAACCCTAATTCTGATTCAGTGTCCAATATTCTAGATTGAGTTTCTAGGATTTTCTGTTAGGTTTATTCTGATGTCTGTTATTTTTGTATGTTTAGTTGCACCGAGACCGAGGCCTAGTGGACCAGGCCCATCGGACCCATCTCGAGGAGCGCACTAAGTGTGAGTTACTATTATATATATATATATATATATATATATATATATATATATATATGCTTTAGGGTGTATGATTTAGAAATGTATGTTTTATTTGGATTAAATATGCATAAATAATTTAATCAATACTTAAGTTTATATTTAGTTTATTTTACGATTTAATTGGATTTATTTGACGTATATATACTCGAAATATACCTGGTTTATTTTTGGTATATTTCTAGTATATATATAGTTTGTGTTGTTATTTATTTCAAATTCATGCATCATTTATTTATGAATGTATGCTTTATATTTTAGTGAAGGATATCAATAGAATGTGCTACCTAGTGGGCAGCACTAGGACCGAGTACGTTTATAGCATTTAGGCTATATTACTAACCATTTGTAGATGTTGATTGGATATGATTATTTGATGTGTGATATGATTTGAGAGTGTGATTGCTGGAGCTCGGTTGACCAAGTGTCTCGGGGCCAATCACACTAACAGTCAGACTGCTAGAGCTCGGTTGACTTAGTGTCTCGGGGCCAGTCTACTGTTCAAATGGAACAAGTGAATATATTGGAATAAGTGAGACTGTATGGCTAGAGTGTTGTCTAACACTTTTTGAGGTTGCGATTTTCTAGGGTTCTATTTGATCCTTCATGAACTGTGATTTTCAATAATAATATATAAAATGATTTTATTGCATCTGTGTGTATTTACTTGTATATATGCTTATTGTATATATACTATTGACTGTGTGCATTATCATTTAGTATGCATGTATATATATTATAGTAATTCACTCAATGAGGTCTGACTCCCCTCCGTTGACTATTTTTCAGGAGAGTCATCTTCATCAGACCTCAGTAGCAGGCCTGTAGGCCGGATTTCTTTCGCCCCGGCTTCTTTATGTAAACTGCTAACTTGAGTTTTATTTTTATAATCTAGACACTGCAGTAGTTGTAAATAAATTATGGGTTTTATGTATTATATTTGTGTGAGTTATGTATTTTAAGAATTTGAACTGAAACTTGTATTAAAGGATTTATTTATATATATGAGATGAGGATTTGATTTAAATCTTGTGGTGGATTATTATTTTTATATTTATGATTTTATTCTGTTGCACAGTATTTTATTTAATTGTGTTATTATTATTACTATTGCATATTTTATTTTATTTTAGGCTTGCTATGGGTTCCGGATTCGAAAGAATTCTCATTCCTTAGCGTCAGTCATGACCTCTATTTTGGGTCGTGACAAGGAGTTTGCTGCTATTTTGGGATGTTCACTAAGTTTGACTACTACCATTGCTCTCCCAGATCTTGAGATTGAATTCCCAGGTAGATTAATAGCATTCTTTAATATGCCCCCAGATATTATCTACATGCACGCGCATAATGCTGAAATCGTCAGTCTTCCCTTTCTGATTTCCTCTTGTGGAACTAGAGACAAAACTGATGCTGCTTGGATCAAGACTGTCACTTTCTACCTATATGCTCAGTTTCTACTGGTATCTTCTTATGGAGATACTGATGTAAGAATTATCAGTATCTTAGAATAGGTAGAAGCTGGAGCTAATCTTGTGTCTGTCATACTTGCTGAAACTATCATTGGGTTAGATAATTTCAAATTTCAAAACTGACTCTTAGGTAGTTTACTTCTCCTTAAGGTATGTGACCCCTTTTTTTTTAAGCTGCCCTTTCAGGTTTTCAGCTTTTTTTTTTTTAAGATTTGGTTACAGGAGAAATTGAGTCTGCTTGATGCTCCTCCTAATGCTTTGATTTATCAACCTCATCATCTACAATCTCGTCCTCTGAAGATAAAGAATAAGCCCACTATGGATCAATGGGTTGATTGGATGAAAGGCATCGCTGATACTGAGATTACTTAGATCTGTCCTTGGTGGAGATCAAAATTCTTGACCATCAACTTATATGACAACTGTGTCCCTATTCGCAGATTATACTTTTTGACCTTTCTTTCTCCTTTATGCCTTTGTCGTCAATATGGTCGCCCTCAATTCATTGTTGTTGTTATAACCAACTTCAAAGGTTTCCTCTTGAGACAAGATTTCTTTGACAAGCTGAAGAACTTGTGGCCTCGTAGAGCTTTGGAACACAATATATGCTTGGATGCTGACATAACTACTGATGATAACTACAAGACTTAGGTTACTATACAATCTACAGAATCACCAAAACTTATCAAGTACAAAAGGACTAAAATATTATTAGATGAGTCAAGAACAAAACAAAAACACAACTAGTGGTCTCATAAGTCTGGTTTCTTATGTTTTATTTTTCCCTCAAGTCTTTATGTCTTGTAATAAAGATAGAATACGCAATATTTAACAAAAATATCTTTTCAAGTCATTTTATTATCCAGGGCAAAAATGAGTACATTTATTACATCACATGACATAACTCCTGTTATCAGCTAGTCCTTTCAAATTTTCTACCTGAACATTTTTCCTCTCATTTTCATTTCCCTAACTTTTACCTGATCAGCCCTTTACAGGTTTTCTGAACAGCGGGAATGTCCTAACTTTTACCTAACCAGCCTTTTTAGGTTTTCTAGTTAGCGGACTCTTTTTTTTTTAAAGGTAGCATTTCTTAAGGTGATCTAGGTTAATTAGCTCAGTGAACTCATTCCCTTTTAGATCTGATATCTTTACGACTCCCCTGGGCAAGATTGTCTTGACTAAGTATGGTCCTTCCCAATTCGGTCTAAATTTTCCTCTCGGGTCAAACACCATTGCCCTTGCGTGCTTTAATACCATATCCCCTGCTTTTATCTTTCCTAGCTTAACCTTTTTATTTAACGCTCTCGCTATTCTTCTCTGATAAATCTGAGTGTGGAATAAAGAATCCATCCTTTTCTCATCTAGTGGTACAAGGTAATTAACCTCTTTTGCATCCATTCACTCTCAAGGATCTTTGCTTCCATAACCACCCTCAAGGATTTAATTTTTGTCTCTATGAGTAGAACTGCTTCACAACCATATACTAATGAAAATGGAGTTTGTCCCGTAGCTATACGTGTTATAGTTATGTATCCCTACAAAGCAAAAGGAAGGTGTTTAGACCGATCCTTATATGTCTTCACCATCTTAGAGAGAATCTTCTTTATATTCTTATTAGTCGCTTCTATTGCACCATTAGCCTAAGGTTGATAAGGTGAAGACTTATGATGCTCGATCTTGTATCTTTGTAACAACTCAGCGGTTTTAGCCTGAAACTGAACTCCATTGTCTATCACAACATGATGTGGGACCCCATACCTACAAATGAGGTTCTTCTCAATGAACTTTGCCATCTGTCTAGCTTTTAGGGTGCCAAAGGATTTTGCTTCTACCCATCTTGAAAAGTAATCGATTGCGACTACTATATATTTATGCCCGTTTGAAGCAGTTGGTTTTACTTCCCCTATTATATCTATTCCCCATACTACAAAGGGCCATGAAGATGTTAAACTATTTAGAACTATAGAGGGAAGGTGATTGAGGTTCCCATGTATTTGACATTGATGGCATTCTCTCACTATTCAAATGCAATCTTTTTCCATACTTCTCCAATAGTACCCCTGTCAAGTAATCTTCTTTACCAGAATTATCCCATTCATATGTGATCCATAAACTCCTGCATGAATCTCTCTCATCGCCTGCTCTGGTTCATCCTTCGTGAGACATCTCAGCTATATTCCATTCGGCATCCTTCTGTATAATATCCCATCATGACTTGCATAATGACGTGCAAGAACACGAAGAGCATATCTATCTTTGGAAGTTGCTTCGTCTGGGTATCTTCTTTCCTTATCTTTTCTATCCACTCAGGCCTTAACCTACAAAGTTTTTGGTTAACAGGTTTAGCTTCAGGATATGTTGGAATATGATGCTCCGCAATTCCCTTATCTAACCCTGGCATATCCTCATAGGACCAAGCAAATACTACCTTTCTTTTTATTAATATTCTCTCAAAAATTTCCCTCTCTTAAAGAGTTAAGTCATGTGATATAGAAATTTGTTTTGGTTATTCATTTGTTCCCATGTTTAATGAATCTAATTGAATAGAATTAATGTCAAACATGCATGAACGATCATTATTAAAATGCACAAGACCATCAGAATCAACATCACACAAGTAAGCCAAACCAGAATTTATGAAATAAAAAAAGTTCTAAAGAAACTAAGATTTTATTCAAAGAAGACAATAAGAAAATTTATTTCCTATTCTAGATGCTAAGGATGCTAAATCTTATGCTGGTTGTCCTTCAGGTGCTTGACATAATGGCTATTCTTGCACTTCCTCATCCTTGTTGTCTTACACCATGTTCTCAATAATCCATTCCTCGTAGATCCTACTCCCATTCATACCAGGCATATTGATAGGTTCCTTTGCACTGAGGTAATACTTTTCATATACTTCTTTGATGAAACTCTCATTCAGTGGTTTTGCTTTCTTTCCATCCTTCTATACTTCCACTTTATGTGTTTTGTTGTCTTGCACCTTCTCATCATTAAACTACTCACCCCATCCTGTAGGTATAATTGACTCAAAGGGTAAGTCAAAAGAAGGTGGTTTAGTGTAAAACACCTTGTAGTCAAACTTGCTTGAGGGCTAACCTAGCAAATCTTCTGCCTCTTCCACACCTTTGGGAACATTAGGAGATTTCTCAGTAGCTTTAAGGCTTAGATCCTCAAAAGAGTTTAGCACTTCTTTTTTTCCCACTCTTGAGTTGATCATCATGGTGGTTGGGGGTGGCACATTTCGATAATTTGGGAAAGGATTATTTCGGGTATTTGGGTTTGGGCTTGATTTTTTAGGGTTTGTGATTTTTCCAGAATCTATGAGGTTTTGGATTTTGTGTTTGAGGTGGATGTAGTTATCTATGGAGTGTTTTTGGTTTTGATGGAATTTGCAGTGTTTGTTTGGGTTATAGCCTGGGGTGTTTAGGTTTGGTGGGTTTGGATTAGGTAAAGGTTAAAGTAAGCCCTTTTGCATCAGGCACTCTAGGACTTTTAACAAAGGTTGGTTAAAATTGGAGAATCTCCTAGATTTTTTAATAGCATGCACTCTTATGACCCGACTATTATTTTCTTGCTATGTGCCCCCAGTTAGGTAGTTTCTCACTCCAATGTTCCTATTGACTTTCTTTTTTCTCACTTTTGATCTCTTTATCTTGCAACCTATCATCATAAAGGTCTACAAGTGTCCTAAGATTCATCATCTGTGACCTCTCAACCAAGTTAGGCGACACATTTCGGACTATCACCCTAACCTAATCCTTTTCAGCTAGCTTATTTTTCATTAACCCTATTTTATTCATGAATCTAGTCAGACAATCTGAAAATGATTTAGTAGGCTTCTACTTGGATTCTAGCTCTTGAACTTGCTCAAGTAATTCCCTTCTTACTCTCTCAACATCATCCAACTTCGTTTCCCCAGTATTGTCATTGTTAATAGGTAATGGACCCATAGCAGGTGGGTTGGCCGCAGGTGGCGCAGCAGCAGCAGGTGGTGGCATCAATCCTGTTAGAGCTTGTTTTAGCTCGTCTTGCATCATTGCTCTCATATCATCCATCAATGCTCCTTTGACATCTTCTAGGGTCTAGTTTCTTTCTTTTTGTTGTTCCATTCTTTCAGTTTGTTCAGGTTGCATAGCTTCCAAATAAAGCGGATTAATGGGGCTCTTTTCCAGTCTACTAAGGATCTCTTTCGCGATCGATTGGGGGCTTGAATCAGTTCTTACCAGTCTGCCACCTTTTTGACTCCAAACACAAGAAGACTCAGATGAATATATGATGGCTGCAAGATGAATTGTTAGTATGATGCATGAGATGCATGTATGCATGATGCACGTGCTATGCAACAAATAGCAAGTAATAAGTTAGGTATACATACATCCTTCCAACCTTATTCCTCCCGCACACGTATTCAATGGCGAGTCTCTTTTCCTAGGATTTTTGGGTCTTGGTCTTAATATCAACAGGGGATATCAAGGTCCGACGCGCATGCCAAATCTCTTAAAGCAAAAGAAGCATAGAAACATCATTTCTAGGTGTAAAAGATTAGCCTAATCTTTATTAACCTAAACGGGTTTCAAAAGTATGGGCTTGGGCCTTTACAGATAGAAATACCTCATGGTAACATTCACAAGCAATTTGGGTAAATCCTAGGGGAAATAATTAAGCCATTATATGTGGTTAAGGTCCGGTAAAAAGGTCAAGGTTCCCTTAGCAAGATGCTCTCCATTATGGACTTTGAGTTATAGGCCAAGGTCAGAGGGGCCCAACATCCTTTGCAAACTTGAGAGAAGACTACCCCCCTTGAGGACTTGAGTTACAGGCTCTGGTTAGATGAGCCCAGTTATCTCTCTTGGTCCGAGTTAAGGCTAAAAGTGATGGTTAACCAATCTACAACCCCATGAAGCTAATGGAATCATGCAATCATAAACCAGCGCTATCGGTTAATAGGGACATGCAAAATGAATGCAAGAATAAAATAATAATTAATAAAATAATTCTAAAGAACACAAGTAGAATTAGTATCTCTTATCCCTAGTGGAGTTGCCACTGTAGACTGCGGGGTTTAGCGCGTGTCTAAGATTTTAGCAACCACGACACTGTTTGAGCTCAGGGCTCTAAAGAACACACTAACCACTGTCATAAAGACATGGCATGGAGATGAAGAGTCGCCACCCAGGGTAATAACTGGGACAAATCGAAAAGGTGGTACTCGATTCCCTAAAAGAAAGCTAGTACCATAACCAGGAGATTCTAGATACAGAATACCAACTTCTTTCAGCCTTGTGTTCATTTAGAGTTACTTTATGAATTATTATCTTATTCTCTATTTATATGCAATTTCATATAAACCCAAAACAATAAACTCCAAGGCAGACTAGTTATGAAATATACAAGTAAATAATGCATTCAATAAATTACATAATCCCTAAGTTAGTCTAATCTACATGGATTTTAAATAAATGGACTAAAGTCTACATATTTTAATATATAAGTGAACCTAAAGACCTAATTCCTTTTTATTTTAATTAAATGAACCTAAGTTTACTAATTTTAATAAAAGTGGGCCTAATTCTACAAATTATGGAATATTTAAATTAATGGGCCTAATTCTACATGTTTTAATTAAATGGTGATCTTAAATCTACAAATTATGAAAAAATACTTAAATTAAATAGGCTAAGTCTATACTTAATTAAATTGAGTTAGGTGGGCCTATGTCTAATTAACTAAATGGGCCTAAGGGTATTTCTATCCTAAAATCTAATTAATTATGGACCTAAAAACACATTTTAATTAATTAAACCTAATTAATTATTAAATAAGATGGGCTTAAAGAAATAAATCAAGATCTAAAGTGGGCTTAAAACCCAAAACACACAAGAATAATAAATAAAATCCAAAAACAAATAAAAACATAAAAGAAACAATTAAATAAGATTAAACAAATAATTAAATTAATCCTTTTCTAAAAACCCTAATTTTTACTAGCATGCAACCTAAATTAATCTATATCCTCCATTAATTTTAAAGAATTAACAAATTAAAACCTAATTTTACTAACCAAGTTCATCAAAATAAACATGCAACCACACATATAATTTTATTACTCCCACTATTGGGGCTATTACATTAATTCATAAAATAATTAATAAAATAAAAATAAACAATAAATAAAATAAAGATTATAAAAATAAAATAAAACCCTAGAAACTAAGTCTCTACGAGGCTTTATCCATAGTTTTCTACGGACTTCTCATGAAATTCGTTCCTCTCATATGATCATCATGCGTTTTCCTCTATAATCACCACAAAAAAGATAAAATAAGGATTAACGAATAAATTATGAGAATAACTTGAAAAAAAATAATAAAAATAATAATGTAAAATAATCAAGTAAATAAACAAATAAAGAATAGAAGAAAACGATATGCTTATGGATGATTTAGGGTACTCAGATTGATAGTTCGTCGTTCTTGATAAATCTTCTTTCTCCTTAACAATTCTTCACGAGTCTTGAATTAATTGATGAATCAAAAGGAATTTTTATAAAATATTCAAGAGAAAATCACGTTTTTCCTCTTCTCTTCCGTCTCTTCTCCTTCTTTTTCTTTTCTTTTCTTTTTCCTTATTTTCTATGCTTTTTTTTTCTTTTTTTCTCTCTCCTTTCTTTTTATAGTAGAACCAGGAAGTCTAACCCTAATCCTAATGTGATTATAATTCCTAAAGTGTATTTAGGAATTTTAAAACGAGTAGGATTGAGTTAATTAGGAAGTTTAAACCAAATAAAACACTGAATTGGAAATAAACAGAAATAGGAAAAAATGGAAGAATTCAATTCCGACCGGGATTGTGTAATTCTGATCGGAATTATATAATCCCGATCGGAATTATTGTAATTCTGGTCGGAATTATGGAATTCCAACACAATTTTTTTTATTTTTTTATATTTAATTGCAAAAGGTCCCTGGAAAAATTTAAATTTTACAATTAGGTCCTAAAAATAACTTTGCAATTTAGTCCCTGAAAACATTAAATCCTTCTTTTAAAAGCCCTTAGAATTTTTTAAGGATTAAGTATCGAAGACATTTTCATCACTGGAGTCCTTTGCTGCATCCATAACATATCATCCCGAAATTGGGTGTCTACACCCATGCTTTAAAATAGACACCTTATTTTCCACAAACTCTGACAGTCCACTCTGATCTCTTCCTAACCCTATGTCGGGCATAAACCTCATGCTACGCATCATTTTTAAAACCTTCTCATCCATCTCATTCTCGTAAATTATGCAAATCTCAAAGCTGGGACTAATGGAGATCTCTTTGGGAGTCAACCTCAGTGCAGCCACAGCGACTTCAGTTTCAGCGGAGATGGTGACAACCCTTCCTTCATGAGGGAACTTAATTTTTTGATGAACAGTGGATGGGATGCCACCTAGGGGATGAAACCATGGCCTTCCCAATAAAATGGCAAACGTCACCGGGATATCGATCATGTGTAAGTCAACCCAAACTTCTATAGGTCCATTTTGACCAATGCCCTAAATGTTCCTTCTACAGACCTTTTGGTGTCATCATAGGCCTTGATGACTACTTTAGAAGGCTTTAAGTCTACCATCATCAACCTTAACTTTGGCAGAACCTTTAACAGACACACATTGATGGTGGAACCATTATCAACCATCACGTAGCAGGTCATCTTTCCCTTCACCTCAACCTTGATAAATAGAGCTTTGTAGTGGTCCCTCCCCTATAGAGGCAAGTCGTCATTAGAAAGCGTTATTGTTCCTTAACGGGTTTCCATTAATGACCCGACCATTTGTTCTGAGGTAGAGTTAGCAGAGATCTTTTTTTGATCTAGTGCCAGAACAAGAGCCTCCCTATGGTCCCTAGAATGCATAAGTAACTCCCAAACACTGGCAATAACCTCCTTACTTCGTTTTACTTCTTCACCTTTTTCAAAGCTCTCTGCCTTCCCAGACTCAAACTTGGTAATCTCTAGTTCTTCCCTCTTTCCTTCAACCTTCCCCACAGACTGGCCCACTCTACCCCTCTTGTTGTCCCATAGGTCAATCCGTTCCTCATTTTCATCATTGGAACTCCATATGTCCAAGATGTGTACCTGCAATTCTATAGATTGTTTGCTTGGTTTTAGGTTTTCAGGTTTGACTTTTAGGGAGTTGTGGGTGACATCCACGAAGGAGTTTAAGACTTGCCCCTCCGTTAGACCAGTGTTAACCATTAAAATGTGTGCATTTGATGGTGGTACATTTTGGTAATTAGGTAAGGGGTTGGTTTGTGTGTTTGGCTTTCTAGTTTCTAGGTCAGTAATTTTGCTTAAGTCTATCAAGTCTTGGATTTCATGCTTTAATCGGGTGCAACTATCAGTGTCATGTCTGATGGTTTAGTGAAATTTGCATAAAAGTTTTAGGTAGCACTGGGTAAGGGTTGTTATAAAGGTAAAGGCCGCAATAGGTTTTTCTCAATAAACTTGTCAAGAACCTTAGACAGAGGGCGTCATAGATTTAAAAATTTCCAAGGTTGTCTAACTGCATTAATCTGTACATTGTTGCTTGGTGGTCGAATGGCATGGATTTGAACATTACTGCTCGAACTAGCTCCTTCCTTGCCCCCAAAACTTCCTCTAAAGAATTTCTTCTCTTGAGCCAAGTCTGACTCTTTTTGGACTCCAAACCTGTACAATTCTTTAAAACTTCTGATTCCCAAATCTCTCAACTTTCTAGACAATGCCAAGACACACCCCTCTATTGCCAAGCCTAATTGATCTGACTCAGCAGGCCTATGTCTCATCAAAGATAACTTTCCCCTCCAACAAGTTAGGTAATCAGCAAAGGGCTTGTTAAAGTTTTGCTTGGTGTTTTGTAGATCTCTTAGTGACACCTCTAACTGAATATTAAGGTTGTATTGCTTGATAAAAGCGGCACATAATTCCTTCCAATATGATTGAATATATGGTTCCAAGGTGTAGTACTAGTGGATCGACTCTCATTCTAGTGAAATGGGGAACTGCTTAATGATCTGGCTCTCAGTCAGCTCGGTGACTTTCATATAAGTGACGTACTGCTTCAAGTGCAAATAGGGATCCTCAACACTAGTGTATTTCTTCATGTAAAGGAATTTGAATTTATGGGGCAGCGATTCATCTTCCCTTTCCAGATTCAGATCGGCATAATCTAGGGGGGTGACAATACCTTTCTCCTTCATCATCATCTGCATTTGGTTCATTGACTTAGTCATGCTCTTAGCCCATTCAGTTTGCCCTACATCTTTGGTTAGGTTCACATTTCTTCGGTTTGATGGGTTGGCCAGTACCGTCACATCATCTTCTTCTCTCCCTTAATTGGGATTTCCTCATCAAGATCTACCAGATTGATTGGTGGCGTATTAGACGGTTGTACTGGCTGATTCTCCCTAATGAGCTTAGTAATTTCCCCCATCATCTCCCTTATCAAAGATCGGGTTTCTGCCATTACTTCGTCTTAAAACTGTGCCTTAAATATCTCTAGATCAAACACTCCTGCCATTTCTGCTTCTAAATTTCTGACCAAACGACCTGAACTAATCCGGATCCACCCTGCTGAGCTCAAAGGATCTATAATACTGCAAAACCGTTTGTTAGAATGATGCATGACGTGTATGCATGATATGCAAGTATGTTTTATTTTAAAAATATTTAAGAAATGAATAAACCAAAAGATATAAAAAACCAAAATGCGAAGCTTAAACGTGCAAACTTCTACCTTTATTTCTTCCACACGCGTATTCAATGGCAAATATCTTGTCCTAGGATTTTTTACCTGGGTTCTAGTTATCAACGGGGGATAATAAAACCAACATATGCAAGATAACTCTCAAATGATTAAGACAAGTAATGGGTCCTTTAAATAAAGCCTGAGTCCATTTCCTATGAGCTAAGGCCCTTAGCACCATAAACTTACTTGTCAAGGCCCACTTGAAATGGGTCATGAATAGGCATGAGAGGCCCTTGTTGACTAGTTTGTTTATAATGGGCTTTGTTTGGACATGAGGGCCCATTTTTCCTTGAACCGCTTTGATGGACTCAAGATTTATTTTAAGGGTCCATTATATAGCATAACACACATGCATGTGGGGAAAATTCCTAAGGATAGTTGTTAGGTCATTACATGGGCTTGAGTCTTAGGTAAAAAGGCTTTGGCTTCTACAACGATATACATCCATATACGTCTCCCCACTCAAAGGTCAAACAACATGGATTAAAACGTGTCGTGAGTGACAATAATCAAATATTCCACTACCAGGTTTGAGTGAAACATAGGTAGCGAAGTACTGACTATTGCCGGGTTTATTTGGGACTGAAGTGCTCATTGTGCGCAAAATGTGTAGTGAATGCATAAATGCAGGAAGAAATAAGAAAATAATTAAAGATGATAAAACATAAAACACTGGAATCAGTTTCTCTATCCCTAGTGGAGTCACCACTGTAGGCGACGGGATTTAGAGAGTGCCCAAGTGTTTGGCGACCACGGCACTGTGTGGGCTCAAGGCCCACTTGGAAATACGATATAGGTATTGGGCCTATTCGGAGATGGAGTTGACACACTGTACAACAACTGGATTCCACAGAGGTTCCCAGAAGCCGTCATCAGAGATCGAGTTTGGAAACTGGGTATGAGCGTTTGAATGCTCACCCAACCTTGCAGTTGGCCTCCGTTTGTATTTTACGTTTTATTACCTTTAATTATTTCCTCATTTACATTCAAAATTGCACTTGCCCTCATTCAATTTTCAAGTTTTACGGTTAAGTCCAAGTTTGCACGTTAATTCAATTTCATGCTTTTATGGTCCCAACATTCAACAAAAATAAAATAAATAATAATTTATAACCATACATTTAAATCAAATGGGGAAAGGGATTAGGGATTACAACGCTTTTAGGTAAAATAAAAGAATAATATACAGAAAATAAACTAAACATATACAAAAAGTAAACTAATAATGAACTATTTACACAAACGCAATGATCTAAAGGGTTAGCTAATATAGGTGACTACTCAATGATGAAAATCATCAAGTAACTCCTGCAATAATCACACAGTTAGTTCTCTCTTTCAAAATATGAAATCTTATATAACAATATTGACAAGGGAATATTCTAAAAAAGAGGCTTTCATGTCACAAGCCAAAGAAATCATCAAATAATCAAGATAAATGCCATCATGCAATGAAAATAATTGTGCGTGAGAACAAAGAAACATATGAAGTGAACATCTCGCAGAATCTTATAAAGGGGAAAGAACCGAGCAACTGATCGACCTGTCAATGTGGCGATCACCTCATTGACAGGGGTCGACAGGCTGACTCGACTCTCAAAACAATCAGACTTCTATCCTAAGTAAGCAATACATACACACATGCATCCAATAGATGCCAAATTACAACTACATACAATAGTTTAAAAGATCAAGTCAATGAAGTAGTATAACAAATGAAATAAACCTAAAGTATACTAACAACCTAGTCACATGTAAAACAAACACAAAACAAAATGGTAAAGTTACAAAAATATGCTTGGATGCAAGATTTTACCAAAGTGATGGATCCTCAGAGATGTGTTTTTTTAGTGTGATCTCCACTTGGGTATGAGTTTCACTTTGACACAAGCTTTTCTCCTTTCTCTCCCAAAGAATGTGGACTTGTTTTGGCTTGGATCTACCTTTCTCCCTTAAGAATGTTTTGTTTTTTTCTTTCAGAACTCTCTTCTCTACCCTTTTTTTCTAGCAATGGTTTTCCTCTCCCTTTTTTTTTCTCTTTCTTTTTTTTCTTTTATTCTCTACCTTGCCCATGCCCCTAAGCCTTCTAGCTCATCATGAGCCTCCATAGCCTTTTTCTTCCCCCTAAAAATCTCTTCCTCATGCCAAATCAGTTTTGGGTTGTAGGGCCCACACCATTTGACCTTCATGATTGCAGCTGAATTAAATGCAGTTGCAAGTGGTCTGCCACAAAGGTGGTGCCTCTGCAATGACTGCCAAAGAGGCGATCGCCTCATTGCACTGAGGTGACAACTCTTTGGCCATGGCCTATGTTGGGTCAGGCAGGCCTGGGCCGATTTTAGACTTTGGGCTAAGTTTTGGGTTTTGAGGCTTTTAGGCTTTCAAGTCCATTTCCAATTGGAGATTCAGGTTTCGTTCTTGTGTCCAAGTTTCACATTCTCATCATCGGACTTGACAACAAACCGGTCAAACCGAGCACGCATAATTTGTCCCCTAACACGGACCGACCGAATCGGGAGTCTACAGGAGGAGAGTTGGAATTAGGTAAAGATAAATGTAATTTGCTCAAAAAATTATTTTGAATATTAAAAATTTAACTCAATTAACAAAATTTTTAGAAATAATGCTAAAAAAATGTTTTGCTAGATAATATTTGGTGTGTTTTAAAAGATTGGTTAATGGTGAGCCGAAGTTGGTTTTTCAATTATTTGTGTACTTGATTGTTGGCCTTGATTGCTAAAGATATTGGACAGTGGGAATGGGAAGTAATCACAATAATATTAGTACAAAATCAAATACTTTCTATGCTTTAAACCTGCATATAGGATGCTCCTGGTCTACACCACCTTTCTTTTTATAATATTGATTAAAATTGTTTTATTCATGTGGACAGTCGAGAGGATGAAAATTTAAAATATAGACTTTCTCTGTTCAAACATAAATATGACTTGAGATTTTGTTGGGAAAAAAAAAAAGATAAACAATGTTTTTCAAAGTACCCCGCATTAAGGGAGAAATTGATATACGAACTACTTTAAAGCCGGGGAAATAGAAAAATCATATAATCCAGATGGCATAAAACTCCATCATCTTGTCGTATGGGGTTTTTTTTCTCAAAGTTTGGAGTTTCAGCATCTCCTCTAATAGACTAACATCTAACTAACACCTAATCATATATCTAGGCGAAGGATGTTTCTTTTTAGCCATAACTGGTAAGCAGTCATGTAAAAGGAATCATAGCCCTCTGGTGTTGTGTGCCATTCGAAGTGTCGCCTCACTTTGCAGAGATTTTGGAACATGGTGATGTATGTGTCTTTTGTTATAGCCAGCAATGTTGTTTTTAAAAGGGGCATATCCCCTTGGCTCAGGATAACTGAAAACTTGTTCCAGTCCAAAACAGCAGCAAATGGAAGGTCGTAGTAATTGGATATTATAACAGGAATACAGCCATAATGCATGGAATCACTGACCCTCGCAGTGTTGACTTCATAACCCTTAACATGGAGACAGTATTTGCTCCTCTTGAAACCTTCTTCGTAATGAAAGGATGGACTGCCATTAAATATGTCCATCTGAGTATCATTACCCCATAAATTTACGAGCTCCTGACGAGCTTGAGAATTTTGAACACGTCCAGCAAAGTACACAAGTCTGTGCCTGCAAATTAAGGATTGATTTTTAGTTTTTGAATCAGCCAAAATCATAGGAACATCTCGCGGTACGTACAGTACGAAATTGAAAAAAAAAAAAAAAAGACTCTTTATAAACTAAAAATGGATAACCATCAGTTTCAAAAGGTTGCAGAACAGAACACCATCAAATTGAAATGTGAACATTAATGTTGCCATGTATCTCATTTCACCCACCTGTCATACGGAGGATTCAAGGCAGGCTGAGGAGGACGAGGCCAAACTTGGGGAAGCCCCACATCTTTGTGGGAAACAAAAAACCGCTGGAAGTAGCTGGAAGAACAAGTGAGCTGAATGGCGTTATTACGCAAAGCAGGATGCTTGGAAGCCGCCTGCCGCCCTACTGAATGACAGCAGACATAGAAGTGATCCGCACCCGCTGAAGCATTCCAGTAATCGAAGCGGTGGCTGATGGTGGTGGTATAGTGGGCGACAAACTCTGAGATGGACTCCTCGGAATGGAAGCGAGGGTCATTTCTAAGGTTGTTGATAGAGAAGGGAAGGAAAAAGAAATTGGCTTTTGCAGGGTCATGCGTAACCAGAGAACTTCGAAGAAGGGCCACCTTGAATATGTGTTCGCTAAAATAATTACTCAGTTTAGGGCGGTGAAAAGGGTTTTCAAGGGGAAGAAAAAGGTTAGAAAGAGGACTGCTCTTGTTGAAGGCATCAGAATAAACAAAGATCTTCAACTTTTGCATCATTTCTTCGAAATCTGCAGCAAAAAGCTCCCAGTTGTGATAGGGCCCACCTTCCCATTTTGAGGTGGTAATAATTGCCAATGGCGGTGGAGGCAAAAGGGTTGCTGCCGGTGGTGGCGCCGGCACCTCATGGGAACGGTTATTAAGATGATAATGCTGGGTTGGATGGAAGGTGCTGCTTTCAAATGACCCAAACAAGGAAATACATGAGGAAACGACGACAACCAAAATGAGCACCAGTAGTAGCAGTTGATGAAGCTTTCTGGGAAGCTTTTTCGCTTTCATTGTGTTTCTGTTACTCTTTATAATACAAAATGAGGATAAATGGGACAACGGAGAGAAGATAGAAAGAAAGAAGAGAGATTGCAAGTAATCAAAAAAGAAAGAAAAAAAGAAATTAGTATGCAAAGCAGAAAGGACGATAATATTTAAGCCAAAAGGAAGAATAATATATAAGAGGAAATAAATACTACTAAAAGAAAAAGGGCAATGGATGTAGCCTGTAGCCGTAGGTGAGGGTCATAAAGACACGGAACAGAGAGCTGTTATCATTAGTGTTTGTTTTGTTTTTTTCTTTCTTTTTTGAAAATGCAGAGGTGAATTAAGGTGAAGGGAGAAAAAAAAAATCAGCTCAGCCGGTTGGTCCCAATTTTTTTTTGTAATTAATTTACTTGTAGTTTGACAAGTCATCAAATTCCCAATTTTATGTGAAAACAATACAAAAATGATAAGAAAAAATAGCGAGTGATTTCTGGGAACCTATAAATTAATTTGGGAAAAAGAAGGAACAAAAGGGATGGCGAACTGTATATGCAGCCATCATCAGCTCTCGCACCTAACTCAGTTTCGCAGTCGCCTCATCGGCTTATCCAGTTATCATCATGAGCGCCGACGTCGTCATTTGCTAGTTGCAGATGGTCCCCGCACCACCGGAATCTATTGTTATTATGACGACACAACGAGGAAACCCAATTCTTCTTCTTCTTCTTCTGGAATTCAACTTTACGGCGAGATTGAAAGGCATTATTAACTACTCCCACTCGATCTCTCTACATCCTTTCTTTCAGAACCAAAATTAAATAAATAAAACAATTTTCTCTCATTTCAGATTACTCACAGAAACTGTAAAGCAGTCCCAAGAGGCTTGGGGTGGTTTAAGAGACTGGACCGAAGTGGAGGTATTGCCGCTCTTCCCAATTCTATTCCAAATTTCCATTCAACTTTTTTGTGTTTTTGATCGTAATTTTATCTGTAATCACTTTGTTAATCAGTTTTTGACAGTATTCGTATGGGTCGTTGTGATTGAAAGCTCCCGTTTCTATTGTAGCACTTGATTACCATAAAACACACACGCAACTGCACTATCGGTCTTTGTGATTGAAAGCTCCCGTTTCTATTGAACAACCTGTTTACCATAAAACATGAAGCGCACACGCGTAACTGCACTAAGTACTCTTTCACATTGTTTCAATATAGGATCCTTCGAGGCATTTGGTATCTGGTTTTTGAATCCAAATTAAAATGCAAACTGAACTTCCTTTAAGCTATAAGAGTCATTATGGTAATTTCTTAATTCATAATGATATAAGTTGAAGCAGATGTCCTGAGTTTCACTCTCCCAACTAGTAGTTCGGCCAGTAGAAGTTCCCACAGCACTGCACTGTTGTGCTTTATTCAGCTATAGCGCCTATAGTTTAGTGATGGCGGACTCCAATTCATCCTCTGATGAAGCTACCCCGAGGTCATCCTCGGCATCCTATCCAGTGGGAGGACTCTCCTATCAAGTTAATTGCAGACCTAAGATGGCATTTTCTTTAACAATAGCCAATGGTTGAGCAAAAGAGCTTCTATTTTCTTTCTGTTTTTGTAGATACAAAGAAAGCGACAAGTTCAAAAGATATTGAATGTCAAGTATTGTATGTCTATTTATTTTAGTTGTAGGAGATTTTGCTTTCCTATGTTTCTTCTATAAGCAGGTCAAAGCTTTTGCCTTTCAATTGAAAGGAAGCCTTGAACAGAAACCTTAAAGATTTATATTGGTAATTTCTGGGTGGCAGCTGTGTGTCCCAATTAATCAATTCTCTCAGATAGTAAAATCACTTTGACTAGATATCTATGCATTAATCTATATCATCTCAGGGAGCATGGGTTCTCAAACCAAGAAGCTCACCACCCAAGTCTGTTGTTCATTTCATTGGTGGTATATTTGTTGGAGCAGCTCCCCAGCTTACCTATCGTCTGTTTCTTGAGCGCCTTGCTGAAAAGTGAGTTTTACTGCAATTTGATAGAATGTTATTACCTTTATTTACATATAAATAGATGCATTATTTTACTCAGTATTCAGTGGTGTATTTTGATCAAGTCCCTGTAGTGATGCTGCAACAGATTCATTTCATGGTATTTTCATTAAATGCAACGTGAAATTTTAGCATAGGAGTGACGAGTGAGATACAATCTTTTGGGGGCGCATTTTATTATATTCGAAATCACTTCTGCTTGTAGTTATTATTAGAATATGAATTTGGCTTTCTTGATATATTTTTCCAATAAATAATTATCTATGCTGTAAGCTGACCTGTCTCTAGTAAATTTCATTCAACTCTTCACTGCTAATAAATAGGAAAGTGGTGGTAAATATCTTGCTGTGTATTCTAGAGGTACTTTGGTGATTGCAACACCATATGCTAGTGGATTCGATCATTTCCTTATTGCAGATGAAGTTCAGTTTAAATTTGAGAGGTGCTTTCGGGTTTTACAAGAAATGGTCAGTTTCTTATATCCACTATCTAGAAAATGATATTTCTCCTGGTTCCTGGGAGGAGGGTTTTGAGGAAGAATTGCCTTAAAAGTGCTTCATTTTACAGGTACAAGAGCTTCCAACTTTTGGCATTGGCCACTCTTTGGGATCTGTCATACACCTTTTGATTGGTATAAATGCAAATTCTTTTAATTTTTCTAATCACAATATTGCAACTAATTTGGATTTGCATCTATATGCAATCTCAATCTGACTGTGCTGTTTATCAGGATCACGATATGCTGTGCAAAGAAGTGGAA
Organism: Mallotus nudiflorus; assembly: GCA_947683625.1. Lineage (NCBI taxonomy): Eukaryota > Viridiplantae > Streptophyta > Magnoliopsida > Malpighiales > Euphorbiaceae > Mallotus > Mallotus nudiflorus. The sequence continues at coordinate 134,915 of CANTUR010000031.1, read as the reverse complement.
ATGTGTTAATGGCATTCAACAACAAGGTAGTTGATGTCCCCAGTCTAGATGCAATAGCCAGTAACCAGAGACAAAATAGTTGAGTAGAAGTTTAACAAAAACTTCGTTCTTGATTTCACAGGAGGCAAGCTTAGCTATCCCTTTGTTCTCACCCGTTCTTGTCCCTGTGGCCCAAAGCATTGGACCATTTCTATCACAAATTGCATCATCACCAACAGTTCGCCTTGGGGTGAGATTTAAGTCTGCAATTTTCTCTACACAGTCCACATTTCATTTATAACTTTATATAAATGGAATATTATCCATAAGTAGGAGAATTTAAACTTCAGTGCTTTTAAGGGACAGATTGTTCATTTATTTGGGATAAGTTCATTCCATGGAAGTATTGCATCTCTTTATAGTGCTATAACATATATCTTACACTGTACCATGCATCTGGACTGGTCCTCACTATGCCCACCCATTTTTATAAGCTTTGGGCTTAAGTTGGTGTAACTTTCCATTTTATTATTCATCTTCCAAACTCCAAGTTTGTCACTGTTATAAAGAGGCAGCTTCATCTCTCCCATATTCAACTTATCTGGGCATCCTAAGTCTCTTGCCAGTGGATGGTGTGTTTGATTATGTATAGACATGTCAGTCAGTTCTATGTTTACCAATAAAGATAGGTACAAGATTCTATTTTCTAATAAAATTCCATGATGATGGAAAACATAGACATCCTCCTACTTGAGTTGGACCAAGATAAGTAGACCTCTTAAATGTGTTTCTTGAACTAGCTCATGTGGGGAGATGTAAAAGCAATCTCTTTGTATTTATCTTTTTTATTACTGAATTCTTGCAGGCGGAGATGACTTTCAAGCAACTAGAGAACCTTAGCCCACCCATTATGAAGCAAGTTCTTCCTTTGGTGGAGCAACTACCTCCATTGTACATGGACTTGGTCAAGGGAAGAGAAGATTTTTCTCCAAAACCAGAAGAAACTCGCCGACTTGTGCGTAACATTTCCAACTCCTATTGCTGTTTTACTTTCTTGGACAACAAATAAGTTCAAGATTAATCAATTGTGATTTTTTTTTATAATTACATGGTCATGTTTTGGTGTTCCGACTGTAGTATAGCATATGTAGCAGACCACAGCTAGAGAATGGTGCTTAAATAATGGATGCCCAATCACCCAATGTCATTTTGGCAACTATTGTTGTGATTCCTTTAAGTTTTAGGTGCAAGTTATGATGTCAGTTTAGAAGGTCCTCAAATAGTTATGAATAATCTTATAGGCTTGATTCGGTTAATGTTACTGGCTGATTATAATCTTTAATGTTTCTTACAGACCATAATTTCCTGGTTTTTAACTTAGACCTCGTGCTTTGTATTTCTACAGATAAAATCATACTATGGCATTTCTAGAAATCTTCTGATAAAGTTCAAAGATGATGCAATTGATGAAACTTCGGCATTAGCTCAGGTGCTTAGTTCAGAATCAGCTATCAGTTCAATGCTAGACATGTCTATTCGCTTGTTACCAGGAGATCATGGGCTTCCTTTACAACAGGTAACAGTGAACTAAGATGCTAATAATATTTTTGGCTTCTATCCTTGTTTTCAGTTTTGGCAAGGCAAGCTGCTCATGCTATGTCTGTCTTGCAGGACCTCCCAGATGTTCCACCAGCAATGGCAGATGCAGTAAACCGTGGAAGTGAACTTTTAGCAAATCTGACCGTGGGAACACCATGGGAGACAGTTGCCAAAGAAGTAGGCAACACATTAGGTGTAGATTCAAGGATTCTTCGTACAGAAGTAGGCAAGGACATAAACCTGCTTGTTGATGTGATCACTTCGTGGATGGCTTCAAATACAGGTCCAAAACTTTTGAGGCCATGAGTAGGGCAGAAACACAAAGGAAATCAAAGACAAAAAAAGGGAAGACGTGGGGAGGATGTTTGTGTGGTGTAACCTTTTAGTATTTGTGCATTTTGTGTTTATATGGCATATCCGTTCATAAAAGTAAAGCAAGGATTCTACTAATAGGAGTAGACTGATCCAAATGTGTTTCTCCTTGTTCTTATTTTTGTGTATTAGATGGGAAAAGGAAAAAATTCATGTAGAAACAAAAGATTTGTGTATTCTGACTTTTACGAAGTGTATTTTCAGAATTCATATATGCTTTGATGTTTTCCTTTGAATATCAGCCACAGTTGAACTTCATTATTTATACTTGAAAGATCATATATGCTTGATGTTTTCCTTGGAATATCAGCCACTGTTGTTGAACTTCGTTATTTAAACTTGAAAGAGTTGCACTAGTATTTTTCTTCTCAAAAAAAAAAAAAAACTTGAATCAAGTCATAGCAATTGCTAACTTTCAGAATAAAGGAATTGCCAGAATGGTGAGCAAACCTGACTGCTTTCAAAATGTTGTAGAAGTAGAATAACATAAACTTCTTGTGGATGCTTTAAAAGGGATAGCATGTGAGCTCTGAACTTGATGTGATCTCATTCTCATATGCTAACTCAGTTAGTTAATATCGATGAAGTGCAATATACACACGTGACTCGCTTATGACAGATAGTTGTTCTAACTACTCGCAAGCTTTCTGTTAATAAAGTTGTACTATGGAGTACTTATTTCAATCATATAACTGAAAATTATACTGTGAAACTCTCCACTTAACAAGTCCAATAAGCCAATCTGGATTACTCGAGGGAATGCCAGATATTTACATAAGTTGGTAGAGCAAACACTAAATACAATCTTCTAATCTATTGGAGGTCCCTCCCTATCTTATCTACTCTTCATGATATAGGTACAAGCCAAGGCCAAACCGGGCACATGCTTTGCAAAAAGCTATTTCCTCTGCAGCAGCAACTGGATCTATAATCTGGCCATCACTTGAGGATACTGTTCCAGTTGATTCACGGTATGCCTATATCAGCAAACCCCATCAGTGAATTATAGGATGGAACCACAGTAACGCAGACATATCTATAATTAACACCTCAGTTAAAAAAAATCTATGATTAACACATATTGATGCAACTAAAAGAAGCACAACTGACAATTGAACAATCATATTTTTCATCCTCAGTGGACATTCTATTTCCATCTCTTCCTCAAGTTACTCTCTGTGTTGAACAGAAACATCAAAATCAGATACTACACCCACCAGAGCTAAGAGTTTAAGTTGCATGTGGCGGTGAGCATTCATCTAAAATAGAAAACCAGGATATATTCACTATGAAATACTTATAAACAAAAAATATTGCAAGCACCAATCGATGGGATATTATTTGAATGTGAAGAAATGAGTTTCTAACACAGAACTATATGACTAGTCAATTATACACTAGCACACTAGTAAAGGCAAAATTTCTTGAACACGAGAATAGAGAGGTGCAAGCCTAAAGTGGTATCTAGTATCTAGGGGTTACCCTAATATGAATATCTGAAATGGATCAAACATATTTGTCTTACATGAGCTTTCTTTTGACCAAATCTAACGTGTTGAGAACTGAGAAGTGTAGCAGCAAATTAAAGACCATAATATTGTACCTGGGTACCAAAAGAGGAAAGAGTGACTTTACCATTGTAGTTCAAAAAGATAAAGGCTTTACCATCCTCATGGTTATACTACAAACCCCTAAGAGATCTGAAAATTTTCCTTATTATCATCAAATTTTGACAGTATGGCATAGTGAACAACAATTTACATCTAAAAACTGTGGTGAAACAAACTTTTGAAAGGTATTTTTTGGGCTAAAATTAGTTAGAGCCAATGGTGGACTGGATAAACAGGAAAACATAATGCGTTCATAAGTTCAGAAATGTTGAACTAATGAAAAGCTGACTTGAGCCAACACGAAGGGGAAAATTCCTTGAGTAAAAAAAAAGTCATCGATGCAAGACATGAATGAAAGAGAAACCCATAAGAAACTTATTTTCAAGTAACCAAACCCATGATGAAAATTTCTTTAGCAGAGGGAGAGTGATGCTGATTGAAAGGACATAAATCATGGCACACAAAATAGCAGCAAAGGTTAAGACTAATTCCAGACAGTTACTGTAATTAGTAAAGTTTTAAAAATATTTAGCACTGGAGAGTGCAAGTAACAGTGAGTTGAAGTTGAACAGAGGTAAAATTGGGACTGAACATGAGGCATACCTCTCCATCTGATCCTCGTATGGTGAGACGGTAAACAACAGTGACGCTTCCATTGTCAGAGAAGATTACATCGCGTATTTCTCCACACCATCCTGCTTAGTTAACAAAGAAAGGAAAGGACATGCGAGTGAAATTTAAGGAAAATAAAAGTGAAAGGGATATTGAAACAGTGTGCGAGTAAATAAAAGAAAAAAGATAAGAACGAACCAGGGGCAAAGAAGCTGAGCATACGGTTGGCATGATACCTGGAAAAATAACAAAAATCAAGAATTGTGAAAGATCAACAACAACGAGGAAAAAAGAAGAAAAAGAAAAAGGGAGCGTACCAGGGGATGAAAGGGGTGTTGGGAGGGGAAGATGGGGTGATGATGTTGTCGGGAATCCTCTTGTTGAGATCACGGAGGATCTCTACGAGGGGACGAGTGATGCAGGATGAGTACGAAGGAGAGAACGATTTGTCTAAAGGCACCACGTAATTCGAATTTGGGACTCCCTTCTTCTTATTATTACCAGCACCTGTACCACCTCCTTCGCAATTGCTGCTTCCACCAACCCCGCACACAACAACCGTCAACCTCGATCTCATCCTCCAGTTCCCTGATCTCAACTCAACCCTCCTAATCCTACTACCGCTCCTTATTTCCCACGTCGACAATGGGAAGACCGCTGATTTTGCCAGGAAGAGGCGGCTGCTGCTGCTGTTTATCGTTGTCATTCTCTTCCTATCGTCTTCCTCTTACCACCAAAAAAATTAAAAAAAAATCAAAATACCCAACTCCCAACCCCTACTGGTAGTGGTAGCTAGATGATGACATTGATATCAAGATCAAATAGCCACCTACTTCTACTTTTATGTATTTATGTTCGCACGTATCCTACTTAGCAATGCCAATGCCAATGCCAATGTCATGTCCCTCTTCTCTTCGTTTACTTTGACCAACTCTTTCATTACAAACAGTTCAAATTGCACCAACCCCAAACTCCATGACTTATCACGCCAGGCCCAAGGCGATTAAACAAATTAAAAAAAAAAAAAAATATATATATATATATATATATATATATATATATAATATATTAAATGTTGAGACTTAAAATTATTAAGTCAAAAATTTAATAAATAATTTAATAATTTCAAAATAAATTCTATTATATTTAAAAATAAGGACAATAAAAATTAAAAAAATAAAATTAATGTGATATACTTTATTTTAAATTTATTTATTTACCTTTTTCTTTTTATAAAATTATTATTTTAAAATATACATATATTATTCTTTATAAAACACTTTAATTATATTATATCTAAAATATTACTTTTTTTCATTAAAAACTATATCTTTTATTATAATTAAAACGTTCACCTTTTATTCAATTAAAAATATAATTTTCTTTTTATTTAACGTAAGTAAAAATATGTAACTTATCAATTATTTTTATTTTATTTCTCCAATTATTATTATTACTGTATATATTAAAAATATTTTAATATATATATACTTTTAATAAAAAATTATTAAATAAAATTGTTATAATAACTTTTTAAATTTTCAATTTTATATTTAATTAATTTTAAAGTTTAAATTTATTAAATTATTTAATAATTATATTAAAATATGTATATTATTCAAAGGCTATCCATCTTATATAATTCTTTTATGAATCTCGAAGTTAATGAATTTTTAAAAAACAAGCATATATTTTCGAATAAATTCAAAAAAAAGTTAAAAATATCAATGATTAAAAATAAAAGCATACATTCCCAAATAAATAAATGGTCCAAAAAACAAAATTGGCCCCATCTACTAGTAAACACATAATTCCTATACAAATTGAAAGTTGGTAGTTGTTAAAAAAAGCATACATTTTCTAATTTACCGAGCTAGTTTATATCTCCAAGCAATTATTGTCACAACCCAACTCGAAAGTTATAACCGACGTTAAGGAATGAAAATTTTTTCAAATTTAAAATTCATAACAAGCCTAAAAAAACACATGTAGTAAATAAATAAAAAGTACGACTGAATTAAAATTTTTTAAATTATATAAATATAAATACTCAATATTCTTTTATAAATAAAAGATGTTCATACATGTCACGACCCAAACTATGAGTCATGACCGGTGCTAAAGAACAAGAATTCTTTCGAATCTGGAACCCGTAGCAAGCCTTAGAAAATAAAAGCATGCAATAAATAGATAAAAGCATAACTGAATTAAAATTTTTCGATTCAATATATATAAAATAGGTACTCCAAATCCTTCATAAAAAAATATATAATCATACAATATTCAAATACAACTCTCTGAGTATAAAGTATCAAACAAAAAAATACTCTTATGATACAATAACACTACTACTGCAGTTTCTAAAATACAAATCAAAGTTTAAAATATACATTTACATAAAATAGGCGGGACAGAAGAACACCAGCGAAGAACTCTACTACTAAGGTCTGACGATATAGGATCTCCTAAAAAAAATAATTGAGGGGGGTCAGACCTCACTAAGTGAATTATTATACTGTAATATCTTGAGTTTTTAAATATTTTTATACTGCATCGAGATATGCAGTGTTAATAATTTTTATATATATTTATGATATCTTTATGAGTTTGTAATCTGTTTAAAGTTAATTTTAATTATTCTTAATTATTTTAAGTATTTTACGTAAAATTTTCCTGAGAATTATATTTTCGGGGAAATTGATACGTAAATAATTTAATACTAATTATTTTGACTAGTTTTACGAAATTGCATGAACTCATATATAATTTTTAAAGTGCTAAATAAAATGTATATATGTGTATTTATTTAAATTAATTAGAGTTTAATTAATTTTCTTAATTTTATTATTTAGCTTCAATATTAATTAATTAATTATAAGTGTAAAAATTATTAAATATAATAAAATATTTGTGTGGTGAGAATTATTTGTGTGTGGGAATATATATATATATATTGTCACGACCCAAAACAGGGGCCATGACCGGCGCTAGGGAATGAGAATTCTTTCGAATCCGGAACCCGTAGCAAGCCTAAAAATAAAATAAAATATGTAATAGTAATAGTAACAATATCAAATTTGCAGCGGAAATAAAAATCGTAAATATAATAATAATATTTCCATCAACTGGATTTAATTTAAATCTCAACTCATCACATATATATAAAATCTTTTTAATACAATCCAGTTCAAATTCTTGAAATGCATCTCGCATAAATAAAATACATAATATCTCACAACTAATTTACAACTACTGTAGTGTCTAGATTATAAAAATAAGACTCAAGTAAGCAGTTTACATAAAGAAGCCGGGACGGAAGAAATCCGGCATACAGGCCTGCTACTGAGGTCTGAAGATGTTGACTCTCCTGAAAAATTGTCAACGAAGGGGAGTCAGACCTCACTGAGTGAATTACTATAATATATATACATACACACTAAATGATAATGCATACAATCAACAGTATATATATATATATAATATATATATATACAGGCAAATACACACAGATGCAATAAAATCATTTTTTATATATATTTTATTGAAAATCATCTTTTATGAAGGATCACATAGAACCCTATGATATCGAAACCTCAAAAATAGTGTTAGACAACACTCTAGCCATACAGGCTCACTTAATCCAAATATATCCACTTAATCCATTTGGACAGTAGACTGGCCCTGAGACACTAAGTCAACCGAGCTCCAACAGTCTGACTGCCAGTGTGATTGGCCCCGAGACACTTGGTCAACCGAGCTCCAGCAATCACACCCAAACCATATCTCACACATATCAATAATCATATTCAATCAATATCCACAAATGGTTAGTAATATAGCCTAAATACTATAGGCGTACCGGTACGTACTCGGTCCTAGTGCTGCCCACTAGGTAGCACGTTCTATCGATATCCTTCATTAATAAAATATAAAACATTTATTCACAAAAATAAATGATGCATGAAGTTCAATAAAATATCAACATAAACCATATATATACTAGAAATATACCAAAAATAAACCAGGTATATTTTGAGTATATATACGTCAAATAAATCCAATCAAATCATAAATTAAACTAGAAATATATTTAAAAACATTTTTAAATATAATTTATTAACAAAACATGTATATAATTTAATATATACCAAAAATAAACCAAAAATATACTTAAATACAAATCATATTATTTGTGCATATTTAATCAAAATAAAACATATATTTCTAAATCATGCATCCTAAAGCATATATATATAGTATAGTAACTCACCCTAGTGCGCTCCACGAGACGGGTCCGACGGGCCTGGTCCACTAGCCCTCGGTCTCGGCGCAACTAAACAAGCAATAAATAACCGACATTAGAATAAACCTAACAGAAATCCTAGAATTCGATCTAGAATATTTAACACAGAAACAGAATTAGGGTTCGACTGGATATCACGTTTTATGAGAATTCTATCAAAAATTCGGCAGAACCTCCCCTGTAAAACGGACATCTCTCTACTCAAAAGAGTAGAGCCGACCTTACAAAGAAATACACTTCGAAAAACTACACAGAGCACAATCAAAATCCCACGGTTGGACTCCAAACTACAGTCCACCGATCGAGGTCCACAATCACAGAACAATTCAGAAAATACCAAAATATCCTTAAAACCTAAAAATTCATTTTATAGGTAGAAATTACATAATTAACCTTTTAACACATTAAAAACCAATAAAAACTCATTTTATTAGTAAAACCGTATATTATATATATAATTGAAAATAATTCACGAAAAATAGTTTTAATTAGTTAAAAATACCAAATAATTTGTAGAAATCATTTTTATACCTTAAATAACTATTAAAACCAATTAAATTACATTTTTAGACAATTTAGGATAAAATTACCAAAGTGCCCTTATATATATAAATATACTATAATTACTTCAAAAATTCACCAAAAATAGTTTAATTATCCAAAATTAATTTTCTCAACATAATTATTAATAATATCAATAATTAAACTCAATTAACCAATTAAATTCAATTAAAAACATAATTAACCCTAATTTCCCAAATTACATAAACTTCAATCATTCAAAATAAATACTTAGAAATTCATAAAAATTCCAAATAAATTCCTATAATTCATTTCAATACCTAATTTAACCATAAATCCCAATTTCATAATTTAAATAATTAATTTCCGAAAATTAGAAAATAATATTAAAATATTCAAAAATACCCAAAAATTCAAAAAATATCCAAAAATTCCACAAAAATTCATACATGTAGATTAAGCTACTAGGATCAACATTTGTGAAGGGATTTTTCATGAATCAATCAATTAGAAGCTCAAAAAAATCAAAAACCCTAATGTGACCGAATTAGAAAATTCGAAACCTAAGCAAATCTAGACCATTTTAGCTCAAATCAAAGCTAGAATCACACTCATCGGAGCTTAAGGAGAAGAAAGAGACCGGCGGTGTCAAAAATGGTGGCCAGAATCATCATCGACGACGAGGAGAAGAATTTCGGCCAAAAATGGAAAAATAGCTCACCGACGCCGAGGAAGGAAGCTGTTGGCGGCGGGGGACGGCTGGGAACGACGGTGGCAAGCCGGGAGGCACATCGATGGTAGGTGATCAGCGTGACAGACTGTGGTGAGGGGTGGTCGGGCACTCGGGAGGGAGAGGAAGAAGAAGAAGAAGAAGAAAAAGAAAAAAAAGAAAGAAAAGAAAAAGAAAAGAAAAAGAAAAAGAAAAAGAAAAAAGAAAAATAATAAAAAAATAATTTTAATAAAATATTTAAAAAAAATCACACCCACACATATAATTTAATATTTTAATAATTTAATAAATAAATAAAAATACTTAAATAACAATAAATTAATAAATAAATAATAAAATATTAGGGTAATATTAATTAAACCCTAATTAAATAAATATTGCACACATACACGGTGTTTAGTAATTTAAAAATACGTATGAGTTCATGCAAGTCCGAAAATATATTTAAAATAATTAATAATAAATTATTTACGTGAAAATTTCCCCGAAAATGCAAGTCCCGGGAAAATTTTACGTAAAAGACTGTAAATAATACACAATAATTAAAATAGGTTTTAAATACATAACAACTCATAAAAATATCATATAATATACAGAAATTATTAACACTGCATATCCCGGTACAGTGTAAAAATATTTTAAAAACACGGGATATTACAGTCTTCCCCCCTTACAAGAATTCGTCCCCGAATTCCAAAAAGAAAAGATTACAGGATCAGGAAGGAAAGAGATACGGGTAAGAACCTCGCATCTCAGCTTCAGTCTCCCACGTATGCTCCTCGACTCTATTGCTACGCCACAGAACCTTGACCATCGGAATCTGCTTCGATCGCAACTGTCAAATTTGATAATCAACGATCGCCACAGGTTCTTCCACAAACGTCAAATCTTCACTCACTTCTACACTGTCGGGCTGCAACACGTGTGAAGGGTCTGAGATATACTTCCTCAATATCGAGATATGAAATACTGGATGCACATGTGACATACTCGGAGGCAAATCCAATCGATATGCAACAGTGCCAACTCTCTCCAGAATCTCAAACGGTCCAATATATCTCGATGCTAATTTACCCTTCCTACCAAATCTCATCACACCCTTCATCGGAGATACCTTCAGAAAAATGAAATCTTCTACCTGAAACTCCACATCTCTGTGCCTAGGATCCGCATAACTCTTCTATCTACTAACTGCGGTCTCTAATCTGCGCTTGATCACGACGACTTTCTCTACAGCATCTTGAACCATCTCAGGTCCAGTCAAAGCTCTCTCACCAATCTCATCCCAACTCAACGAGGATCTACACTTCCGTCCATACAACGCCTCGTACGGTGCCATACTAATACTGCTATGGTAGCTGTTATTATATGAAAACTCAACGAGTGACAAATGATCATCCCAGCTACCTCCCAAATCCAAGACACACATCCTCAATATATCTTCCAGTGTCTGGATCGTCCTCTCAGACTGACCATCTGTCTGAGGATGGAAAACAGTAATGAAATCCAACCTAGTGCCCATCGCTTCCTGCAACTTCTGCCAAAAATGAGAAGTAAACACCGAACCTCTATCTGACACAATGGACACAGGTACTCCATGAAGGCACACAATATGCTTCATATATAACTTCGCCAATCTAGCAACTGAATATGTGGCTTCCACAGGCAAGAAATGTGCAGACTTCATCAATCTGTCTACAATCACCCAGATGGAATCGTATCCATCCTTCGAACGAGGTAAACCTACCATAAAATCCATAGCTATTCTTTCCCACTTCCACTCGGGAATAGGAAGAGGCTGAAGCTTCCCAGAAGGCTTCTGATGTTCGGCTTTCACTTGCTGACACGTCAAGCACTTCGCAACATAATCAGCGACATCCTTCTTCAATCCATCCCACCAGTATAGATCTCTGATACTGTGGTACATCTTGGTAATGCCCGGATGAACGCTATAGCCTGTAGAATGTGCTTCCTCTAGGATCTCTTCTCTCAAATCATCCACATTAGGAACACACAATCTACCACTGATCCACAACACACCATCATCATCGAGTGTGAAATCAGTGAACTTCGCTGCTCTGACATTCTCTGCAAGCTCTTCCAGAATAGGATCTCGGCTCTGAGCTGCTTTAATCCTATCCCTCAGCACAGATCATACTTTAAACTGAGCTAGCAGTCCACCTGATCTACTAATCTTCATCATCAGACCTTGATCCACCAACAAATGCAACTCCTGGATCAATGGTCTTCTCTCAACACTGATATGAGCAAGACTGCCTGAGGACATCCTACTTAAGGCATCTGCTACCACATTAGCTTTACCCGGATGATATAGAATCTCACAATCATAATCCTTCAACAATTCCAACCATCTCCTCTGCCTCAGATTCAGATCTCGCTGCTGGAAAATGTACTTAAGGCTCTTGTGATCAGTAAATATCTCACAAGTCACCCCGTACAAATAATGTCTCCAAATTTTCAAAGCAAAGATCACTGCAGCCATCTCAAGATCATGTGTGGGATAGTTCTGCTCAAGCTTCTTCAACTGCCTCGAAGCATAGGCTATCACCCTTCCATTCTGCATCAACACACAACCAAAACCAATTCTAGAGGCATCACAATAAACTGTGAACTTATCCACACTATTAGGCAAAGCTAACACTAGTGCTGTGGTCAACTTCTCCTTCAACAACTGAAAACTATTCTCACAAGCTTCTGACCACTCGAATCTAACATTCTTCTGAGTCAAGCGAGTCATAGGGGCTGTAATTCTAGAAAAATCTTGCACAAACCACCTATAATACCCAGCTAAACCCAGAAAACTTTGAATCTCAATGACAGAAGTAGGTCTAGGCCACTCAGACACTGCCTCAATCTTTTGTGGATCAACCTGGATACCTTCTTTAGACACTACGTGTCCAAGAAAAGAAACACTCTCCATCCAGAAATCACACTTCGAGAATTTAGCATAAAGTTAATGATCTCTCAGTGTTTGTAGTACAATCCTCAAGTGATATACATGCTCCTCCATACTCCTTGAATAAACCAGTGTATCATCAATGAAGACTACCACAAACTGATCCACATATGGTCTGAATACCTTGTTCATCAGGTCCATAAAAGTTGCTGGTGCATTAGTCAAACCAAAAGACATCACTAGAAATTCATAATGGCCATATAGAGTGTGGAATGCTGTTTTAGGAATATCAGCTTCACTGATCCGCAGCTGATGATAACCCGACCTCAAGTCAACCTTAGAAAATAATTGTGCACCCTGTAGCTGATCAAACAAATCATCTATCCTCGGGAGAGGATACTTGTTCTTCACTGTTACCTTATTAAGCTCTCTGTAGTCAATGCACAGTCTCAGGGTACCATCCTTCTTCTTCACAAATAGAACTGGTGCACCCCAAGGAGAAACACTAGGTCTAATGAAACCTTTATCCAATAACTCTTGCAACTGCTCCTTCAACTCTTTCAACTCTGCAGGAGCCATACGATAGGGTGGCATAGATATAGGAGTAGTACCTGGAACCACATCTATACAGAACTCAATCTCTCTGTGAGGTGGTAAACCTGGCAACTCCTCGGAAAAAACATCAGGAAACTCACAAGCAACAGGAACATCTGTGAGTGACAACTTCTCCACTGAAGTATCCCTGACCAATGCCAAATACCCCTGACATCCTTTCCTCAACAACTTCCTAGCCGTAACAGCAGAAATAAGATTCTGAGGTGCTGAACTCCTATCACCAACAAACTTAAATTCTTCTTCACCAGGAATTTTGAAAGTCACCTCTTTATTCCTGCAATCTACCACGACATAGTGCTGAGATAACCAATCCATTCCCAAAATAACATCAAATTCCATCACATCTAACATAATCAAATCAGCGGGTAATTCTCTATCTCCCACGAGAACTGGACAACCAGAAAGAACAATATCGGTGTCCAAGGAATCGCTCAGAGGAGTGGCAACAGACAAAGGAAAAGCCATCCTCGAAGCTTACCAATAAGATTTAAAAGCAAAAACAGGATAAATAAATGAATGTGTGGCACCCGGATCAAACAAAACCCATGCATCCAGGTAACAAACAGAAACAATACCTGCCACGACTGCATTAGATGCCTGAGCATCCTGTTGAGTGAGATGAAAAACTCTGGTCTGACCTCGACCTCCCTGCTGACTGGTAGAAGCCTGGCCAACACCTCTGGCACCTCCTCTAGTACCTCTACCACGACTCTACTGTGGAACAAACTGAGTGGAACTCTGATGCTGAGCTGGTGGTAACTGAAATGGCACAGGTGCAGCATTAGCAATCGACTGCTGTGGGAATCATGAAATCTGCTGCTGCTGATATCCGGAATAAGGACACGATCTGGCAAAATGTCCTGTCTGCCCACATCTGAAGCATGTCAGTGGTGTCAGATAACACGGTCCCTGATGGACTCTACCACAAGTCTGACAAACACTGGCCGCTGATCTAGAACTACGACCACTGCTGCTGCTCGAAGCACCTAAACCAAATCTGAATGATCTACGCTGACCTCCACGGCCATGTCTACTACTCCGATGCACTCATTGCTGCTGTCTCTGACTCTGCTGAGTCGGACCTCGCTACTGACTACTCGAACCAACATGAAAACTCGAATATGGAGTAGCCTGCAATCCACTCGACTGAACTCCTAGCTGGTAATAATCAGGCATCGCTCCCTGCCTAACTAGCCTCAGCTCAATCTCCTTGGCTAACTCAATCACAGACTCGAGAGTAAGGCCTGTTGTAGGCATACCAGTAAAATTTGAACCCAAACCAGTAACATACGTAGTGACCGCAAAATACTGGTCTCGCATCAGGTCCTCTGCATATCTACCTAGATGAAGAAACTCTCGGGTGTACTCCTCTACAGATCGATCTCCATGAGAAATACTGGTCAACCGGAGACGATAGCTCAAACGAAGAGGCTCTGGATAAAATCTCCTAATAAATCGCTCACGAAACTGAGCCCACGTCATCGTCATCATATAAGGCTGGATCATCTGAATGAACCAATCTAGAGCTGGTCCCTCGACAGACAACTCAATGATCATGATCCGCTGATACTCGGTATGAGCAGTCCGAGTCCTAGTCTCAATCTCGTGCATAAAGTCTAATGGATCAGAAGTACCATCAAAAGTAATCCTGCCAACTCGGGCATAGAACAAAGCTGCCTCAGGGTCAGACATACCCTGCTGATAGGCAGGCTGAATAGGCTGAACAACTGGAGGAACAGGAACATCAAATTCAGGCTCTACAGGCTCCTCGTCCTGTAACTCTCTCTGCCTACGGTGACCTGCCGATCCTCGAGGTCTACCTCTGCCACGACCTCTATGTCTAACTGGCTGCTCAAGAGGTAAAACCTCATCCTGAAAAGACTTATCATCCTCGGCCTCAACGACCGGTGGAGCGACACGCACTCACCTCCTCATACTAAAAAGAAAAATGAAAAGATTCAGACAAAATAGACAACGGAGGAATAACGCTGGAAACTAAGCAAGGAATACTCATCAAGACATACTCGAACCTAATACACTGCAGTAGTCCAACAAAAAACACAACTCTGAAAACTAGGGCCACAACTCACAAAACTAAGTCCTGAGACAGAACTCTGCTCTGATACCAACTTTGTCATGACCCAAAACAGGGGCCAAGACCAGCGCTAGGGAATGGGAATTCTTTTGAATCCAGAACCCGTAGCAAGCCTAAAAATAAAATAAAATATGCAATAGTAATAGTAATAATATCAAATTTGCAGCGAAAATAAAAATCGTAAATATAATAATAACATTTTCATCAACTGGATTTAATTTAAATCTCAACTCATCACATATATATAAAATCTTTTTAATACAATCCAGTTCAAATTCTTAAAATGCATCTTGCATAAATAAAATACATAATATCTCACAATTAATTTACAACTACTGCAGTGTCTAGATTATAAAAATAAGACTCAAGTAAGCAGTTTACATAAAGAAGCCGGGGCGGAAGAAATCCGGCATACAGGCCTGCTACAGAGGTCTGAAGATGTTGACTCTCCTGAAAAATTATCAACGGAGGGGAGTCAGACCTCACTGAGTGAATTACTATAATATATATACATACACACTAAATGATAATGCATACAATCAATAGTATATAAATAATATATATATATACAGGCAAATACACACAGATGCAATAAAATCATTTTTTTATATATTTTATTGAAAATCATCTTTTATGAAGGATCACATAGAACCCTATGATATCGAAACCTCAAAAATAGTGTTAGACAACACTCTAGCCATACAGGCTCACTTAATCCAAATATATCCACTTAATCCATTTAGACAGTAGACTGGCCCCGAGACACTAAGTCAACCGAGCTCCAACAGTCTGACTGCCAGTGTGATTGGCCCCAAGACACTTGGTCAACCGAGCTCCAGCAATCACACCCAAACCATATCTCACACATATCAATAATCATATTCAATCAATATCCACAAATGGTTAGTAATATAGCCTAAATACTATAGGCATACCGGTACGTACTCGGTCCTAGTGCTGCCCACTAGGTAGCACGTTCTATCGATATCCTTTATTAATAAAATATAAAACATTCATTCACAAAAATAAATGATGCATGAAGTTCAATAAAATATCAACATAAACCATATATATACTAGAAATATACCAAAAATAAACCAGGTATATTTTGAGTATATATACGTCAAATAAATCCAATCAAATCATAAATTAAACTAGAAATATATTTAAAAATATTTTTAAATATAATTTATTAACAAAACATGTATATAATTTAATATATACCAAAAATAAACCAAAAATATACTTAAATACAAATCATATTATTTGTGCATATTTAATCAAAATAAAACATATATTTCTAAATCATGCATCCTAAAGCATATATATATAGTATAGTAACTCACCCTAGTGCGCTCCACGAGACGGGTCCGATAGGCCTGGTCCACTAGCCCTCAGTCTCGGCGCAACTAAACAAGCAATAAATAACCGACATTAGAATAAACCTAACAGAAATCCTAGAATTTGATCTAGAATATTTAACACAGAAACAGAATTAGGGTTCGACTGGACATCACGTTTTACGAGAATTCTATCAAAAATTCGGCAGAACCTCCCCTGTAAAATGGACATCTCTCTACTCAAAAGAGTAGAGCCGACCCTGCAAAGAAATACACTTCGAAAAACTACACAGAGCACAATCAAAATCCCACGGTCGGACTCCAAACTACAGTCCACCGACTGGGGTCCACAATCACAGAACAATTTAGAAAATACCAAAATATCCTTAAAACCTAAAAAGACATTTTATAGGTAGAAATTACATAATTAACCTTTTAACACATTAAAAACCAATAAAAACTCATTTTATTAGTAAAACCGTATATTATATATATAATTGAAAATAATTCACGAAAAATAGTTTTAATTAGTTAAAAATACCAAATAATTTGTAGAAATCATTTTTATACCTTAAATAACTATTAAAACCAATTAAATTACATTTTTAGACAATTTAGGGTAAAATTACCAAAATGCCCTTATATATATAAATATACTATAATTACTTCAAAAATTCACCAAAAATAGTATAATTATCCAAAATTAATTTTCTCAACATATTTATCAATAATATCAATAATTAAACTCAATTAACCAATCAAAATTCAATTAAAAACATAATTAACCCTAATTTCCCAAATTACATAAACTTCAATAATTCAAAATAAATACTTAGAAATTCATAAAAATTCCAAATAAATTCCTATAATTCATTTCAACACCTAATTTAACCATAAACCCCAATTTCATAATTTAAATAATTAATTTCCGAAAATTAGAAAATAATATTAAAATATTCAAAAATACCCAAAAATCTCCAAAAATTCATACATGTAGATTAAGCTACTAGGATCAACATTTGTGAAGGGAGTTTTCATGAATCAATCAATTCGAAGCTCAAAAAAAATCAAAAACCCTAATGTGACCGAATTAGAAAATTCAAAACCTAAGAAAATCTAGACCATTTTAGCTCAAACCAAAGCTAGAATCACACTCACCGGAGCTTAAGGAGAAGAAAGAGACCGGCGGTGTCGAAAATGGTGGCCGGAATCGTCGTCGACGGCGAGAAGAAGAATTTCGGCCAAAAATGGAAAAATAGCTCGCCGATATCGGGGAAGGAAGCTGCTGACGGCGGGGGATGGCTGGGAACGACAGTGGCAAGCCGGGAGGCACACCGACGGTAGGTGATCGGCGTGACAGACGGTGGTGAGGGGTGGTCGGGCGCTCGGGAGGGAGAGGAAGAAGAAGAAGAAAAAGAAAAAGAAAAAAAAGAAAGAAAAGAAAAAGAAAAAGAAAAAAGAAAAAAGAAAAAAGAAAAAAGAAAAATAATAAAAAAATAATTTTAATAAAATATTTAAAAAAATCACACCCACACATATAATTTAATATTTTTATAATTTAATAAATAAATAAAAATACTTAAATAACAATAAATTAATAAACAAATAATAAAATATTAGGGTAATATTAATTAAACCCTAATTAAATAAATATTGCACACATACACGGTGTTTAGTAATTTAAAAATACGTATGAGTTCATGCAAGTCCGAAAATATATTTAAAATAATTAATAATAAATTATTTACGTGAAAATTTCCCCGAAAATGCAAGTCCCGGGAAAATTTTACGTAAAGGACTGTAAATAATACACAATAATTAAAATAGGTTTTAAATACATAACAACTCATAAAAATATCATATAATATACAGAAATTATTAACACTGCATATCCCGGTACAGTGTAAAAATATTTTAAAAACATGGGATATTACATATATATATATATGTACACACACACGCACATTATTATTTATCAAAAATCAGAAGTTTGCTTTATTTACAGTTTTGTCACTATCTTCATCTTCTTCCCTCTTGATCGGTTTCTCCCATTTTTGGCCGATTCAAGTTAGTTTTCTTGCCATCGGTGTGCCTCTCCTCCTTCCTCCTCCCTTGCCAACCATTCTCGATGCCTAAAGCTCCCTATTTCGGTGTGTTTTGGCCGAAAAAGCAAGGAATAGCCGAAAATCGATCAAGCTCCGATCGACGTGATTCCGACCACCAAATTCGACTCCACCAGTCTCCATCTTCTTCTTGAGCTCTGTTGAGTGTGATTCCAAGCTTTGTTTCACTTAAAATGGTCTAGATTTTCCTAGGTTTCAATTTCTCAATTTCGGCCATTTAGGGTTTCCTAATTTGTTTAGCTTCAATTTGATTGATTCATGAAAAATTCCTTCACAAATTTTGATTTTGGAAGCTTAATATACATGCTTTAATTTTTGTAGAATTTTTGGAATTTATTTTGATTTTTGGGTATTTTTAATTATTTTATTATTATTTTCTAATTTTCAAAAATTAATTAATTAAATTATGAAATTGTGTTTTATGATGATTATAGGTGTTGAAATGAATTATAGAAATTTATTTTTAATTTTTGTGAATTTTTATATATTTATTTGGAATTTATTAAGTTTATGTAATTTTGAAAAATAGGGTTAATTATGTGTTTAATTGAAATTAATTGGTTAATTGAGTATATTTATTGATATTATTGAAATATATGTTGAGAAAATTAATTTTAAGCAATTATATTATTTTTGGTGAATTTTTGGATTAATTTTAGTAAATTTATATATATAGGGGTATTTTGGTAATTTTACACTAAATTGGTTAAAAATGTAATTAAATTGGTTTTAATAGTTATTTAGGGTATAAAAATGATTTCTACAAATTATTTACTATTTTTAACTAATTAAAACTATTTTTCGTAAATTATTTTCAAATTATATATATAATATACGATTTTTCTAAATAAATGAGTTTTTATCGATTTTTAACATGTTTTAGGGTTAATTAAGTAATTTGGATTGATAAAATGTATTTTTATTATATAAGGTCATTTTCGGTATTTCTATAGTGTTATGAGAATTATGGACCTCGTTCGATGAAATGTAGTTTGGAGTCTGACCAAAGGGTTTTGGTTGTGAATTATGTGTTTATTCTTTAAGTGTATTTCTTTGCAGGACCTGCTCTACTCTTTGAGTAGAGAGATGTTCCTTTTACAGGGGAGGTTCTATCGGATTTCGATAGAATT
The DNA here is from genome assembly GCA_947683625.1 of Mallotus nudiflorus. Taxonomy (NCBI): domain Eukaryota; kingdom Viridiplantae; phylum Streptophyta; class Magnoliopsida; order Malpighiales; family Euphorbiaceae; genus Mallotus; species Mallotus nudiflorus. Next base: position 114,968 of record CANTUR010000031.1, on the reverse strand, counting down.
CTCGTAAAACGTGATGTCCGGTCAAATCCCTATTCTAATTCTGTGTCTAAAATTCTAGATCAAGTCTTTAGAATTTTTGTTAAATTTATTATGATTTCATGTTGTCATTTGTTTATTTAATTGCGCTGAGACCAAGGCCTAACGGATCAAGCCCACCGAGTTTGTCTCATGGAGTGCTATCATATGAGTTATTATACTGTATATATATACATTGCATATAGGATGCATCACTTAGGGTTTTCCATTTTCATTATATGTTTTTAAAGTAATTTAAATTATAATATTTTTGGTATATCTAGGGTTGTATTTTTATATATATGCATATTATATAGTTATGCATGTTAGTTTGATATATGCACATTAAAAAATTAGGTTTAGGTTTAATACATTTGAGTAAAATACACATGTTTTAAAATGTACACTTAGTCACAATTATTCTATCAAATTATTAGTATACTTTAGGTATAGTTTCGGTATATTTTAGGTTTATTCTTAAATAATTGCATGATATATTATAAACCTACACTTAAATTGTTTTTAAGTTTATTTTTGGTATGTTTTTGATATATTTTCCCAAATAAATGTATGCTTTATTATTAATTAAAACCTAAAACATTAGTGGTATACTTAGGGTTTAATTGTGATATATGCATGCTAGAAAATTAAGTTATTTTGGTATATTGTGAATCTAGGTTAAACCTAAACACATATTTAAATGAACATTTATACATAAATGTTTTATTAAATGATGTCACGACCCAAAACAGGGGCCATGACCGGCGCTAGGGAACGGGAATTCTTTCGAATCCAGAATCCGTAGCAAGCCTAAAAATAAAATAAAACATGCAATAATAATAATAACAATATCAAATGCAGCGGAAATGAAAATCATAAATATCCAAAATAATATCCATCTCCTATATATAAATATTTTAATACAAATCCAGTTCAAGTATAATACAATCTCACATAAATAAAATACATAAAATCCCACAAATTAATTACAACTACTGCAGTGTCTAGATTATATAAAAATAAGACTCAAGTAAGCAGTTTACACAAAGAAGCCGGGGCGGAAGAAATCCGGCGTATAGGCCTGCTACTGAGGTCTGAAGATGTTGACTCTCATGAAAAATAGTCAACGGAGGGGAGTCAGACCTCACTGAGTGAATTACTATAATATATATACATGCATACTAAATGACAATGCGTATAATCAACAGTATATATAATATGTATATATACAGGCAAATTCACACAGATGTAGAAAAATCATTTTATATATATAAAAAAATAACAGTTTATAAAGGATCAAATAGAACCCTATGATATCGAAACCTCAAACAGTGTTAGACAACACTCTAGCCATACAGGCTCACTTATTCCAAATATGTCCACTTAATCCATTTAGACAGTAGACTAGCCCCGAGACACTAAGTCAACCGAGCTCCAGCAGTCTGACTGCCAGTGTGATTGGCCCCGAGACACTTGGTCAACCGAGCTCTAGCAATCACACCTCCAAACCACATCACACATTAAATAATCATAATCAATCAATATCCATAAATAGGTTAGTAATATAGCCTAAATGCTATAAGCGCACCGGTACTTACTCGGTCCTAGTGCTACCCACTAGGTAGCACATTCTATCGATATCCTTCATTAATAAATATAAAACATCTATTCACAAATAAATGATGCATGAATTTAAATAAAATAACAATATAAACCATATATATACCGAAAATATACCAAAAGTAAACTAGGTATATTTCAAGTATATATACGTCAAATAAATCCAATCAAATTATAAAGTAAGCTAGAAATATATTTAGGAACATTTTAAATATAATTTATTAATAAAACATGCATATAATTTAATATATACCAAAAATAAACCAAAAGTAAACTAAAAATAAACTTAGGTACTAACCAAATTATTTATGCATATTTAATCAAAATGAAACATATATTTCTAAAATCATGCATCCTAAAGCACATATATATAAAATAGTAACTCACAAATTAGTGCGCTCCACGAGATGGATCCGACGGGCCTGGTCCACTAGCCCTCGGTCTCGGCGCAACTAAACAAACAATAATGACAAAAATTAGAATAACCCTAACAGAAATCCTAGAATTTGATCTAGAATATTTAACACAGAATTGAGATTAAGGGTTTGACCGGATATCACGTTTTACGAGAATTCTATCGAAAATTCGGCAGAACCTCCCCTGTAAAACGGACATCTCTCTACTCAAAGAGTAGAGCCGACCCTGCAAAGAAACACACTTCGAAAATAAACACCACATCTCATTTACAACCCCTCGGTCGGACTCCAAACTACAGTCTACTGACCGGGGTCCACAAACACATAATAATTTCAGAAATACCAAAAATACCCTTTTAACATAGAAATCCATTTTATAAGTAGAAATTACATAATTAACCTTAAAACACTGTAAAAACCGATAAAAACTCATTTTATTAGAAAAATCGTATATTATATATATAATTGAAAATAATTCACGAAAAATAGTTTTAATTAGTTAAAAATACCAAATAATTTTTAGAAATCATTTTTTTTACCTTAAATAACTATTAAAATCAATTAAATTACATTTTTATCCAATTTTGTGTAAAATTACCAAAATACCCCTATATATATATAAATATACTAAAATTACTTCAAAAATTCACCAAAAATAGTATAATTATCCAAAATTAATTTTCTTAACATATTTATCAATAATATCAATAATTAAACTCAATTTACCAATTAAATTCAATTAAAAACATAATTAACTCTAATTTCCCAAAATTACATAAACTTTAATAATTCAAAATAAATACATAGAAATTCATAAAAATTCCAAATAAATTCCTATAATTCATTTAAACACCTATAATTACCATAAAACCCAATTTCATAATTTATTTAATTAATTTCCGAAAATTAGAAAATAATATTAAAATATTCAAAAATACCCAAAAATCAAAATAATCTCCAAAAATTCCAAAAAAATTCATAAATGTAGATTAAGCTACAAGGATCAACATTTGTGAAGGGATTTTTCATGAATCAATCAATTAGAAGCTCAAAAAAATCAAAAACCCTAATATGGCAGAAATTAAAAATTTGAAACCTAAGCAAATCAAGACCATTTCAGCTCAAACCAAAGCTAGAATCACACTCACCAGAGCTCAAGGAGAAGAAAGAGACTGGCGGTGTAAAAAATGGTGGCCGAAATCATCGTGAACGATGTTAGCTCAATTTTCGGCTTCTCCGGCCAAAAATGGCTTCCAGGCACCGAAATCCGCTGCTACAGGTGGCGAGGAAGGCTGGAGAAGGTGGTGGCACACCAACGGTGAGGAATCAGCAGTTACAGTCATCGGACGGCGGTGAGGGTGAAGATCGGGGAAGAAGGAGTAGTCGAGGGCAAAATGGTAATTTTCCAAAAGTTATGTTTTTTGATATATTATATGTATATATATATACTTTATACTATATAATAAAATAATATTAAATTATACACATTAAATATACACCACACACTTAATATTTAATATTTTAAAATTTAACATTAATTAAAAATAATTAAATAACAATAAAATAATTAATTAATTAATAAATTATTAGGGTAATATATTAAACCCTAATTAAATAAATATTTATACACATAGGCTTTATTTAGTAATTTAAAAATACATATGAGTTCATGCAAGTCCGAAAATATATTTAATATAATTAATAATAAAATATTTACGTGAAAATTTCCCCGGAAATAAAAGTCTCGGAAAAATTTTACGTAAAACATTGTAAATAAAACACAATAATTAAAATAGGTTTTAAATAAATATCAACTCGTAAAAATATCGTAATATATATACAAAAATTATTAACACTGCATATCCCGATACAATGTTAAAATATTTAAAAACACGGGATATTACAAATGATTTGTGTACTTAGGGCATATCTTTTGTATATTTAGGTATATTTTTAAGAAAATGCATGTTATATTATTGTTACACATTTAAATTGTTTTTAACTATATTAATTATTTACCTTTAGTTTATTTCATATTTTATTTGACATATATATACCCGAAATATACTGGGTATATTTTTGGTATATATATGGTTGGTTTTATTATTATAAATATCATTCCACATTAATTATTTTCAGAATGAATGATTTTGTTCTAAGTGAAGGATATCAATAGAACGTGCTTTCTAGTGGGCAACACTAGGGCCGTGTACGTATCGGTGCAAAAGATAAGGGTTGAGTGAGAGTTAATTTTGGGTGATTACAATTAATTAGATTTATTTGACTGAGATTAATGGTATGATAGATAGTGTGATTGCGGGGCCAATCACATTGACAGTCAGACTGCTGGAGCTCGGTTGACTTAGTGTCTCGGGGCCAGTCTACTATCCATAGTGGAATGAATGATCTATTGGGTTGATAGAGATGTGAGGTGATAAATAGTGTGATTGCTGGAGCTCGGTTGACCAGGGGTCTTGGGGCCAATCACACTGACAGCCAGACTACTGGAGCTCAATCAACTTAGTGTCTCGAGGCCAGTTTGCTGTCCAGTTTCAAATAAGTGTTCTATTTGGAATCAAGTGAGCCTGTATGGCTAGAGTGACGATAGGGTTGATTGAGGTTGTTATTATTAGGGTTCTATGGATCCTTCATGAATTAAAACAAACGTTTTCTGCATTTTGTATATTTATATAAGCAGAGTTTGGCATTCGTGTGAAATGTATGTATATATATATATATATATAAGAATGTCTGATTGTTATGGTTTAGATTGCATGTATATATAGTATAATAATTCACTCAGTGAGGTCTGACCCCCCTCAATTATTTTTTTTCAGGAGGTCCTTTATCGTTAGACCTTAGTCGTAGAGTTCCTCACCGATGTTCTTCAGTCCCAGCTATTTTATATAATGTATATTCTTAACTCTGATTTGTATTCTAGAAACTGCAGTAGTTTTGTTATTGAATCAGAAGAGTATTATATTGTTTTGATATTATATACTCTGAAAATTTATATTTGAACATTGTATGATTATGTATTTATGTATGAAAGGATTTAGAGTATTTATTTTATATATTGATTCGAAAAATTTTGATTCTATCATATATTTATTTATTTATTGCATGATTTTATTTTTTTGAAGGCTTGCTATGGGTTCCGGATTCGAAAGAATTCCCGTTTCCTAGCGCCGATCATGACTCCTAGTTTGGGTCGTGACATATACTATATATACATGCAATCTAAACCATATCCAATCAGGCATTCATATATATATATATATTCACGCATTTCACACAAATGCCAAACTTTGCTTTTATAAATATAATAAATGCAGAAAACATTTATTTTAATACATGAAGGATTAAATAGAACCCTATTAATCATAACCTCAATCAACCATATCATCACTCTAGCTATATAGGGTCATTTAATTCCAAATAAATTCACTTAATCCATATGGACAGTAGACTGGCCCCGAGACACTAAGTCAACCAAGCTTCAGCAGTCTGATTATCAGTGTGATTAGCCTCGAGACACTTAGTCAATTGAGCTCCCGCAATCACACTATCAATCATAGCACATCTTAAATCATAAATCAATCATATCATAATTACCACAAGTAATTTCTCACTCAAACCTAAATATATCGCACCAGTACGTACACGGTCCTAGTGCCGCCCACTAGGTAGCACATTCTATTGATATCCTTCATTTAAAAATAAATCATACATCCAGAAAATAAATAATCTAGGATGACATTCATACTAGCAAAATAAACTATATATATACCAAAAATATACTTAAATCTTTTTCAGGAGAGTCCTCTTCTTTAGACCTCAGCAGTAGATCTGTACGCTAGATTTCTTCTGCTCTGACTTTATTATGTAAATCGCTTACTTGAGTTTTATTTTGTACTCTAGACACTGCAGTAGTGGTTATATTTAAATCTATCGTGAGTTGTATCTGGTTTATGCATGTATGAGATTTTAAATTCAAAGTGTTACTCTGAAGTATTGTATTAAAAGATTTTATTTATGATATATGATGTGATATCATTTTATTAAAGGAAGTTGAGGATTTATTTTATTATTGAGATTTAATTTTCGCTGCATAAATATATAAATCAAAGTTTAAATATAAATTTTACATAATCTAGTTGGGGCGGAAGAACACCGGTGAAGAGCTCTATTACTAAGGTCTGACAATATAAGATCTCCTAAAAAAATAATTGAGGGGGGTCAAACCTCATTGAGTGAATTATTATAATATATATACATGCTGTAATATCCCGAGTTTTTAAATATTTTTATACTGCATCGGGATATGCAGTGTTAATAATTTTTATATATATTTATGATATTTTAAGAGTTGTTATTTGTTTAAAGATAATTTTAATTATTTTAAGTACTTTATGTAAAATTTTCCCGAGAATTGTATTTTCGGAAAAATTGACACGTAAATAATTTAATACTATTTATTTTGACTAGTTTGATGAATTTGCATGAACTCATATATAATTTTAAAGTGCTAAAATAAATTTTATATATTTGTATTTATTTAAATTAATTAGAGCTTAATTAATTTCCTTAATTTTATTATTTAATTTTTTTGTATTAATTAATTAATTTTAAGTGTATAAATTATTAAATATAATAAAATATTTGTGTGGTGAGTATTATTTGTGTGTGGGAATATATGTATTACTATAATATAAGGTGGACATATATATATATACATATATACATTATTTTATAACAAAAAACAAAAATTTACAGAAATTACCGTTTTGCCATTGTCTTGTTCATTTTTGCCCCGATCAGTTTTTCTTCCATTTCCAGCCATTTCAAGCTGGTTTTCTTTGTTGTCACTATGCCCCTCAGCCTTCCTCCTCCACCTCCAGCCATTTCCACCACCTAAATTTTCGGTGTGTTTTGGCCGGAAAATCAAGTAGAGGCCGAATTTCATCTCAACTCCGATGAAGCCATTTTCGACCACCGTTTTTGACACCATTGGTCTTTATCTTCTCCTTGAGCTCTGATAAGTGTGATTTCAAGCTTTGTTTCACTTGATTTGGTCTAGAATTGCTTAAGTTTCAATTTCTTCAATTAAGCCATTTTGGGTTTTGAATTTTTTTTAGCTTAAATTTGGTTGATTCATGAAAACTTCCTTCACAAAATATATTCCTGGAAGCTTAATCTGCATGCTGTAATTTTTGTAGAATTTTTGGAATTTATTTTAATTTTTGTGAATTTTTTATTATTTTATTAATATTTTCTAATTTTTGAAAATTAATTAATTAAATTATTAAATTGTGTTTTATGGTGATTATAGGAGTTGAAATGAATTATAGCAATTTATTTGTAATTTTTGTGAATTTTTATATATTTATTTGGAATTTATTAAGTTTATATAATTTTGAAAAATAGGGTTAATTATGTCTTTAATTGAAATAAATTGGTTAATTGAGTATATTTATTGATATTATTGAAATATATGTTGAGAAAATTAATTTTTAATAATTATATTATTTTTGATGAATTTTTGGATTTATTTTAGTAAATTTATATATATAGGGGTATTTTGGTAATTTTACACTAAATTGGTTAAAAATGTAATTAAATCAGTTTTAATAGTTATTTAGTGTATAAAAAATGCTTTCTACAAATTATTTAGTATTTTTAAATAATTAAAACTATTTTTCATAAATTATTTTCAAATTATATATATAATATACGATTTTTCTAAATAAATGAGTTTTTATCGATTTTTTTACATGTTTTAAGGTTAATTATGTAATTTGGACTTATAAATATATTTTTATTATATAAGGGTGTTTTTGGTATTTTGTAATTATTCTGTAAATTGTGAACCTCAGTTGGTGAATTGTAGTTTGGAGTCCGACCGAGGGATTGTGGTTGTGAATTTGGTGTTATTCTGAAATGTGTTTTCTTTGCAGGACCGCCTCTACTCTTTGAGTAGAGAGATGTCCATTTTACAAGGGAGGTTCTGCCGAATTTTCGGTAGAATTCTCGTAAAACGTGATTCCTATTCTAATTTTGTCTCCAAAATTCTAGATCGAGTTTTTAAAATTTTCGTTAAATTTATTTTGATTTCATGTTGTCATTTGTTTGTCTAGCTGCGCCGAGACCGAGGCCTAACGGATCAGGCCCATCGAATTTATCTCGTGGAGCGCTAACATGTGAGTTATTATATTGTATATATATGCATTGCATATAGGATGCATGACTTAGGATTTTTATTTTCATTATATGTTTAAACAGTAATTTAATTATAATATGATTTGGTATATTTTCGGTTTATTTTTAGTATATCTTGATATATAAATGTTTTTATATTTTCTATATACATTTAATATATCATTGGTATATTTAGAGTTTATTTTTTATATATGTATGTTAGATATTTAGGTTTATGTTTGTTATAATTTAATATTTATACATGATTTAAATGTGCATTGAACCATGATTATTTTATTAAATGATTAGTATAATTTAGGTTTATTCTTAAATAATTGCATGCTATATTATAAACCTACACTTAAATTATTTTTAAGTTTATTTTTGGTATATTTTTTATTTATTTCCAAATAAATACATGTTTTATTATTAAATTAAACCTAACACATTAGAGGTATATTTAGGGTTTATTTTTGATATATGCATGCTAGATAATTAGGTTTATTTTTAGTATATTTGTGAATATATGTTAAATCTAAACACATATTTAAATGAACATTTATACATAAATGTTTTATTAAATGATTTGTGTACTTAGGGCATATCTTTTGTATATTTAAATATATTTTTAAGAAAATGCATGTTATATTATTGTTATACATTTAAATTATTTTTAACAATATTAATGATTTATCTTTAGTTTATTTCATATTTTATTTGACATATATATATATATATATATATATATATATATGGTTGGTTTTACTATTATGAATATTATTCTACATTAATTATTTTTCGAATGAATGATTTATTCTAAGTGAAGGATATCAATAGAAGGTACTTCCTAGTAGGCAGCACTAAGGTCGTGTACGTATCGGTGCGAAAGAATAGGGTTGAGTGAGAGTTAATTTTGGGTGATTATAGTTGATTTAATTGATTTGACTAAGATTAATGGTATGTTAGATAGTGTGATTACGGGGCCAATCACACTCACAGTCAGACTGCTGGAGCTCGGTTGACTTAGTGTCTTAGGGCCAGTCTATTGTCTATAAGTGGATTGAATGATCTATTGGTTTGATTGAGATGTGAGGTGATAGATAGTGTGATTGCTGGAGCTCAGTTGACCAAGTGTCTCGGGGCCAATCACACTGACAGTCAGACTGCTGGAGCTCGATCGACTTAGTGTCTCGGGGCCAGTCTGCTGTCCAGATTGGAATAAGTATTCTATTTGGAATCAAGTGAGCCTGTAGGGTTAGAGTGATGATGGGATTGTTTGAGGTTGCTATTATTAGGGTTCTATGGATCCTTCATGATTTAAAACAAACATTTTCTACATTTAGTATATTTATAAAGGCAGAGTTTGGCATTCATGTGAAATGTGTGTATATACATACATATATAAGAATATCTGATTGTTATGGTTTAGTATGCATGTATATATAGTATAATAATTCACTCAGTGAGGTTTGACCCCCCTCGATTATTTTTTTTCAGGAGATCCCATATCTTCAGACCTTAGTTGTAGAGTTCCTCGCCGGTGTTCTTCAATCCCGGCTATTTTATGCAAATGTATATTCTGAACGCTAATTTGTATTCTAGAAACTACAGTAGTAGTGTTATTGTATCGAAAGAGTATTATATTATTTTGATATTGTATACTTTGAAAAATTTGTATTTGATTATTACGAATATATATACATTTATGAAAGGATTTGGAGAATTTATTTTATATATTGATTCAAAAAATTTTAATTATATCGTACTTTTTATTTATTTATCGTATGATTTTATTTTCTTAGGCTTGCTACGGGTTCCGGATTCGAAAGAATTCTCGTTCCCTAGTGCCGATCATGACTCCTAGTTTGAGTCGTGACACATGCAATCTAAACCATAACAACCAGGCATCCATATATTTATATACATATATACGAATTTCACACAAATGTCAAACTCTGCTTTTATATATATATAATAAATCCAGAAAATATTTATTTTAATACATGAAGAATCAAATAGAACCCTATTTAATCGCAACCTCAATCACAAACATCACTTTAGCTATATAGGCTCACTTAATTTCAAATTAATTCTCTTATTCCATTATGGACAGTAGACTGGCCCTGAGACACTAAGTCAACCAAGCTCCAACAATCTCACTGTTAGTGTGATTGGCCCCGAGACACTAGGTCAACCGAGCTCCAGCAATCACACTACTCAATCACATCAAACATATATCACCTCAAGTGATTCACAACTCAACCCTAAATCTATCGCACCGGTACATACACTGTCCTAGTACTGCCCACTAGGTGGCACATTCTATTGATATCCTTCAATTAAAATTAAACATACATATGGGAAAATAAATAATGCATAATAACATTCATAATAATAAAATAAACCATATATATACCAGAAATAAACTTAGTATATTTCAAGTATATATATGTTAAATAAATTCAAAATCAGCCTTAAAAATATGCTAAATAAAAACCAATAACATACTAGAATCATGTTAAATATATATCGAAAATATAACATGTATTTATTTTAAAATATATAAAAAATATACCTAACATATACTAAACATTTAATAAAATAATTCATGAATAAATACATATTAAAACATGAATATTCTAAATCATGCATCCTAAAGGCGATATATATATAGTATAATAACTCACTGATTCACACTCCACAAGACAGATTCGGAAGGGCTGGTCCGTTAGGTCTCGATCTCGATGCAACTAGAAAAATAAATAATAATATGATATTAGAATATATTCTAACTTTACGCTTCTAGGATTACTATAGAAAGACTCAATCAAAATTCCAAAACTAGATTCGGACCGGTTGTCACATTTTACGAGAAATCTACCAAAAATTCAGCAAAATCTCCTTTGTAAAATGGACGTCTCCCTACAAAAGTAGGGCCGATCCTGCACAGAAAATACACGTCTAAAATCACAAAGCACAACACCTCGAGTTGGGACCCCAAACTCCACAAATTCTCAACTGAGGTTCACAAATCATAGCCAACAATATTAAATCATAAAAAATCATAAAAAATCCATAAAAATATTAAAAACCTTTATTTTCCAACTAAAACATGTAATTCTAATTTTTAAATAATATTTGGTAATAAATTCATAAATGGAATAAAATTCCCATTTTACAATTAAATTAACATAAATTGCAAATAATTATTCAAATCACAACTTAACATCATAAGAATAATAAAATACCCATTTAAGTTCAAAATAATAAATAAATTTATTATTTACATAATATTCCAAAATTATCACAAATTAACTAATAAAATCTCAAATATTATACAATATTAATAAAAAACCAATTTCTCAAATAATTGACCTAAAATAGTTAAATTCACAACTAATTACTACGTAAATAGTTTAATTATATAATAAAACTAGTTTAAAACCCATTTTATCACCAAAATAGTAAATAATATATTATTTAAATATAATTTTTGAAAATTAGTATTAATTGGTTAAAGATTAAAAATAATTTTAATACTCTATATAATCATAAAATCATTTAAAATATAATATTTCACTATATTTTTAACAAAAATCCATAATTAACCTATATTTTCAAAAATTAGTATGAAATAGTTGAAAATAATAAATAATTTGTAAAAATCATTTTAATACCAATTATTAGTTCAAAATCATTTAAAACTTATAATTTAACCACAATTTCAACAAAAACTCATAATTAACTTATAAAATCAAAAATCACATAATACTAATAATTTCTCAAAAATTAAATAAAATTACTAAAAATTAATTTTATTAACACAAAAATTACTAACTTAATATACTAACTCTAATTACTCAAATTTCCCACCAAAAATATTAAAAAAAATATTTAACATAATTAACAAAAATTACAATTTATATTATTAAAATATTCAAAAATATCCATAATTAAAATTAACTAAAATAATTTCAAATCAACTAAGTACATATAAATCAATTAAAAAATAAATGAAATATTAAGAAATAAATTAAGCAAAAATTATATTAATTAACTAGAAATTAAAATAAATACAATAACTAATAAACAACTAACAATCTACTAACAAACAACTAGTAGTTAACTAGTAAACAATAAGAAAATAACCTAGAAATCAACCTCACAACTCAACTAAATCAGCCTATAACTCACCTAAATTGGAAATCTATGGCAAAAGAGGTTGCCGCTGCAAGTGCCAGAGTTGTTGCTGCTTATGCCGGAGCTATTGCTGCTGGTCTTCGTGCAAAAAGGAGAAGGAGGCTGCTGACTTCGTGCGAAGGCAACAAGGAAGGGAAGAAGAAGCCAATGATGGCTGCTACTGAGGAAGGACAACATAAAGAGAGGGGAAAGCAGGAGGAAGAATCGAGACTGAGATGGATTTTGGTAAGTTTGTGTTTTTTTGTTCTTTCTTTTTTTGTGTGTGTGTGTGTGTATATATATATATATATATACACCACATGGACACTGTAATAACCCTAGATTTTAAATTATTTTATTTTGAAATAGGATATGCAATGTTAATAATTTGAAAACCTATATTTGACTATTTTACTATTTTATGAATAATAATAATTATTTTACGTTTAATTTGTCACGACCCAAAACAGGGGCCATGACCGGCGCTAGGGAACGAGAATTCTTTTGAATCCGTAACCCGTAGCAAGCCTAAAAAAATAAAATAAAAGCAAGCAATAATAATAATAACATAAGTAAAATATTTTGCAGTGGAAATTAAAATCACAAATAAGATAAGTAAATATATATCAATGGATTTAAATCCTCATCTCATATATATAAATATTCCTTTAATACAAATCCAGTTCAAATATTTAAAGTACATAACTCACACAAATATAATACATAAACTCCATAACTATATACAACTATTGCAATGTCTAGATTATAAAATAAAACTCAGATAAGCAGTTTACATAATGAAGCCGGGGCGAAAGAAATTCTGCGTAAGGGTCTGCTACTGAGGTCTGAAAACGATGACTCTTTTGAAAAATAGTTAACGGAGGGGAGTCAGACCTCACTGAGTGAATTGTTATAATATATATACATGCATACTAAATGACAATGCACATAGTCAATAGTGTATATAATAAATATATATACAGGAAATTACACATAGATGCAGCAAATCATTTTTATATATTTTCTAAAAAATCACTGTTTATGAAGGATCAAATAGAACCCTAGAAAATCGTAACCTCAAACAGTGTTAGACAATACTCTAGCCATACAGGCTCACTTATTCCAAATATATTCAATTATTCCATTTGGACAGTAGACTGGCCCCGAGACATTAAGTCAACCGAGCTTTAGCAGTCTGACTATCAGTGTGATTGGCCCCGAGACACTTGGTCAACCGAGCTCCAGCAATCACACTCCCAAATCATATCTCACATATCAATTAATCAAATCCAATCCATATCCATAAATAGGTTAGTAATATAGCCTAGATGCTATTAGCGTACCGGTACGTACTCGGTCCTAGTGTTGCCCACTAGGTAACACGTTCTATTGATATCCTTCATTTTAAATACAAAACATACATTCATAAATAATGATGCATGAATTTCAATAAAATAGCAACATAAACCATATATATACTAGAAATATACCAAAAGTAAACCAGGTATATTTCGAGTATACATACGTCAAATAAATCCAATATAATTCTAAAATAAACTAGAAATATATTTAAAAATATTTTAAGTATAAATGTTTAATAAAACATGCATATAATTTAAAATATATCAAAATATATAAAAAATATACCAAAAGTAAACCTAAGCAATTATTAAGTCATTTATGCATATTTTATCAAAATAAACCATACATTTTCTAAAACATGCACCCTAAAACATATATATATAAAATAACAACTCACTGTTTATTGCGCTCCACGAGATGGGTCTGACGGGCCTGGTCCACTAGGCCTCGGTCTCGGCACAACTAAACAAACAAACGACAACAGATGTCAGAATAAATCTAACAGAAATTCTTAGAAACTAGACACAGAATTAGAATGAAAATTCGACCGGACATCATGTTTTACGAGAATTCTACCAAAAATTCGGTAGAACCTCCCCTGTAAAACGGACATCTCTCTACTCAAAGAGTAGAGCCGGTCCTGCAAAGAAACACACTTTGAAAATAGACACAAAATTCACAACCACAATCCCTCGGTCGGACTCCAAACTACAATTCACCGATCAAGGTTCATAATTCACATAACACTATAGAAATATCGAAAATGCCCTTTAATAGTAAAAATACATTTTATAAATCCAATTTACGTAATTAACCCTAAAATATATTAAAAACCGATAAAAACTCATTTATTTAGAAAAATCGTATTATATATATAATTTGAAAATAATTTACGAAAAATAGTTTTAATTAGTTAAAAATACTAAATAATTTTTAGAAATCATTTTTATACCCTAAATAACTATTAAAACCAATTTAATTACATTTTTAACCAATTTAGTGTCAAATTACCAAAATACCCCTATATATAAATTTACTAAAATTAGTCAAAAATTCACCAAAAATAGTATAATTACTCAAAATTAATTTTCTCAACATATAATTCAATAATATCAATAAATATACTCAATTAACCAATTAATTTTAATTAAACACATAATTAACCCTATTTTTCAAAATTACATAAACTTAATAAATTCCAAATAAATATATAAAAATTCACAAAAATTAAAAATAAATTTCTAAAATGCATTTCAACACCTATAATAATCATAAAACACAATTTCATAATTTAATCAATAAATTTTCGAAAATTAGAAAATATTAATAAAATAATCAAAAATACCCAAAAATCAAAATAATTTCCAAAAATTCCAAAAAAATTTCCACATGTATATTGAGCTACAAGTATCAAATTTTGTGAAGGGATTTTTCTTTAATCAATCAAATTTAAGCTAAAAAAATTTGAAACCCTAATAGGCCGAAATGAAGAAATTGAAACCTAGAAAAATCTAGACCATTTTAAGTGAAAAAAAGCTTGGAATCACACTCATCGGAGCTCAAGGAGAAGATAGAGACTGGTGGCGTCGAGTTTGGTGGTCGGAATCACATCGATCGGAGCTTGGTCGAGTTTCGGCTATTCTTGGCTTTTTCGGCCAAAACACACCGGAATAGGGAGCTTCAGGCATCGGGAAAGGCTGGAGGTGGAGAAGGAAGGATGAGAGGCACACCAATGGCAAGAAAACCAGCTTGGAACGACTGCAAATGGAGGAAAATGGCGTCGGGCGTTTTGGAGGGGAAGAATGGCAAAGTTGTAAATATATCAAACTTTTTGATTTTGATTAAAAATTAAGTATATATGTATATATATATATATATATATCTACACTATATATTATTATATTATATTATCTCACACACATTTAATACTCACCACACATATATTTTAATATATAATACACATATATAATTAATTAATTAATATTAAAACTAAATAATAAATTACATTATTGACTTTTTATTTTATGAGTTAATATATATATATATATATATATATATATATATATATATATATATATGCACATATATAATTAGGGTTTAATATTAATATTATGTGTGTATATTATTAAATTATGATATGTAATATATATATATATATATGTGTGTGTGTGTGTGTATGTATATATTTGTGAATATATAAGTGTGTGGTGTGTGAATTTAGTGTAATATAATAATATATGTTATAATATATAGTTTATTAAAGTTATATTATATAGTTTTATGTATAAATATATACAAAACAAAAACCTCCCCATTATTTTCTTCTCTCACCCCGATCCTTACCATCACCGATTTTTCGACCGTTAGAGTGCCTCCTGCCCTTCCGCCGTAAACCACCCCTCCCTCTGCCAGCTTTGTCACCTTCTTCTTCCTCTCCGATCACCGTTTCCAGCTCTGGTAGTAGCAGCGGTAGAGAATCAGTTTCTCATTGTTCTCTTTCTTCCTGCCACCAAATCGAACGTTTCCAGTGCCGTTAGACTCCTGGATCTTCGAGGAGGTTGATTCCAAGCTCCTTTCATCTTGAAATCGCATTTTGGTAGGGTCTTTTGCTCATTTTCAATTTTGGGCATTTTAGGGTTTTTGATTTTTTTTTTAGAATTCTTGCTTGATTTATGAAAAATCCCTTTACAAAAGTTGATCTGTCACGACCCAAATTAGGGGTCATGACCGGTGCTAGGGAACGGGAATTCTTTTAAATCCAGAACCCGTAGCAAGCCTTAGAAAATAAAATCATGCAATAATTAAATAAAAATACGATAGAATTAAAATTTTTTGAATCAATATATAATATAAATACTTCAAATCCTTCTCAATGAATATATCTTCATATAGTAATAAAATACAAATTTTCAGAGTATATAATATTAAAACAATACAATAACACTACTACTGCAGTTTTTAGAATACAAATCAAAGTTCAAAATATACGTTTGCATAAAATGGCCAGGACTGAAGAACACCGATGAGGAACTCTACAACTAAAGTCTGATGATATGGGATCTCCTGAAAAAAAAATAATTGAGGGGGTCAGACCTCACTGAGTGAATTATTATACTATATATACATACAATCTAAACCATAACAATCAGACATTCTTATATATATATATATATATATATATATATATATATATATATATACACACACACACATACAGTTCACACAAATGTCAAACTCTGCTTATATAAATATATAAAATGCAGAAAAAATTTATTTTAATTCATGAAGGATCCATAAAACCCTAATAATAGCAACCCCAATCAACCCCATCATCACTCTAGCCATACAGGCTCACTTGATTCCAAATAGAACACTTATTCCAAACTGGACAACAGATTGGCCCCGAGACACTAAGTCGATTGAGCTCTAGCAGTCTGGCTATTAGTGTGAGTGGCCCCGAGACCCCTGTTCAACCGAGCTCCAGTAATCATACTATTCATCACCTCACATCTCTATCAACCCAATAGATCATTCATTCCACTATGGACAGTAGACTGGCTCCGAGACACTAAGTCAATCGAGCTCTAACAGTTTGACTATCAGTGTGATTGGCCTTGAGACCCCTGGTCAACCGAGCTACAGTAATCAAACTATCTAACATACCATTAATCTTAGTCAAATCCATCAAATCAATTATAATCACCACAATTATTTCTCACTCAACCCTTATCTATTGCACCAGTACGTACATGGTCTTAGTGCTGCCTACTAGGAAGCATGTTCTATTAATATCCTTCATTTAAATAAATCATTCATTCAGAAAATAATTAATATAGAACAATATTCATAATAGAAAAATCAACCATATATATATATATATATATACAAAAAAATACCTAAAATTTACCCAGTATATTTCGGGTATATATATGTATATGTCAAATAAAATATGAAATAAACTAAAGATAAATCATTAATATAATTAAAAATAATTTAAATGTGTAATAATAATATAACATACATTTTCTTAAAAATATACCTAAATATACAAAAGATATGCCCTAAGTACACAAATCATTTAATAAAACATTTATGTATAAATGTTCATTTAAATATGTGTTTAGGTTTAACATATATTCACATTCTACCAAAATAACCTAATTTTCTAGCATGCATAAATCACAATTAAATCCTAAGTATACCACTAATGTTTTAGGTTTCAATTAATAATAAAACATACATTTATTTGGGGAAATATATCAAAAATATACCAAAATAAAACTTAAAAATAATTTAAGTGTGGGTTTATAATTTAGCATGCAATTATTTAAGAATAAATTTAAAATCTATTGAAACTATACCTAAAGTATACTAATCATTTAATAAAATAATTATGTCTAAATGAGCATTTTAAACATGTATATATATTAAAATGTATTAAACATAAACCTAAATATTTAATGTGCATATACCAAAATATCATTAATAATTATTTAAGATGCATATATATATATAAAAGTACAACCCTAGATATACCAAAAATATTATAACTTAAATCACTTTAACGACATAAAATGAAAATAAAAACCCTAAGTGATGCATCCTATATGCAATGCATATATATATATATATATATATATATATATATATATATATATATAGTATAATAACTCACATGTTAGCACTCCACGAGAAAAACTCGGTGGGCCTGATTCGTTAGGCCTCGATCTCAGCGCAACTAAACAAACAAATGACAACATGAAATCAGAATAAATTTAACGAAAATTTTAAAGACTCGTTCTAGAATTTTAGACACAGAATTAGAATAGGGATTTGACCGGACATCACATTTTATGAGAATTCTACCGAAAATCCAGAAGAACCTCTCTTATAAAATGGACATCTCTCTATTCAAAGAGTAGAGCCGGTCTATAATATCCTGAGTTTTTAAAATATTTTAAACTACATCGGGATATGCAGTGTTAATAGTTTTGTATATAATTATGATATTTTTATGAGTTGATATTTATTTAAAGCTTATTTTAATTATTTTATGTTATTTTAAGTATCTTTACGTAAAATTTTCCCGAGAATTTTATTTTCGGGGAAATTAACACGTAAATAATTTAGTATTAATTATTTTAAATAATTTCATGAATTTGCATGAACTCATATATATTTTTAAAGTGCTAAAATAAAGTGTATATATGTGTATATATTTAAATTAAACTAGGGTTTAATTAATTACCCTAATTTTTATTATTTATTATTTAGTTTTAATATTATTTAATTATTTTTAAGTGTATAAAATTGTTAATATATTAAATTATATGTGTGTGGGAGTTTATATTATTATAATATATAGTGTGATTATATATATATACATATATACATATATACATAATATATAGTTTAAAAATCAAAAGTTTGCCAAAATTACCAAACTGCCCCTCCCTCCTCCTTCCTCTTCCCGATCGTCCCCTTCTTCCTGCGGTCGTTGTCACGCTGTTTCTTCATCATCGGTGTGTCTCCCGGCGTGCCACCTTCGTCCTCAGCCAGCTCCACCGCCTTCTCTTCCTTCTTCGGCGCCGTTTGAAGCTTGTTTTGGTCGGAAGACCAAAACTTGAAGCTAACGTCGATCAGTGTGATTCTGACCACCATTTTCAACACTGCCAGTATCTATCTTCTCCTTGAGCTCCGGTGAGTGTGATTCCAAGCTTTGTTGCACTTAAAATGGTCTAGATTTGCCTAGGTTTTGATTTTGCAATTTCAACCTATTAGGGTTCTTGATTTTTTTGAGCTTCAACTTGATTGATTCATGAAAAATTCCTTCACAAAATTTGATCCTAGTAGCTTAATATTCATGTGGGAATTTTTTTAGAATTTTTGGAATTTATTTTGATTTTTGGGTATTTTTTTATTATTTTATTATTAATTTCTAATTTTTGAAAATTAATTAATTAAATTATGAAATTATGTTTTATGGTAAATATAGATTTTTAAATGAATTATAGAAATTTATTTTGAATTTTTGTGAATTTTTATGTATTTATTTTGAATTTATTTAGTTTATGTAATTTTGAGAAAATAGGATTAATTATATGTTTAATTGAAATTTATTCGTTAATTGAGTATATTTATTGATATTATTGAAAAATATTTTGAGAAAATTAATTTTGTGCAATTATATTATTTTTGGTGAATTTTTGGATTAATTTTAGTATATTTATATATATATGGGTATTTTGGTAATTTTACCCTAAATTGACTAAAAATGTAATTAAATTGATTTTAATAGTTATTTAGGATATAAAAATGGTTTCTAAAAATTATTTAGTATTTTTAACTAATTAAAACTATTTTTCATAAATTATTTTCAATTATATATATAATATACGATTTTTCTAAATAAATGAGTTTTTATCGATTTTTACTGTGTTTTAGGGTTAATTACGTAATTTCTACTTATAAAATGTATTTTTATTATATAAGGGTGTTTTTGGTATTTTGTAAATATTCTGTGATTGTGGACCCCGGTCGGTGATTTGTAGTTTGGAGTCCGACCGAGGGATTGTGGTTGTGTTTTGTGTTTATTTTCGAAGTATGTTTCTTTACAGGACTGGCTCTACACTTTGAGTAGAGAGATGTCTGTTTTACTGGGGAAGTTCTGTCGAATTTTGGGTAGAATTCTCGTAAAACGTGATATCCGGTCGAGCTTTAATCCTAATTCTGTCTCTAGTATTCTAAATCGAGTCTTTAGAACTTTTGTTAGATTTGTTCTGATTCCTGTCATTTTTGTTTGTTTAGTTGTGCCGAGACCGAGGCCTAGTGGACCAGGCCCATCGGACCCATCTCGAGGAGCGCAATAATTGTGAGTTACTATTCTATATATATATGCTCTAGGGTGCATGATTTTAGAAATCTATGTTTTTGTCACGACCCAAAACAGGGGCCATGACCGGCGCTAGGGAACGAGAATTCTTTCGAATCCGGAACCCGTAGCAAGCCTAAAAATAAAATAAATATGCAATAATAACCATAAAAATATAATATGCAGCGGAAAATAAAAAAAATCATAAATATTACAATATCATCCATATCAACTGGATTTAATTCAAAACTCATCACATCGCATATATAATCTCATAAATGTATAATCTTTATACAAATCCAGTTTTACTATAATACATCTCTTTAAAACAAATACTTTATTTCACAACTACTGCAGTGTCTAGATAAAATAAATAAGACTCAAGTATATAATTTACATAAAGAAGCCGGGGCGGAAGAAATCCGGCGTATCGACCTGCTACTGAGGTCTGAGGAAGTTGACTCTCCTGAAAAATAGTCAACGGAGGGGAGTCAGACCTCACTGAGTGAATTACTATAATACATATACATACACTCTAAGTGATAATGCATACAGTCAACAGTATATGAGTAATATGTATATATACAGGCAAGTTCATACAGATGTAGAAAAATCATTTTATATATTTTATCTAAAAATCAACTTTTATGAAGGATCACATAGAACCCTAGAATATCGCAACCTCAGAAAAATAGTGTTAAACAACACTCTAGCCATACAGGCTCACTTATCCAAATATATCCACTTAATCCATTTGGACAGTAGACTGGCCCCGAGACACTAAGTCAACCGAGCTCCAGCAGTCTGACTGCCAGTGTGATTGGCCCCGAGACACTTGGTCAACCGAGCTCCAGCAATCACACCCACAAACCACATCTCACATATATCAATAATCATAATCAAATCGATATCCACAAATAGTCAGTAATAAAGCCTAAATACTATAGGCGTACCGGTACGTACTCGGTCCTAGTGCTGCCCACTAGGTAGCACGTTCTATTGATATCCTTCATTCTTAAATATAAAACATTCATTCACAAAAATAAATGATGCATGGATATAAATGAAATAGCAATATAAACCATATATATACCGAAAATATACCAAACATAAACCTGGTATATTTTGAGTATATATATGTCAAATAAATCCAATCAAATCATGAATTAAACTAAAAATATATTTAAAAACATTTTAAATATATTTTATTAATAAAACATGTATATAATTTATTATATACCAAAAATATACCAAAAATATACTTGAATATAAATCATGTTATTTATGCATATTTAGTCAAAATAAAACATGCATTTTCTAAATCATGCATCCTAAGCATATATATATAATATAGTAACTCACCTAATGCGCTCCACGAGACGGGTCCGACGGGCCTGGTCCACTAGCCCTCGGTCTCGGCGCAACTAAACAAGAAATAATTAATCGACATCAGAATAACCCTAACAGAAATCCTAGAATTCAATCTAGAGTATTCAACACAGAATCGGAAATTAGGGTTCGACTGGATATCACGTTTTACGAGAATTCTACCGGAAATCCGGCAGAACCTCCCCTGTAAAACGGACATCTCTCTACTCAAAAGAGTAGAGCCGACCCTGCAAAGAAAATACACTTCAAAAATAACACCACAATCAATCACAACCCCTCGGTCGGACTCTAGACTACAATCTGTCGACCGGGGTCCACAAACACAGAATATATATTCAAATATACCAAAAATATCCTTAAATCATAAAAATACATTTCATACGTAGAAATTACATAATAAATCTTGAAACACTGTAAAAACCGATTAAAACTCATTTTATTAGAAAAACCGTATATTATATATATAATTGAAAATAATTCCCGGAAAATAGTTTTAATTAGTTAAAAATACTAAATATTTTGTAGAAATCATTTTTATACCTTAAATAAATATTAAAACCAATTAAATTACATTTTTAGACAATTTAGGGTAAAATTACCAAAATACCCCTATATATATATATATATATACCTAAATTACTTCAAAAATTCACCAAAAATCATACAATTATCCAAAATTAATTTTCTCAACATATTTATCAATAATATCAATAATTAAACTCAATTAACCAATTAAATTCAATTTAAAACACAATTAACTTAATTTTACAAAATCACATAAACTTCAATAATTAAAAATAAATACTTAGAAATTCATAAAAATTCCAAATAAATTTCTATAATTCATTTCAACACCTAATTCAACCATAAACTCCAATTTCATAATTTAAATAATTAATTTCCGAAAATTAGAAAATAATATTAAAATATTCAAAAATACCCAAAAATCCAAACAACCTCCAAAAATTCTGTAAAAATTCATACATGAAGATTAAGCTACCAGGAACAACATTTGTGAAGGAATTTTCCATGAATCATCCAAATCGAAGCTCAAAAAAATCGAAAACCCAAAGAGGCTGAAATTTTCAAATCGAAACCTAAGCAATTCTAGACCATTTTAGCTCAAACCAAAGCTAGAATCACACTCACCGGAGCTCAAGGAGAAGATAGAGACCGGCGGTGTCGAAAACGGTGGCCGGAGGAGGGAGAAACGGCGGTGAGGAAATGGTGGTCGGCGTCGGGCGCGGGAGAGAAAGAAGAAGAAAAAGAAAAAGAAAAAGAAAGAAAAGGAAAGAAAAAGAAAAAGAAAAAGAAAGAAAAAGGAAAAGAAAAAGAAGAAAAAAAAAAAAAGAAAATAAATAAAATAAATTAAAATAATTAAATATTAATAAATAATTAATAATAAAATAATAAATTTTAATAATTTAATAATAAATAAAATAATCAAATAATAATAAATAAATAATAAAATATTAGGGTAATAATAAACCCTAATTAAATAAATATACACACACAGGCTTTATGTAATAATTTAAAAATATGTATGAGTTCATGCAAACCCGTAAATACATTTAAAATAATTAATAATACATTGTTTACGTGGAAATTTCCCCGAAAATGAAAGTCCTGGGAAAATTTTATGTAAAATACTGAAAATAAGACACAGTAATTAAAATAGGTTTAAAATACATATTAACTCATAAAAATATCGTATAATGCATAAAAATTATTGACACTGTATATCCCGGTACAGTGTAAAAATATTTTTTAAAAAACACGGGATATTACAGTCTTCCCCCCTTACAAGAATTCGTCCCTGAATTCCAAAAAGAAGATTACAGAATCAGGAAGGAAAGAGATACGGGTAAGAAGCTCGCATCTCAGCTTCAGTCTCCCACGTATGCTCTTCAACTCTGTCGCTACGCCACAAAACCTTGACCATCGGAATCTGCTTCGATCGCAACTGTCGAACTTGAAAATCAACGATCGCCACAGGTTCTTCCACAAACGTCAAATCTTCACTCACTTCCACACTGTCAGGTTGCAACACATGTGAAGGATCTGAGATATACTTCCTCAACATCGAGATATGAAATACTGGATGCACTTGTGACATACTCGGAGGCAAATCCAACCGATATGCAACAGTGCCAATTCTCTCCAGAATCTCAAACGGTCCAATATATCTCGGTGCTAACTTACCCTTCCTGCCAAATCTCATCACACCCTTCATCGGAGATACTTTCAGAAAAACGAAATCTCCAACCTGAAACTCCACATCTCTGCGCCTAGGATCCGCATAACTCTTCTGTCTGCTAACTGCGGTCTCTAACCTGCGCTTGATCACGGCGACTTTCTCTGCAGCATCTTGAACCATCTCTGGTCCAGTCAAAGCTCTCTCACCAATCTCATCCCAACTCAACGGGGATCTACACTTCCTTCCATACAACGCCTCATATGGTGCCATACCAATACTGCTATGGTAGCTGTTATTATATGCAAACTCAACAAGCGACAAATGATCATCCCAGCTACCTCTCAAATCCATGACACACATCCTCAACATATCTTCCAGTGTCTAGATCGTCCTCTCAGACTGACCATCTGTCTGAGGATGAAAAGTAGTACTGAAATCCAACCTAGTGCCCATCGCTTCCTGCAACTTCTGCCAAAAACGAGAAGTAAACACCGAACCTCTGTCTGACACAATGGACACAGGTACTCCATGAAGGCATACAATATGCTTCACGTACAACTTCGCCAATCTAGCAACTGAATATGTGGCTTTCACAGGCAAGAAATGTGCAGACTTCGTCAATCTGTCTACAATCACCCAGATGGAATCGTATCCATCCTTCGAACGAGGTAAACCGACCACAAAATCCATAGCTATCCTTTCCCACTTCCACTCGGGAATAGGAAGAGGCTGAAGCTTCCCAGAAGGCTTCTGATGTTCGGCTTTCACTTGCTGACACGTCAAGCACTTAGCAACATAATCAGCAACATCCTTCTTCAATCCATCCCACCAGTATAGATCTCTGATACTGTGGTACATCTTAGTAACACCAGGATGAACGCTGTAAGCTGTAGAATGTGCTTCCTCTAAGATCTCCTCTCTCAAATCATCCACATCAGGAACACACAATCTACCACTGATCCACAACACACCATCATCATCGAGTGTGAAATCAGTGAACTTCCCTGCTCTGACATTCTCTGCAAGCTCTTCTAGAATAGGATCTCGGCTCTGAGCTGCTTTAATCCTATCCCTTAGCACAGATCGTACTTTAAACTGAGCTAACAGTCCACCTGATCTACTGATCTTCATCATCAGACCTTGATCCACCATCAGATGCAATTCCTGGATCAATGGTCTCCTCTCAACACCGATGTGAGCAAGACTACCTGAAGACTTCCTACTCAAGGCATCTGCTACCACATTAGCTTTACCCGGATGGTAAAGAATCTCGCAATCATAATCCTTTAACAGTTCCAACCATCTTCTCTGCCTCAAATTCAAATCTCGCTGCTGGAAAATGTACTTAAGGCTCTTGTGATCAGTAAATATCTCACAAGTCACCCCGTACAAATAATGTCTCCAAATCTTCAAAGCAAAGATCACTGCAGCCATCTCAAGATCATGTGTAGGATAGTTCTGCTCATGCTTCTTCAACTGCCTCGAAGCATAGGCTATCACCCTTCCATTCTGCATCAACACACAACCAAAACCAATTCTAGAGGCATCACAGTAAACTGTGAACTTATCCACACTATTAGGCAAAGCTAATACTGGCGCTGTGGTCAACTTCTCCTTCAACAACTGAAAACTATTCTCACAAGCTTCTGACCACTCGAATCTAACATTCTTCTGAGTCAAGCGAGTCATAGGGGCTGCTATCCTGGAAAAATCCTGCACAAACCGCCTATAATACCCGGCTAAACCCAGAAAACTCTGAATCTCAGTAACTGAAGTAGGTCTAGGCCACTCAGATACTGCTTCAATCTTCTGTGGATCAACCTGAATACCTTCTTTAGACACTACGTGTCTAAGAAAAGAAACACTCTCCATCCAGAAATCACACTTCGAGAATTTAGCATAAAGCTGATGATCTCTCAGTGTCTGTAGTACAATCCTCAAGTGATATACGTGCTCTTCCATACTCCTCGAATATACTAGTATATCATCAATGAAGACTACCACAAACTGATCCACATACGGTCGGAATACTCTGTTCATCAGGTCCATAAAAGTTGCTGGTGCATTAGTCAAACCAAAAGACATCACCAGAAACTCATAATGACCATATCGAGTGCGGAATACTGTCTTAGGAATATCAGCTTCACTGATCCGCAGCTGATGATAACCCGACCTCAAGTCAACCTTAGAAAAGAACTGTGCACCCTGGAGCTGATCAAATAAATCATCTATCCTCGGGAGAGGATACTTGTTCTTCACTGTCACCTTATTAAGCTCTCTGTAGTCAATGCACAGTCTCAGGGTACCATCCTTCTTCTTCACAAACAAGACTGGTGCACCCCAAGGAGAAACACTAGGTCTGATGAAACCCTTATCCAACAACTCTTGCAACTGCTCCTTCAACTCTCTCAACTCTGCAGGAGCCATACGATAGGGTGGCATAGATATAGGAGTAATACCTGGAACCACATCTATACAGAACTCAATCTCTCTATGAGGTGGTAAACCTGGCAACTCCTCGGGAAAAACATCAGGAAACTCACAAGCAACAGGAACATCTGTGAGTGACAACTTCTCCACTGACGTATCCCTAACCAATGCCAAAAACCCCTGACAACCTTTCCTCAACAACTTCCTAGCTGAAATAACAGAAATAAGATTCTGAGGTGCTGAACTCCTGTCACCAACAAACTTAAATTCTACTTCACCAGGAATTCTGAAAATCACCTCCTTATTCCTGCAATCAACCACGGCATAATGCTGAGACAACCAATCCATTCCCAAAATAACATCAAACTCCATCACATCCAACAAAATCAAATCAACGGGTAATTCTCTATTTCCCACGAGAACTGGACAACCAGAAAGAACAATATCGGCGTCCAAAGAATCGCTCAGAGGAGTGGCAACAGACAAGGGAAAAGCCATCCTCGAAGCTTGCCAACAAGATTTAGAAGCAAAAACAGGAGAAACAAACGAATGCGTGGCACCCGGATCAAACAAAACCAAAGCATCCAGGTAACAAACAGAAAGAATACCTGCCACGACTGCATTAGATGCCTAAGCATCTTGCTGAGTCAGATGAAAAACTCTGGCCTGGCCTCGACCTCCCTGCTGACTGGTAGAAGCCTGGCCAACACCTCGGGTACCTCCTCTCGTACCTCTACCACGACTCTGCTGTGGAACAAACTGAGTAGAACTCTGATGCTGAGCTGGTGGCAACTGAAATGGCACGGGTGCTGCACTAGCAATCGACTGCTGTGGGAATCGCGGAATCTGCTGCTGCTGATATCCGGGGTAAGGACACGATCTGGCAAAATGTCCTGTCTGCCCGCATCTGAAACATGTCAACGGTGTCAGATAACACGGTCCCTGATGGACTCTACCACAAGTCTGACAAACACTGGCCGCTGATCCAGAACTACGACCACTGCTGCTGCTCGAAGCACCTGACCCAAATCTAAACGATCTACACTGACCTCCACGACCATGTCTACTGCTCCGATGCACTCGCTGCTGCTGTCTCTGACTCTGCTGAGTCGAACCTCGCTGCTGACTACTCGAACCAACATGAAAACTCGAATACGGAGTAGCCTGCAATCCACTCGACTGAACTCCCAACTAGTAATAATCAGGCATCGCTCCCTGCCTAACTAACCTCAGCTCAATCTCCTTAGCTAGCTCAATCACCGACTCGAGAGTAAGACCTGTTGTAGGCATACCAGCAAAAGCTGAACCCAAACCAGTAACATAGGTAGTAACCACGAAATACTGATCTCGCATCAGATCCTCAGCATATCTACCCAGACGAAGGAACTCTCGGGTATACTCCTCTACTGATCGATCTCCACGAGAAATACTAGTCAATCGAAGACGATAGCTCAAACGAAGAGGCTCTGGACAAAATCTCCTCATGAATCGCTCTCGAAACTGAGCCCATGTCATCGTCATCATATAGGGCTGGATCATCTGAATGAACCAATCCAAGGCTGGTCCCTCGACAGACAACTCAACAATCATGATCCTCTGGTACTCGGTATGAGCAGTCCGAGTCCTAGTCTCAATCGCATGCAGAAAATCTAAAGGATCAGAAGTACCATCAAAAGCAATCCTGCCAACTCTGGCATAGAACAAAGCTGCCTCAGGGTCAGACATACCCTGCTGATAGGCAGGCTGAACAGGCTGAACAACTGGAGGAACAGGAACATCAAACTCAGGCTCAACAGGCTCCTCGTCCTGTAACTCTCTCTGCCTACGGCGACCTGCCGCTCCTCGAGGTCTACCCCTGCCACGACCTCTACGTCTAACTGGCTGCTTAGGAGGTAAAACCTCGTCCTGAAAAGACTCATCATCCTCGGCCTCAACGACCGGTGGAGCGACACGCGCTCGCCTCCTCATTCTGAAAAGACAAACGGAAAGATTCAGACAAAACAGACAACGGAGGAATAACACTGAAAACTACAGCAAGGAATACTCATCAAGACATACTCGAACCTAATACACTGCAGTAGTCTAACAGAAAACACAACTTTAAAACTAGGGCCACAACTCACAAAACTAAGCCCTGACACAGAACTCCATTCTGATACGAACTTCGCTCTGATACCAACTTTGTCACGACCCAAAACAGGGGCCATGACCGGCGCTAGGGAACGGGAATTCTTTCGAATCCGGAACCCGTAGCAAGCCTAAAAATAAAATAAATATGCAATAATAACCATAAAAATATAATATGCAGCGGAAAATAAAAAAAATCATAAATATTACAATATCATCCATATCAACTGGATTTAATTCAAAACTCATCACATCGCATATATAATCTCATAAATGTATAATCTTTATACAAATCCAGTTTTACTATAATACATCTCTTTAAAACAAATACTTTATTTCACAACTACTGCAGTGTCTAGATAAAATAAATAAGACTCAAGTATATAATTTACATAAAGAAGCCGGGGCGGAAGAAATCCGGCGTATCGACCTGCTACTGAGGTCTGAGGAAGTTGACTCTCCTGAAAAATAGTCAACGAAGGGGAGTCAGACCTCACTGAGTGAATTACTATAATACATATACATACACTCTAAGTGATAATGCATACAGTTAACAGTATATGAGTAATATGTATATATACAGGCAAGTTCATACAGATGTAGAAAAATCATTTTATATATTTTATCTAAAAATCAACTTTTATGAAGGATCACATAGAACCCTAGAATATCGCAACCTCAGAAAAATAGTGTTAAACAACACTCTAGCCATACAGGCTCACTTATCCAAATATATCCACTTAATCCATTTGGACAGTAGACTGGCCCCGAGACACTAAGTCAACCGAGCTCCAGCAGTCTGACTGCCAGTGTGATTGGCCCCGAGACACTTGGTCAACCGAGCTCCAGCAATCACACCCACAAACCACATCTCACATATATCAATAATCATAATCAAATCGATATCCACAAATAGTCAGTAATAAAGCCTAAATACTATAGGCGTACCGGTACGTACTCGGTCCTAGTGCTGCCCACTAGGTAGCACGTTCTATTGATATCCTTCATTCTTAAATATAAAACATTCATTCACAAAAATAAATGATGCATGGATATAAATGAAATAGCAATATAAACCATATATATACCGAAAATATACCAAACATAAACCTGGTATATTTTGAGTATATATATGTCAAATAAATCCAATCAAATCATGAATTAAACTAAAAATATATTTAAAAACATTTTAAATATATTTTATTAATAAAACATGTATATAATTTATTATATACCAAAAATATACCAAAAATATACTTGAATATAAATCATGTTATTTAT
Organism: Mallotus nudiflorus; assembly: GCA_947683625.1. NCBI lineage: Eukaryota > Viridiplantae > Streptophyta > Magnoliopsida > Malpighiales > Euphorbiaceae > Mallotus > Mallotus nudiflorus. The sequence goes on along the minus strand of CANTUR010000031.1, from coordinate 84,883 downwards.
GCATATTTAGTCAAAATAAAACATGCATTTTCTAAATCATGCATCCTAAGCATATATATATAATATAGTAACTCACCTAATGCGCTCCACGAGACGGGTCCGACGGGCCTGGTCCACTAGCCCTCGGTCTCGGCGCAACTAAACAAGAAATAATTAATCGACATCAGAATAACCCTAACAGAAATCCTAGAATTCAATCTAGAGTATTCAACACAGAATCGGAAATTAGGGTTCGACTAGATATCACGTTTTACGAGAATTCTACCGGAAATCCGGCAGAACCTCCCCTGTAAAACGGACATCTCTCTACTCAAAAGAGTAGAGCCGACCCTGCAAAGAAAATACACTTCAAAAATAACACCACAATCAATCACAACCCCTCGGTCGGACTCCAGACTACAATCTGTCGACCGGGGTCCACAAACACAGAATATATATTCAAATATACCAAAAATATCCTTAAATCATAAAAATACATTTCATACGTAGAAATTACATAATAAATCTTGAAACACTGTAAAAACCGATTAAAACTCATTTTATTAGAAAAACCGTATATTATATATATAATTGAAAATAATTCCCGGAAAATAGTTTTAATTAGTTAAAAATACTAAATATTTTGTAGAAATCATTTTTATACCTTAAATAAATATTAAAACCAATTAAATTACATTTTTAGACAATTTAGGGTAAAATTACCAAAATACCCCTATATATATATATATACCTAAATTACTTCAAAAATTCACCAAAAATCATACAATTATCCAAAATTAATTTTCTCAACATATTTATCAATAATATCAATAATTAAACTCAATTAACCAATTAAATTCAATTTAAAACACAATTAACTTAATTTTACAAAATCACATAAACTTCAATAATTAAAAATAAATACTTAGAAATTCATAAAAATTCCAAATAAATTTCTATAATTCATTTCAACACCTAATTCAACCATAAACTCCAATTTCATAATTTAAATAATTAATTTCCGAAAATTAGAAAATAATATTAAAATATTCAAAAATACCCAAAAATCCAAACAACCTCCAAAAATTCTGTAAAAATTCATACATGAAGATTAAGCTACCAGGAACAACATTTGTGAAGGAATTTTCCATGAATCATCCAAATCGAAGCTCAAAAAAATTGAAAACCCAAAGAGGCCGAAATTTTCAAATCGAAACCTAAGCAATTCTAGACCATTTTAGCTCAAACCAAAGCTAGAATCACACTCACCGGAGCTCAAGGAGAAGATAGAGACCGGCGGTGTCGAAAACGGTGGCCGGAGGAGGGAGAAACGGCGGTGAGGAAATGGTGGTCGGCGTCGGGCGCGGGAGAGAAAGAAGAAGAAGAAGAAAAAGAAAAAGAAAGAAAAGGAAAGAAAAAGAAAAAGAAAAAGAAAGAAAAAGGAAAAGAAAAAGAAGAAAAAAAAAAAAGAAAATAAATAAAATAAATTAAAATAATTAAATATTAATAAATAATTTATAATAAAATAATAAATTTTAATAATTTAATAATAAATAAAATAATCAAATAATAATAAATAAATAATAAAATATTAGGGTAATAATAAACCCTAATTAAATAAATATACACACACAGGCTTTATGTAATAATTTAAAAATATGTATGAGTTCATGCAAACCCGTAAATACATTTAAAATAATTAATAATACATTGTTTACGTGGAAATTTCCCCGAAAATGAAAGTCCCGGGAAAATTTTACGTAAAATACTGAAAATAAGACACAGTAATTAAAATAGGTTTAAAATACATATTAACTCATAAAAATATCGTATAATGCATAAAAATTATTGACACTGTATATCCCGGTACAGTGTAAAAATATTTTTAAAAAACACGGGATATTACAGTTTTATTTTAACTAAAAATGCATAATGGTTTAATTAGTACTTAAGTTTATTTTTAGTTTACTTTTGGTTTATTATTGGTATATTTTAAACTATATGCATGTTTTATTAATGAATTATGTTTAAAATGTTTTTGAATATATTTCTAGTTTATTTTGTAATTTAATTTGATTTATTTGATGTATATATACTCGAAATATACCTAGTTTACTTTTGGTATATTTCTAGTATATATATGGTTTATGTTGCTATTTTATTTAAATTCATGCATCATTTATTTGTGAATGTATGTTTTATATTTAATAATGAAGGATATTAATAGAATGTGTTACCTAGTGGGCGGCACTAGGACTGAGTACATACTGGTACGCTTATAGCATTTAGGCTAAATTACTAACCATTTGTGGATATTGATTGGATATGATTATTTGATGTGTGAGATATGATTTGGGAGTGTGATTGCTGGAGCTCGGTTGACCAAGTGTCTCGGGGCCAATCACATTGACAGTCAGACTGCTGGAGCTTGGTTGACTTAGTGTCTCGGGGTCAGTCTACTGTCCAAATGGAACAAGTGAATATAATTGGAATAAGTGAGCCTGTATGGCTAGAGTGTTGTCTAACACTGTTTTAAGGTTTCGATTTTCTAGGGTTCTATTTGATCCTTCATAACCAGTGGTTTTTAGACAAAATATATGAAAATTTTTTTATTGCATCTGTGTGTATTTGCTTGTATATATGCTTACTATATATATACTATTGATTGTGTCCATTTTCATTTAGTATGCATGTATATATATTATAGTAATTCACTTAGTGAGGTCTGAATCCCCTTCGTTGACTATTTTTCAGGAGAGTCATCTTCATCAGACCTCAGTAGCCGACCTGTACGCCAGATTTCTTCCGCCCCGGTTTCATTATGTAAATTGCTCACTTGAGTTTTATTTTATTAATCTAGACACTGCAGTAGTTATGGTCAATTGTGAGATTGTTGTATTATATTTGTATGAGATATATACTTTAAATATTTCAATTGAAACTTGTATTAAAAAGTTATTTATATATATGGGATTGAGTTGTTGATTTAAATCCCGTGGTGGATTATTATTTAATTATTTATGATTTTACTTCCGTTGCACAATATTTTAATTATGTTATTATTATTATTGCATGTTTTATTTTAAGGCTTGCTACGGGTTCCGGATTTGAAAGAATTCCTGTTCCCTAGCGCCGGTCATGACCCCTGTTTTAGGTCGTGACACGGTCCTGCAAAGAAAACACACTTTGGAATAACACCAAATTTACAACCACAATCCCTCGGTCGAACTCCAAACTACAACTCACTGACTGAGGTTCACAATTCACAGAATAATTACAAAATACTGAAAATGCCCTTTTATAATAAAAATACATTTTATAATTTCAAATTACATAATTAAACCTAAAACTTATTAAAAACCGATAAAAACTAATTTATTTAGAAAAATCGTATAATATACATATAATTTGAAAATAATTTATGAAAAATAGTTTTAATTAGTTAAAAATACTAAATAATTTGTAGAAATAATTTTTATACCCTAAATAACTACTAAAACTGATTTAATTACATTTTTAGCCAATTTAATGTAAATTTACCAAAATACCCATATATATATATATTTACTAAAATAAATTCAAAAATTCACCAAAAATAATATAATTACTCAAAATTAATTTTCTCAACATATAATTCAATAATATCAATAAATATACTCAATTTACCAATTTATTTCAATTAAACACATAATTAACCCTATTTTTCAAAATTACATAAACTTAATAAATTCCAAATAAATATATAAAAATTCACAAAAATTTCAAATAAATTTCTATAATTCATTTTAACACCTATAATTACCATAAAACACAATTTCATAATTTAATTAATTAATTTTCGAAAATTAGAAAATAATAATAAAATAATAAAAATACCCAAAAATCAAAATAAATTCCAAAAATTCTACAAAAATTCCAGCATGTAAATTGAGCTTCCAGGATCAAATTTTGTGAAGGGAGTTTTCATGAATCAATCAAATTGAAAGTCAAAAAAATTTGAAATCCTAAATGGCTGAAATGAATAAATTGAAACCTAGGAAAATCTAGACTATTTTAAGTGAAAAAAAAGCTTGGAATCACACTCACCGGAGCTCAAGGAGAAGATAGAGATCAGTGGCATCAAATTTGGTGGTTGAAATCACGTCGATTGGAGCTTGAGTGATTTTCGACTTCTTTGAGAAAAATCGATCAAAACTCACCGAAAAAGGGAGCTTTAGGCGTCAGGAATGGCTGGCAAGGGAGGAGAAAGGCTGAAGGGCATAGTGATGGCAAGAAACAGAGGTCACAGTGGCCGAAAATGATGGAAAACTGATCGGGAGGGAAGAAGTTGAAGATAGTGGCAAAACTGTAAATAAAGCAAACTTCTGATTTTTGATAAATAATAATGTATATGTCATGACCCAAAACAGGGGCCATGAACGACGCTAGGGAACGGGAATTCTTTTGAATCTGGAACCCGTAGCAAGCCTAAATAAAATAAAACATGCAATAGTAATAATAACAACACAATTAAGTAAATATTATGCACCAGAATAAAATCATAAATATCAAAATTGTCACAACCCAAATTAGGAGTCATGACCGGCGCTAAGGAACGGGAATTATTTCGAATCCAGAACCCGTAGCAAGCCTAAGAGAATAAAATCATACAATAAATAAATAAAAGTACAACCAAATTAAAATTTTTATGAATTAATATATCAAATAAATACTCCAAATCCTTTTATAAATGAATACATATTCGTACAATGTTCAAATACAAATTGTCAAAGTATTTAATTTCCAAACAAAATAATACACTTCCATATAATAACACTACTATTGCAGTTTCTAGAATACAATTCAAAGTTCATAATATACATTTGCATAAAATAGCTGGGACTGAAGAACACTGACGAGGAACTCTACAACTAAGGTCTGACGATATGGGATCTCCTGAAAAATAATAATTGAGGGGGATCAGACCTCACTAAGTGAATTATTATACTATATATACATGCAAACTAGATCATACAATCAGGCATTCTTATATATATATATATATAATAAATAAAAGTACGACCGAATTAAAATTTTTTTGAATCAATATATAAAATAAATACTCCAAATCCTTTTATAAATGAATACATATTCGTACAATGTTCAAATACAAATTGTCAAAGTATTTAATATCCAAACAAAATAATACATTTCCAATATAATAACTCTACTACTGCAGTTTCTAGAATACAATTCAAAGTTCATAATATACATTTGCATAAAATAGCTGGGACTGAAGAACATCGGCGAGGAACTCTACAACTAAGGTCTGACGATATGGGGATCTCCTGAAAAAAAAATAATTGAGGGGGTCAGACCTCACTGAGTGAATTATTATACTATATATACATGCAAACTAAACTATACAATCAGGCATTCTTATATATATATATATTATACTATATATTATATATATATATATATACACACACACACACACACACACACACACACACACACATCTCACACGAATGCCAAACTTTGCTTTTATAAATATACTACATGTAGAAAACGTTTGATTAAATTCATGAAGGATCCATAGAACCCTAATAATAACAACCTCAACAACCCCATCATCACTCTAGCCATGCAGGCTCACTTGATTTCAAATAGAACACTTATTCCAATCTGGACAGCAGACTAGCCCCGAGACACTAAGTCGACCAAGCTCCAGCAGTCTGACTGTCAGTGTGATTGGCCCCGAGACACTTGGTCAACCGAGCTCCAGCAATCACACTATCTATCACCTCACATCTCAATCAACCCAATAGATCATTCAATTCACTTATGGACAGTAGACTGGCCCCGAGACACTAAGTCAACCGAGCTTCAGCAGTCTAACTGCCAGTGTGATTGGCCCCGCAATCATACTATCTAACATACCATTAATCTTAGTCAAATCAATTAAATCAATTATAATCACCCAATTTTAACTCTCACTCAATCCTTATCTATCGTACCGGTACGTACACAGTCCTAGTGCTGCCCACTAGGAAGCACGTTCTATTGATATCCTTCACTTAGAATAAATCATTCATTCGAAAAATAATTAATGTAGAATAATATTCATAATAGTAAAACCAACCACACACACACAACACACACACACACACACACACACACACACACACACACACACACATATATATATATATATATATATATATATATATATATATATATATATATATATATATATATATATATATATATACATATATATATATATGTATGTATCAAATAAAATATGAAATAAACTAAAGATAAATCATTAATATGGTTAAAAATAATTTAAATGAGTAACAATAATATAACATGCATTTTCTTAAAAATATACTTAAATATACAAAAGATATACCCTAAGTACACAAATCATTTAATAAAATATTTATGTATAAATATTCATTTAAATACGTGTTTGTGTTTAACATATATTCACAAATATACTAAAAATAAACCTAATTATCTAGCATGCATATATAAAAAATAGACCCTAAATATACCACTAATGTGGTAGGTTTAATTTAATAATAAAACATTTATTTATTTGGAAATAAATTAAAAATATACCAAAAATAAACTTAAAAATAATTTAAATGTAGGTTTATAATTTAACATGCAATTATTTAAGAATAAACCTAAAATCTACTGAAACTATACCTAAAGTATACTAATCATTTAATAAAATAATTATGACTAAGTGTACATTTTAAAACATGTGTATATTACTCAAATGTATTAAACCTAAACCTAATTGTTTAATGTGCATATATCAAACTAACATGCATAATTACTTAATATGCATATATATATAAATGCAACCCTAGATATACCAAAAATATTATAATTTAAATCCCTTTTTAAACATACAATGAAAATGAAAAATTCTAAATAATGCACCCTATATGCAATGCATATATATACAGTATAATAATTCACATGTTAGCGCCCCACGAGACAAACTCGGCAGGCCTGATCCGTTAGGCCTCTGTCTCGGCGCAGCTAGACAAACAAATGACAACATGAAATCAGAATAAATTTAACGGAAATTCTAAAGACTTGATCTAGAATTTTGGACACAGAATTAGAATAGAAATTTGATCGGACATCACGTTTTACGAGAATTCTACCAAAAATCCGACAGAACCTTCCCTGTAAAATGGACATCTCTTTACTCAAAGAGTAGAGCTAGTCCTACAAAGAAATACACTTCGGAATAAAAACAGAATTACAACCAAAATCCCTCGGTCGGACTCCAAACTACAATTCACCGACCGAGGTTCACAATTCACAAAATAATTATAAAATACCAAAAATGCCCTTATATAATAAAAATACATTTTATAAATCCAAGTTACATAATTAACCCTAAAACATACTAAAAATCAATAAAAACCCATTTATTTAGAAAAATAGTATATTATATATAATTTGAAAATAATTTATGAAAAATAGTTTCAATTAGTTAAAAATACTAAAAATTTGTAGAAATCATTTTTATACCCTAAGTAACTATTAAAACCAATTTAATTACATTTTTAACCAATTTAGTGTAAAATTACCAAAATACCCCTATATATAAATTTACTAAAATAAATCCAAAAATTCACCAAAAATAATATAATTACTCAAAATTAATTTTCTCAACATATATCTCAATAATATCAATATATATACTCAATTTACCAATTTATTGTCAATTAAACACATAATTAACCCTATTTTTCAAAATTACATAAACTTAATAAATTCCAAATAAATACATAAAAATTCACAAAAATTTCAAATAAATTTCTATAATTCATTTCAACTCCTATAATCACCATAAAACACAATTTCATAATTTAATTAATTAATTTTCGAAAATTAGAAAATAATAATAAAATAATCAAAAATTCACAAAATTATAATTAATTCCAAAAATTCTAAAAACATTACAGCATATAGATTAAGCTACTAGGATCAACATTTGTTAAGGGAGTTTTCATGAATCCAACAAATTCAACTTCAAAAAAATTAAAAACCCTAAAATACATAAACTAAAACTTGAAGATATCTAAAAATCTAGAGGTTTTGAGCTCAAACAGAGCTCGAAAATGGACTCACCGGATGAAAAGCTTTCAAAAAAGTCTGGTCCGACGTCCTAATGTGGCCGGAATCTTCACCGGCGTGAGGAAGCTCCACCTTCGGTCTCCTTCGTTTTTTCGGCGTTCTAGGCGGCGATAGACGATGCTAGTGGCAGCTAGTGGCTGCTGGATGAAAGGGGAAGCAGTGGTGATGGCTGGTTGCAGGTGGGACGGTCCGATGGTGGTCCGGTTGGAAGGAACCGAGAGTGAGGGGAAGAAGAAGAAGAGAAAAGAAAAAAGAAAGAAAGAAAGAAAGAAAGAAGGAAATGATTTTACCCTGCGTTGACTTATACTTGTACCATATATATATATATATATATACTTTAATTTAAATATTCCCACACCACACACTATAATATATATATGTCCACACTACATTATAGTAATATATATATTCCCACACACAAATAATACTCACCACATAAATATTTTAATATATTTAATAATTTATACACTTAAAATTAATTAATTAATAAAAAAAATTAAATAATAAATTAAGGAAATTAATTAAGCTCTAATTAATTTAAATAAATACACATATATACATTTTATTTTAGCACTTTAAAATTATATATGAGTTCATGAAAATTCATAAAACTAGTCAAAATAATTAATATTAAATTATTTACGTGTCAATTTCTCCGAAAATACAATTCCCGGGAAAATTTACATAAATTACTTAAAATAATATAAAATAATTAAAATTAGCTTTAAACAAACAACAAACTCATAAAATATCATAAATATATATATATAAATTATTAACACTGCATATCCTGATGCAGTATAAAAATATTTAAAAACTCGGGATATTACAGTCTTCCCTCCTTACAAGAATTCATCCCCAAATTCCAAAAAGAAAATTACAAGATCAAGAAAGGAAGAGATACGAGTAAGAAGCTCGTATCCCAACTTCAGTCTCTCACGTAAGCTCTTTTACTTTATTGCCACATCACGAAACCTTGATCATCTGAATCTAGTTCGAACATAACTATCGAGCTTGATAATTTACAATCACAACTGATTCCTTCTCAAACTTCAGATCTTCATTCAGTTCTATATTATTCAACAAGTCTCATCACACCACTTTTTGGAGACATCTTCAGAATTATAGTCTTCGATCTGAAACTTCATATCTCTGCATCTAGGATCCATATCGCTCTTTTGATCACAACAACTTCTTCACTGTATTCTGAACCATCTCATATATAATTAAGACTTCTTTCCATAAAAGCCTCAAGTGGTGTCATTCTAATACTGCTATGGTAGCTGTTATTATAAGAGGGTTCTATAAGTAGCATATAATCAACCTAGCTACCTTCTAGATCCAAAACACACATCTTCAACATACTGTTTAGTGTCTGGATCATCCTCTCAGACTGTCATCTATCTGAGGATGAAAAGTAGTTTTGAAATCCAACCAGGTGTCTATTACTCTCCACAATCTCTGCCAAAATTAAAAGGTAAACACTGTACCTTTACCATATACAATGGACACAGGTAGTCCATGCAGGCACACAATATGCTTTATATGCAGCTTAGCCCACTTAGCTACTGAATAAGTGGCTTCCACTGGCAAAAAATTAGTTGACTTAGTCAATTTTTCTACAGTCATTCCAACGGAATCATATTCACCCTTCAAACGAGGTAACCAACCATAAAAATTATCATAATTCTCTCTCATTTCCACCTAAATTCAAAAGAGATCGAAACTTCCCAGAAGACTTATGATGTTCAGCTTTCACCGGCTGGCAAATTAAACACTTAAAAATATAATCAATCACCTCCTTCTATAATCTAACCCACTAGTACTGATCCTGAATACTATGATAATTCTTGGTAATCATCTGGATGTACACTGCAAGTTCATTTCCACAGCTTATATAGAATCCCCTTCTCAGATTACAACATCAACCCTATATTATTAACTTGGGCATCTCTTATCAACAGATCATTTTATGGTGATATGTTATGATGACATGCTATGATGAATGTCATGATGAGATGATATAATGAAATGTTATGATGAAATGCTAGAATGAACTATCATGATAAAATGCTGTAATGAGATGCTATGATGATATGATGAAATGCTGTAATGATATAAGGTCTTATCCTCTAAGGTTCGTATAACCCTCAGATTAATAAGTCTTCTTCAGTACTTGGAAGCTGTTCTAACAAACATTTGTTCACACAATTTTCCCATTCTTCTGAGTTATGCGGGTCATAGGAGTTGCAATTCTAGAGAATTCTATTTAGATTTCCTATAATACCCAATTAAACCCAGAAAATTACAGATCTCAATGGATTCAGTCAGTCTGGGCCACTCAGATGTTGTTTTGATCTTTTGTGGATCAACTCGAATTCTATCTTTAAACGCCACAATTCTAAGAAAAACAACACTGTCCACCCAATGATCACACTTCTTGAATTCAGCATAAAGCTGACATTCTCTTAGTGTCTGTAGTATAGTCCTCAAGTGATATACGTGCCCTTTCATTCACTTTGAATACACCAGTATATCATTAATGAAGACTACTATAAACTGATCCACAACTAATGATAACCCGAATTCAAATCAACTTTAGAAAAGAACTGTGCACTCTGTAGCTGATCAAACAGGTCATCTATCCTCAAAAGAGGATACTTGTCCTTCACTGTTACCCTGTTCATCTCTCTATAGTCAATGCACAGTCTCAAGGTACCATCTTTCTTCCTTTCAATAGGACTAGTGCACCCCAAAGAGAAACATAAGGTCTAACAAAACCTTGGTCATACAACTTTCGCAATTGCTCCTACAGCTCTGCAAGAGTCATTCTGTAGGGCTACGTTGAAATAGGAGTTATATCAGAATTCAATCTCTGTAAAGTGCTTAAGGACACCAAAAAATTGAAGAATGATGGCCGGAGGAGGAAGAACAGTGGAAAGCTTGAGTTTCGGCCAAAAATGGTGGAAATGGGCTTGGCCGGCGCCGGGGAAGATAACAGGGACGGCGGAGCTTGCTGGCGAGGAGGTGGTCGACGATGGAAGGCTGGAGGTGCTCTGGTCAGAGGAGAAACGGACGGCGAGGGTGAGGGGAAGGGTAGAGGATCGGGAAGAAGAAGAGAGGGTGAGGGCAATTCATGTAATTTCTCTTACAAAATATATGTATATATATATAGATATATAACTTTAATGATTTATATTAAAATATATTAATATAATATTTAGAAAAATCACACACCACAAGTTTAAAATACACAATATATATATACATATACACATATATATAATACATTTTAAGTTAATACAATTATATAATATATACTTAATTAAAATAAACCCTAATTATTAAATATATATATATATATTAAAAATCATGTATGAACTCATGCAATTACGTAATTCTATTTAAAATAATTAATATTAAATTATTTACGTGTCAATTTTTTCAAAAATATAATTCCCGGGAAAATTTTACGTAAAGCACTTAAAATAATATAAAACAATTAAAAATTAGTTTTAATTAAATAACAACTCATAAAATCTCATAAATATTTACAAAAATTATTAATACTGCATATCTCGATGGAGTTTAAAATATTTTAAAAACACGGGATATTACAGTATATATGTATATATATATATGTCCACCTTATATTATAATATTATATATATTCCCACACACAAATAATACTCACCACATAAATATTTTAATATATTTAATAATTTATACACTTAAAATTAATTAATTAATATTAAAACTAAATAATAAAAATTAAGGTAATTAATTAAGCTCTAATTAATTTAAATAAATACACATATATACATTTTATTTTAGCACTTAAAAATTATGTATGAATTCATGCAAATTTGTAAAACTAGTCAAAATAATTAATATTAAATTATTTACGTGTCAATTTCCCTAAAAATACAATTCCCAGGAAAATTTTACGTAAAATACTTAAAATAATATAAAATAATTAAAATTAGCTTTAAACAAACAACAAACTCATAAAATATCATAAATATATACAAAAATTATTAACACTGCATATCCCGATGCAGTATAAAAATATTTAAAAACTCGGGATATTACAGTCTTTCCCCCTTACAAGAATTCGTCCCCGAATTCTAGAAAGAAAATTATAAGATCAAGAAGGAAAGAGATACGGGTAAAAAGCTCGCATCTCAGCTTCAGTCTCCCACGTATTGTAATATCCCGAATTTTTAAATATTTTTATACTGCATCGGGATATGCAGTGTTAATAATTTTTGTATATATATTTATGATATTTTATGAGTTTGTTGTTTATTTAAAGCTAATTTTAATTATTTTATATTATTTTAAGTACTTTATGTAAAATTTTCCCGGAAATTGTATTTTCGAAAAAATTGACACGTAAATAATTTAATACTATTTATTTTGACTAGTTTTATGAATTTGCATGAACTCATATATAATTTTAAAGTGCTAATATATATATATATATATATATATATATATATATATATATATATATATATATATATATATATATATATATATGTGTGTGTGTGTGTGTGTGTGTGTGTATTTATTTAAATTAATTAGAGCTTAATTAATTTCCTTAATTTTATTATTTAATTTTTGTATTAATTAATTTTAAGTGTATAAATTATTAAATATATTAAAATATTTGTGTGGTGAGTATTATTTGTGTGTGAGATTATATTATTATAATATAAATAAGGTGGATATATATATACATGATTTTTTCAAACAAAAAAAATAAAAGTTGCCTTATTTGCGATTTAGCCCCTCATGCATTTTCTTCTTCCCAATGTCATTTCCATCATTTCCAGCCACTTTCAAGCTGGTTTTCTTGTTGTTACTATGCCCCTCAGCCTTCCTCCTCCACCTCCAGCCATTTCCACTGTAATATCCCGTGCTTTTAAATATTTTTACACTGTACCGGGATATGCAGTGTTAATAATTTTTAAATATATATTATGATATTTTCATGAGTTGATATGTATTTAAAACCTATTTTAATTATTGTGCATTGTTTACAGTGCTTTACGTAAAATTTTCCCGGGACTTGCATTTTCAGAGAAATTTTCACGTAAATAATTTATTATTAATTATTTTAAATATATTTTCGGACTTGCATGAACTCATACGTATTTTTAAATTACTAAATAAAGCCTATGTGTGTATATATTTATTTAATTAGGGTTTAGTATATTACCCTAATATTGTATTATTATTTGTTTATTAAATTAATATAATAATGTGTGGTGTGCAATTTTTCCACATATTTTATTTATACACAATATTATAATATATACATAATATTTTCTTTTTTCTTTTTTCTTTTTTCTTTTTTCTTTTTCTTTTTTCTTTTCTTTTTCTTTTTCTTTTTCTTTTCTTTTCTTTTCTTTTCTTTTTTTTCTTCTTTTTTTTCTTCTTCTTCTTCTTCTTCCCACGTGACCCCTTCCCCTCACCGTTGTAACTCCCGATCCGCGGCCGTCGGTGTGCCGCCAGCAGCTCCACCTTCCCCAGCCAGCCACTCCACCACCCCCAGCCTCCTTCCCCGACGCCGGCAGCCTCTTTTCTTCCATTTTGGCCGAAACTCCTCTCCTCGCCGTCGACCACGATTCCGATCACCATTTTCGATACCGCCGGTCTCTTTCTTCTCCTTGAGCTCCGGTGAGTGTGATTCTAGCTTTGGTTTGAGCTTAAATGGTCTTGATTTGCTTAGGTTTTGAATTTTCCAATTCGGCCATATTAGGGTTTTTGATTTTTTTGAGCTTTGAATTGATTGATTCATGAAAAATCCCTTCACAAATGTTGATCCTAGTAGCTTAATATACATTTATGAATTTTTATGGAATTTTCGGAGATTATTTTGATTTTTGGGTATTTTTGAATATTTTAATATTATTTTCTAATTTTTGGAAATTAATTATTTAAATTATGAAACTGTGTTTTATAGTTAAATTAGGTGTTGAAATGAATTATAGGAATTTATTTGGAATTTTTATGAATTTCTATGTATTTATTTTGAATTATTGAGTTTATGTAATTTTGGGAAAATTTGGTTAAATGTGTTTTTATTTGAAATTAATTGGATAATTGAGTTTAATTATTAATATTATTGACAAATATGTTGAGAAAATTAATTTTGGATAATTATACTATTTTTGGTGAATTTTTGAAGTAATTTTAGTATATTTATATATATAGGGGCATTTTGGTAATTTTACACAAAATTGGCTAAAAATATAATTTAATTGGTTTTAATAGTTATTTAAGGTATAAAAATGATTTCTACAAATTATTCGGTATTTTTAACTAATTAAAACTATTTTTCGTGAATTATTTTCAATTATATATATAATATACGGTTTTTCTAATAAAATGAGTTTTTATCGATTTTTACTGTGTTTAAAGGTTAATTATGTAATTTCTACCTATAAAATGTATCTCTATGTTATAAGGATATTTTTGGTATTTCCTGAATTGTTCTGTGTTTGTGGACCCCGATCGGTAGACTGTAGTTTGGCGTCCGACCGAGGGGTTGTGAATGTAATTTTGTGTTTATTTTCGAAGTGTGTTTCTTTGCAGGGTCGGCTCTACTCTTTGAGTAGAGAGATGTCTATTTTACAAGGGAGATTCTGTCAAATTTTTGATAGAATTCTCGTAAAATGTGATGTCCAGTCGAACCCTAATTCTATTTCTGTGATTAATATTCTAGATCGAGTTCTAGGATTTTCTATTAGGCTTATTCTAATGTCGGTTATTTATTATTTATTTAGTTGCACCGAGATCGAGGGCTAGTGGACCAGGCCCGTCGAATCCATCTCGTGGAGCGCACTAGGGTGAGTTACTATTTTATATATATATGCTTGGGATGCATGGTTTAGAAATATATGTTTTATTTTGATTAAAATGCATAAATAATGTGATTTGTATTTAAGTATATTTTTGGTATATTTTTGGTATATATTAAATTATATGCATGTTTTATTAATGAACTGTATTTAAAATATTTTCAAATATATCTCTAGTTTATTTTGTAATTTAATTGGATTTATTTGACGTATATATACTCGAAATATACCTGGTTTATTTTTGGTATATTTCTAGTATATATATGGTCTATGTTGTTATTTTATTTAAATTCATGCATCATTTATTGTGAATGAATGTTTATATTATTAATGATGAAGGATATCAATAGAACGTGCTACCTAGTGGGCAGCACTAGGACCGAGTACGTACCGGTACGCCTATAGTATTTAGGCTATATTACTAACCTATTTATGGATATGGATTGATTATGATTATTTGATGTGTGAGATGTGATTTGGGTGTGATTACTAGAGCTCGGTTGACCAAGTGTCTCGAGGCCAATCACACTGGCAGTCTGTAATATCCCGTGTTTTTAAAATATTTTTACACTGTACCGGGATATGCAGAGTTAATAATTTCTGTATTTTATATGATATTTTTATGAGTTGATATGTATTTTAAACCTATTTTAATTACGGTATATTATTTACAGTGTTTTACGTAAAATTTTCCCGGGACTTGCATTTTCGGGGAAATTTTCACGTAAACGATTTATTATTAATTATTTTAAATGTATTTACGGACTTGCATGAACTCATACATATTTTTAAATTATTAAATAAAGCTTGTGTGTGTATATTTATTTAATTAGGGTTTATTATTTCCCTAATATTTTATTAAGTATTTAATTGTTTTAATTGTTATTTAATTAATTTTATTTGGTATAAATTATTAAAATATTAATATTTTAATGTGTGTGGTGTATATTTGATGTGTGTAATTTAATATTATTTTAATATAAAGTATAAAGTATATATATATACATATATACATTAAAAATCAAAAGAATTTGCCAAATTACACATTTGCCCCCGACTCCTTCTCCTTCTTCTTTCCCACGCCCGACGCCCGACCACCATCCCTCACCGCTGTAACTGCCGTTCCTTCACCGTCGGTGTGCCTCTCGGCTTGCCACCATCGCCTCCAGCCGTTCCCCGCCGCCAGCAGCCCCTTTCCCGACGAGTTTTGGCCGGAATTAGCTTTAGAGGCCGAAAGTCGAGCTACCGCCGTTTCTCCCTCCTCCGGCCACCGTTTTCAACACCACCAGTCTCTTTCTTCTCCTTGAGCTCCGGTGAGTGTTATTCTAGCTTTGGTTTGAGCTAAAATGGTCTAGAATTGCTTAGTTTTCGATTTGTCAAATTCGGCCTATTAGGGTTTTCGATTTTTTTCGAATTGTTCTTGATTGATTCATGCTTAATTCCTTCACAAATTTTGTTCCTAGTAGCTTAATCTACATGTATGAATTTTTGTAGAATTTTTGGAGGTTGTTTGGATTTTTGGGTATTTTTGAATATTTTAATATTATTTTCTAATTTTCGGAAATTAATTATTTAAATTATGAAATTGGAGTTTATGGTTGAATTGGGTGTTGAAATGAATTACAGGAATTTATTTGGAATTTTTATGAATTTCTAAGTATTTATTTTTAATTATTGAAGTTTAGGTGATTTTGGAAAATTAGGTTAAATGTGTTTTTATTTGAATTTAATTGGTTAATTGAGTTTAATTATTAATATTATTGATAAATATGTTGAGAAAATTAATTTTGGGTAATTGTATGATTTTTGGCGAATTTTTGAAGTAATTTAAGTATATTTATATATATAGGGGTATTTTGGTAATTTTACCCTAAATTGTCTAAAAAATGTAATTTAATTGGTTTTAATATTTATTTAAGGTATAAAAATGATTTCTACAAAATATTTGGTATTTTTAACTAATTAAAACTATTTTTCGTGAATTATTTTCAATTATATATATAATATACGGTTTTTCTAATAAAATGAGTTTTAATCGGTTTTTATAGTGTTTCAAGGTCAATTATGTAATTTCTACGCATGAAATGTATTTCTGTGATTTAAGGATATTTTCGGTATATCTGGAATCATTCTGTGTTTGTGGACCCCGGTCGGTGGACTGTAGTTTGGAGTCCGACCGTGGGATTTTGATTGTGTTGAGCTTGTATTTCGAAGTGTGTTTCTTTGCAGGGTCGGCTCTACTCTTTTGAGTAGAGAGATGTCCGTTTTACAGGGGAGGTTCTGCCGAATTTTCGATAGAATTCTCGTAAAACGTGATATCCAGTCGAACCCTAATTTTCGATTCCGTATTCTAATACTCTAGATTGAATTCTAGGATTTCTGTTAGGTTTATTCTAATGTCGGTTATTTATTGCTTGTTTAGTTGCACCGAGACCGAGGGCTAGTGGACCAGGCCCGTCGGACCTGTCTCGTGGAGCGCATTAGGTGAGTTACTATATTATATATATATGCTTAGGATGCATGATTTAGAAAATGCATGTTTTATTTTGACTGAATATGCATAAATAATGTGATTTATATTCAAGTATATTTTTGGTATATAATAAATTATATACATGTTTTGTTAATAAAATATATTTAAAATGTTTTTAAATATATTTTTAGTTTAATTCATGATTTGATTGGATTTATTTGATATATATATATACTCAAAATATACCTGGTTTATGTTTGGTATATTTTCGGTATATATATGGTTTATATTGTTGTTTCATTTACATTCATGCATCATTTATTGTGAATGAATGATTTATATTATTAATGAAGGATATCAATAGAACGTGCTACCTAGTGGGCAGCACTAGGACCGAGTACGTACCGGTACGCCTATAGTATTTAGGCTATATTACTAACTATTTGTGGATATTGATTTGATTATGATTATTGATATGTGAGATGTGGTTTGGGTGTGATTGCTGGAGCTCGGTTGACCAAGTGTCTCGGGGCCAATCACACTGGCAGTCAGACTGCTGGAGCTCGGTTGACTTAGTGTCTCGGGGCCAGTCTACTGTCCAAATGGATTAAGTGGATATATTTGGAATAAGTGAGCCTGTATGGCCAGAGTGTTGTTTAACACTATTTTCTGAGGTTGCGATATTCTAGGGTTCTATGTGATCCTTCATAAATTGGGATTTTTCAGTAAAATATATAAAAATGATTTTTCTGCATCTGTATGAATTTGCCTGTATATATACATATTATATATATACTGTTGACTGTATGCATTATCATTTAGAGTGTATGTATATATTTTATAGTAATTCACTCAGTGAGGTCTGACTCCCCTCCGTTGACTATTTTTCAGGAGAGTCAACTTCCTCAGACCTCAGTAGCAGGTCGATACGCCGGATTTCTTCCGCCCCGGCTTCTTTATGTAAACTGTCTACTTGAGTCTCATTTATTTTATCTAGACACTGCAGTAGTTGTGAAAATAAGTATGGGATTTTATGTACTTTATTTTAAAGAGATGTATTATATTGAACTGGATTTGTATTAAACAGATTTTATGTATGAGATGAGTTTTGAAGTAAATCCAGTTGATATGGATAATATTATGATATTATGATTTTTATTTCCGCTGCATTTATTATATTTTTATTGTTATTATGACATGCTTTATTTTATTTTTAGGCTTGCTACGGGTTCCGGATTCGAAAGAATTCCCGTTCCCTAGCGCCGGTCATGGCCCCTGTTTTGGGTCGTGACACAGTCAGACTGCTGGAGCTCAGTTGACTTAGTGTCTCGGGGCCAGTCTACTGTCTAAATGGATTAAGTGGATATATTTTGAAATAAGTGAGCCTGTATGGCTAGAGTGTTATTTGACACTATTTTCAAGGTTGCGATATTCTAGGGTTCTATTTGATCTTTCATAAAAGATGATTTTCAATGAAATATATAAAATGATTTTATTGCATCTGTGTGTATTTGCCTGTATATATACATATTATATATATATACTGTTGATTGTATGCATTTTCATTTAGTGTGTATGTATATATATTATAGTAATTCACTCAGTGAGGTCTGACTCCCCTCCGTTGACAATTTTTCAGGAGAGTCAACATCTTCAGACTCCAGTAGCAGGCCTGTACGCCGGATTTCTTCCGCCCCGGCTTCTTTGTATAAACTGCTTACTTGAGTCTTATTTTTTATAATCTAGACACTGCAGTAGTGGTAAATTAAATGTGGGATTTTATGTATTTTATTTATGTGAGATATTGTATTATGAGAACTGGATTTGTATTAAAAGATTTATATATATGAGATGAGATTTGATTTAAATCCAGTTAGTGAAAATACTATTGTGATATTTATGATTTTTATTTCCGCTGCATTATATATTGCTACTATTATTGCATGTTTTATTTTATTTTTAGGCTTGCTACGGGTTCCGGATTCGAAAGAATTCCCGTTCCCTAGCGCCGGTCATGGCCCCTGTTTTGGGTCGTGACATCCACCACCTGAAATACTCTTTTCCGGTGAGTTTTTGCTGGATTTTCATCAAGGAGCCAAAAATTGACTTAGCTCCGACCAAGCACTTTCCGGCCACCAAATTTGATGCCGTCAGTCTCTATCTTCTCCTTGAGCTCTGGTGAGTGTGATTCCAAGCTTTGTTTCACTTGATTTGGTCTAGAATTGCTTAGGTTTCAATTTCTTCAAATCAGCCATTTTGGGTTTTGAATTTTTTTTAGCTTTAATTTGATTGATTAATGAAAACTTCCTTCACAAACTTTGTTCCTGGAAGCTTAATCTACATTCTGTAATTTTTTAGAATTTTTGGAATTTATTTTAATTTTTGTGAATTTTTGATTATTTTATTATTATTTTCTAATTTTCGAAAATTAATTAATTAAATTATAAAATTGTGTTTTATGGTGATTATAGGAGTTGAAATGAATTATATAAATTTATTTGTAATTTTTGTGAATTTTTATGTATTTATTTGAAATTTATTAAGTTTATGTAATTTTGAAAAATAGGGTTAATTATGTGTTTAATTGAAATAAATTAGTAAATTGAGTATATTTATTGATATTATTGAATTATATGTTGAGAAATTAATTTTTGAGTAATTATATAATTTTTGGTGAATTTTTGAAAATTTATAGTGAATATATATATATAGGGGTATTTTGGTAATTTTACACTAAATTGGTTAAAAATGTAATTAAATTGGTTTTAATAGTTATTTAGGGTATAAAAATGATTTCTGCAAATTTTTAGTATTTTTAACTAATTAAAACTATTTTTCGTAAATTATTTTCAAATTATATATAATATACTATTTTTATAAATA
The DNA here is from genome assembly GCA_947683625.1 of Mallotus nudiflorus. Taxonomy (NCBI): domain Eukaryota; kingdom Viridiplantae; phylum Streptophyta; class Magnoliopsida; order Malpighiales; family Euphorbiaceae; genus Mallotus; species Mallotus nudiflorus. The sequence continues at coordinate 64,528 of CANTUR010000031.1, read as the reverse complement.
AATGGGTTTTTATTTATTTTTAGTATGTTTTAGGGTTAATTACATAATTTGGATTTATAAAATGTATTTTTATTATATAAGGGCATTTTTGATATTTTATAAATATTTTGTGAATTGTGAATCTCGGTCGGTGAATTGTAATTTGGAGTCCGACCGAGGGATTATGGTTGTAATCCTGTGTTTATTCCGAAGTGTATTTCTTTGCAGGACTGGCTCTACTCTTTGAGTAGAGAGATGTCCGTTTTACATGGGAGGTTCTGTCGGATTTTTGATAGAATTCTCGTAAAATGTGATGTCCGGTCAAATTCCTATTCTAATTCTGTGTTTAAAATTCTAGATCGAATCTTTAGAATTTTCGTTAACTTTATTCTGATTTCATGTTGTCATTTGTTTGTCTAGCTGCGCCAAGACCGAGGCCTAACGGATCAGGCCCACCGAGTTTGTCTCGTGGAGCGCTAACATGTGAGTTATTATACTATATATATATGCACTGCATATAGGGTGCATTATTTAGAATTTTTCATTTTCATTGTATGTTTTAAAAATGATTTAAATTATAATATTTTTGGTATATCTAGGGTTGCATTTTTATATATATGCATATTAAATAATTATGCATGTTAGTTTGATATATGCACATTAAACAATTAGGTTTAGGTTTAATACATTTGAGTAATATACACGTGTTTTAAAATGTACACTTAGACATAATTATTTTATTAAATGATTAGTATACCTTAGGTATAGTTTTAGTAGATTTTAGGTTTATTCTTAAATAATTGCATGTTAAATTATAAACCTACACTTAAATTATTTTTAAGTTTATTTTTGGTATATTTTTTATTTATTTCCAAATAAATAAATGTTTTATTATTAAATTAAACCTAGCACATTAGTGGTATATTTAGGGTTTATTTTTGATATATGCATGCTAGATAATTAAGTTTATTTTTAGTATATTTGTTAATATATGTTAAACACAACACGTATTTAAATGAATATTTATACATAAATGTTTTATTAAATGATTTGTGTACTTAGGGTATATCTTTTGCATATTTAAATATATTTTTAAGATAATGCATGTTATATTATTGTTACTCATTTAAATTGTTTTTAACTATATTAATGATTTATCTTTAGTTTATTTCATATTTTATTTGACATATATATATATATATATATATATATATATATATATATATATATATATATATATATATATATATATATACCTGAAATATACTGGGTATATTTTAGGTATATTTTTGGTATATATATATATGGTTGGTTTTACTATTATGAATATTGTTCTACATTAATTATTTTCCGAATGAATGATTTATTCGAAGTGAAGGATATCAATAGATCGTGCTTCCTAGTGGGCAGCACTAGGACCGTGTACGTACCGGTACGATAGATAAGGATTGAGTGAGAGTTAAAATTGGGTGATTATAATTGATTTGACTAAGATTAATGGCATGTTAGATAGTGTGATTGTGGGGCCAATCACATTGACAGTCAGACTGCTGGAGCTCAGTTGACTTAGTGTCTCGGGGCCAATCTACTGTCCATAAGTGAATTGAATGATCTATTGGGTTGATTGAGATGTAAGGTGATAGATAGTGTGATTGTTGGAGCTTGGTTGACCAAGTGTCTCGGGGCCAATCACACTAACAGCCAGACTGCTGGAGCTCGGTCGACTTAGTGTCTCGGGGCCAGTCTATTGTCCAGATTGGAATAAGTGTTCTATTTGGAATCAAGTGAGCCTGTATGGCTAGAGTGATGATGGGATTGTTTGAGGTTGTTATTATTTAGGGTTCTATGGATCCTTCATGAATTAAAACAAACATTTTCTACATTTAGTATATTTATAAAAGCAAAGTTTGGCATTCGTGTGAAATGTGTGTATATACATATATATATATAAGAATGCCTGATTGTTATGATTTAGTTTGCATGTATATATAGTATAATAATTCACTTAGTGAGGTTTGACCCCCCCTCAATTATTTTTTTCAGGAGATCCCATATCGTCAGACCTTAGTTATAGAGTTCCTCGCCGGTGTTCTTCAGTCCCGGCTATTTTATGCAAATGTATATTCAGAACTTTAAATTGTATTCTAGAAACTGCAGTAGTAGTGTTATAATTTTTGGAAGTGTATTATTTTGTTTGGATATTAAATACTCTGAGAATTTGTATTTAAACATTGTACGAATATGTATTCATTTATAAAAGGATTTGGAGTATTTATTTTATATATTGATTCAGAAAAATTTTAATTCGATCGTACTTTTATTTATTTATTATATGATTTTATTTTCTTAGGCTTGCTACGGGTTCCGGATTCGAAAGAATTCCCATTCCCTAGCGCCGGTCATGACTCCTAGTTTGGGTCGTGACACATATGCTCTTTCATTTTGCTATGTCACAGAACTTTGATCATCTGAATCTAGTTTGAACATAACTATCGAGCTTGATAATTTACAATCTCAGCTGATTCCTTCTCAAACTTCAGATCTTCATTCAGTTCTATATTGTTCAACTGTAACATGTATGAAGTGTCCAAAATACACTCTCTCAAAATTAAGACATGGAACACTGGATGCACATGAAATAGATTTGGACGCAAAGCTAACTAATATACAATCTTATCGCGTCTCATCACACCACTTTTCGGAGACATCTTCAGAATTATAGTCTTCAATCTGAAACTCCATATCTCTATGTCTAGGATCCACATCACTCTTCTGATCAAAATAACTTTCTTCGCTGTATTCTGAACCATCTCATATCTAGTTAAGACTTCTTTGCATAAAAGCCTTAGGTGGTGTCATTCCAATACTGCTATGGTAGTTGTTATTATAAGCGAATTCTACAAGTAGCAGATAGTCGACCCAGCTACCTCCTAGATCCAAAACACACATCTTCAACATATTATTTAGTATCTGGATCGTCCTCTCAGACTGTCATCTGTTTGAGGATGAAAAGTAGTATTGAAATTCAACCAGGTGTCTATTACTCTCCATAATCTCTGCCAAAATCGAAAGGTAAACACTATACCTTTACAATATACAATGGACACAGGTAGTCCACACAGACACACAATATGCTTCATATACAGCTTAGCCACTTAGCTACTGAATAAGTGGCTTCCACTAGCCAAAAATTAGCTGACTTGGTTAATTTTTCTACAGTCATTCCAACGGAATCATATTCACCCTTTGAACGAGGTATCCAACCACAAAAATCATAGCCATTCTTTCTCATTTCCACCCAAATTCAAAAGAGATTGAAACTTCCCAGAAGACTTCTGATGTTCAGCTTTCACCGGCTGACAGATTAAACACTTAGAAATACAATCAGTCACATCCTTCTATAATCCAACCCACTAGTTCTGATCCTGAATACTGTGATTATTCTTGGTAATCATCTGGATGTACACTGCAAGTTCATTTCCACAGCTTATATAGAATCCCTTTCTCAAATTACAACATCAACCCTGTATCATTAACTTGTGCATCTCCTATCAGCAGATCATTCTATGGTAATATGCCATGATGACATGCTATGATGAATGTCATGATGAAATGGTATAATGAAATGTTATGATGAAATGCTGGAATGAAATGTCGTGATGAAATATTGTAATGAGATGCTATGATGATATGCTATAATAATATCAGGCCTTATCCTCTAAAGTTCACATAACCTCAGATCAACGGTCTTCTTCAGCATTTGGAAACTATTCTAATAAACATATATTCACACAAACTTCCCATTCTTCTGAGTTATGCAGGTCATATGAGCTGCAATTGTAGAGAATTCTATTCAGATTTCCTATGATACCCAGTTAAACCCAGAAAATTATAGATCTCAATGGATTCAGTCAGTCTGGGCTGCTCAAATGCTGCTTCGATCTTTTGTGGTCAACTCGAATTCTATCTTTAAACGCCACACTTCTAAGAAAAATAACACTCTCCACCCAATGATCACACTTCATGAATTCAGCATAAAGCTGACATTCTCTTAGTGTCTATAGTATAGTCCTCAAGTGATATACGTGCCCTTTCATTCACTTCGAATACACTAGTATATCATTAATGAAGACTACTACAAATTGATCTACAACTAATGATAACCCGACTTCAAATTAACTTTAGAAAAGAACTGTGCACCCTATAGCTGATCAGACAGGTCATCTATCCTCAGAAAAGGATACTTGTTTTCATTATTACCCTGTTCAACTCTTTACAGTCAATGTACAGTCTCAGGGTACCATCCTTCTTCCTTACAACAAGTCTAGTGCACCCCAAAGAGAAACATAAGGTCTGACAAAACCTTGGTCATACAACTCTTGCAATTGCTTCTACAGCTCTGTAAGAGTCATTTTATAGGGCTACATTGAAATAAGAGTTATATCAGGAACCACATCGATACAGAATTCAATCTTTATAAGGTGGTAAACCTGGTAACTCATAGGCAATTAAAACATCTGGGAGAGACAACTTCTCCACTGAAGTATACTCAACTAGAGCCAGATATTCCTGACAACCCTTTCATATCTCATCAAGATTAATTACACCCAAAAGACTGAATTCATAATAACTCTCTGAATCTCAATTCTCGATTCAGATGCCAATATATTAAGCGTAATCCTGTAACACATAATTCTACCAGTCTCCTCTTATACTGTATTACATCTTCAGCATGACGTATTAGATTGAAGAGTTTACGAGTAATCTTCTCAACTGTTTGCTCTTCCCTTACTCTGTGCAATAGCTGATACAGGTAATTATCCTTCCTTAAAGGTGGATGGAAGTATCTTAGAAATCCCCCTTTAACTCAAATTATGTGTTGCAGTCAAAACTAACAGCTTGCCATAAGGAATACAAGAGTGCTTTGTCTTCATTAGACATTTTCCAATTCCTTTGTCAAAGCATATTCAAACAACTGTCAAACTTGATTAATGCTATCAAGCTTTTATTAGTCTCGGCTATCATAGTCACAATTGCTGCAAGCTCAAGTCCAAAAGAAATGCTTGTACTGCTTATAATGACTACCTTAACCCTTGAGTTACAGTTGCCTCTAACCTACCCTTATACTAGATAGGTGTAGTAGGGCAGAAACTATAACCACAACCTCAACTTAAAAAGACTGATTATCAATATTGTCTCTGCAGAAGAAACAATTCACATTCACCATGCTAAAAAGATATAAAAGCTCAATAGGATTCAGAATATGGAATATCTGCAGAATTGACATATCTCAAGTTCTCGACTGAAACATCTACTGTACGATCGAAGGTATCAGCACTGTACCCTACGAATCTCCTATTACAAAAGCAACATCATCGTAATACTAAGCCACCAGCTCCTCATACATTTGTTCCCGCTGTCAACAGCGATCATCAGGCCTTCTAAATCCATCTCTACCCCTACGCCTACAGGATGCATAGGGGGTAGAACCTCGTGCTCAAAAGATCAACTTTCATCGATCTCATCAATCGATGGAGCGACTCATGCTCAAGGCAATTAGCAAGGAGCAAAAATAAACAAATAGTTCAAACAATCACAACATCATCAAACACCCTAACGGTTACGCGGAATTCCTAATGCAAGGAAGACTTTTTAAAGACATGACCGAACCTAATTTAACCGCAGTAGTTCCAAAGAAAACATGACTCGACAACCTAGGTCCACATCTCTAAACCTATGCTCTGATACCAACTTTATCACAACCCAAACTAAGAGTCATGACCGGCGCTAGGGAACGAGAATTCTTTCGAATCTGGAACCCGTAGCAAGCCTTAGAAAATAAAATCATGCAATAATTAAATAAAAATACGATAGAATTAAAATTTTTTGAATCAATATATAATATAAATACTTCAAATCCTTCTCGATGAATATATCTTCGTATGGTAATCAAATACAAATTTTCAGAGTATATAATATCAAAACAATACAATAACACTACCATTGTAGTTTTTAGAATACAAATCAGAGTTCAAAATATACGTTTGCATAAAATGGTCGGGACCGAAGAACACCGACGAGGAACTCTACAACTAAGGTCTGACGATATGGGATCTCCTGAAAAAAAAAATTGAGGGGGGTCAGACCTCACTGAGTGAATTATTATACTATATATACATGCAATCTAAACCATAATAATCAGGCATTCTTATATATATATATATATATATATATATATATATATATATAAATACATACATTTCACATGAATGCCAAACTCTGCTTATATAAATATACAAAATGTAGAAAACATTTATTTTAATTCATGAAGGATCCATAGAACCCTAATAATAGCAACCCCAATCAACCCCATCATCACTCTAGCCATACAGGCTCACTTGATTCCAAATAGAACACTTATTCCAAACTGGATAGCAGATTGGCCCCGAGACACTAAGTCGACTGAGCTCTAGCAGTCTGGCTGTCAGTGTGATTGGCCTCGAGACCCCTGTTCAACCGAGCTCTAGCAATCACACTATTCATCACCTCATATCTCTATCAACCCAATAGATAATTTATTCCATTATGGACAGTAGACTGGCCTTGAGACACTAAGTCAACCGAGCCCTAGTAGTCTGACTGTCAATGTGATTGGCCCCAAGACCCCTGGTCAACCGAGCTACAACAATCACACTATCTAACATACCATTAATCTTAGTCAAATCCATCAAATCAATTATAATCACCATAATTATTTCTCACTCAACCCTTATCTATCGCACCAGTACGTACACGGTCCTAGTGCTGCCCACTAAGAAACACGTTCTACTAATATCCTTCATTTAAATAAATCATTCATTCGAAAAATAATTAATGCAGAACAATATTCATAATAGTAAAACCAACCATATATATATATATATATATATATATATATATATATATATATATATATATATATATATATATATATATATATATATATATATATATATATATACATACAAAAAATATACCCAATATATTTTAGGTATATATATGTATATGTCAAATAAAATATGAAATAAACTAAAGATAAATCATTAATATAGTTAAAAACAATTTAAATGTATAACAATAACATAACATGCATTTTCTTAAAAATATACCTAAATATGCAAAAGATATGCCCTAAGTACACAAATTATTTAATAAAACATTTATGTATAAATGTTCATTTAAATATGTGTTTAGGTTTAACATATATTCACATTCTACCAAAATAACCTAATTTTCTAGCATGCATAAATCACAATTAAACCCTAAGTATACCACTAATGTTTTAGGTTTCAATTAATAATAAAACATACATTTATTTGGGGAAATATATCAAAAATATACAAAAAATAAACTTAAAAACAATTTAAGTGTAGGTTTATAATTTAGCATGCAATTATTTAAGAATAAACTTAAAATCTACTGAAACTATACCTAAAGTATACTAATCATTTAATAAAATAATTATGTCTAAATGTACATTTTAAACATGTATATATATTAAAATGTATTAAACATAAACCTAAATGTTTAATGTGCATATACCAAAATATCATTAATAATTATTTAACATGCATATATATATACAAAAGTACAACCCTAGATATACCAAAAATATTATAACTTAAATCACTTTAAGGACATAAAATGAAAATAAAAACCCTAAGTGATGCATCCTATATGCAATGCATATATATATAGTATAATAACTCACATGTTAGCGCTCCACGAGATAAACTCAGCGGGCTTGATCCGTTAGGCCTTTGTCTCGGCGCAACTAAACAAACAAATGACAACATGAAATCAGAATAAATTTAACGGAAATTCTAAAGACTCGTTCTAGAATTTTAGACATAGAATTAGAATAGGGATTTGACCGGACATCACGTTTTACGAGAATTCTACCAAAAATCCGACAGAACTTCCCCTGTAAAACGGACATTTCTCTACTCAAAGAGTAGAGCCGGTCCTACAAAGAAAACACACTTCAGAATAACACCAAATTCACAACCACAATCCCTCGGTCGGACTCCAAACTACAATTCACCGACCGAGGTTCACAATTCACAAAATAATTATAAAATACTGAAAATGCCCTTTTATAATAAAAATACATTTTATAATTCCAAATTACATAATTAACCCTAAAACTTATTAAAAACTGACAAAACTCATTTATTTAGAAAAATCATATAATATACATATAATTTAAAAATAATTCACTAAAAATAGTTTTAATTAGTTAAAAATACTAAATAATTTGTAGAAATCATTTTTATACCCTAAATAACTACTAAAACCGATTTAATTACATTTTTAGCCAATTTAATATAAAATTACCAAAATACCCCTATATATATATTTACTAAAATAAATTCAAAAATTCACCAAAAATAATATAATTACTCAAAATTAATTTTCTCAAAATATAATTCAATAATATCAATAAATATACTCAATTTACCAATTTATTTCAATTAAACACATAATTAACCCTATTTTTCAAAATTACATAAACTTAATAAATTCCAAATAAATATATAAAAATTCACAAAAATTAAAAATAAATTTATATAATTCATTTTAACACCTATAATTACCATAAAACACAATTTCATAATTTAATTAATTAATTTTCGAAAATTAGAAAATAATAATAAAATAATAAAAAATACTGAAAAATAAAAATAAATTCAAAAAATTCTAAAAAAATTACAGAATGTATATTGAGCTTCCAGAATCAAGTTTTGTGAAGGGATTTTTCATGAATAAATCAATTGAAGCTCAAAAAAATTTGAAACCCTAAATGGCTGAAATGAAGAAATTGAAACCTAGGAAAATCTAGACCATTTTAAGTGAAAAAAAGTTTGGAATCACACTCAATGGAACTCAAGGAGAAGATAGAGACTAGTGGCATTGAATTTGGTGGTCGGAATCAGATCGATCGGAGCTTGATCGATTTTCGGCTTCTTTGAGAAAAATCGATCAAAATTTGCCGGGAAAAGGGAGCTTCAGGCGTCAAGAATGGCTGGAAATGGAGGAGGAAGGCTGAGGGGCATAGTGATGGCAAGAAACGGAGGTCATAGTGGCTGGAAATGGTGAAAAACTGATCGGGAGGGAAGACGATGAAGATAGTGGCAAAACTGTAAATAAAGCAAACTTCTGATTTTTGATAAATAATAATGTATATATGTATATATATATATATATATATATATATATATATATATATATATATATATATATATATATATATATATATATATGTCCACCTTATATTATAATATTATATATATTCCCACACACCAATAATACTCACCACATAAATATTTTAATATATTTAATAATTTGTACACTTAAAATTAATTAATTAATATTAAAACTAAATAATAAAAATTAAGGTAATTAATTAAATTCTAATTAATTTAAATAAATACACATATATACATTTTATTTTGGCACTTAAAATTTTGTATGAGTTCATGCAAATTCGTAAAACTAGTCAAAATAATTAATATTAAATTATTTACGTGTCAATTTCCCCGAAAATACAATTTCTGGGAAAATTTTACGTAAAGTACTTAAAATAATATAAAATAATTAAAATTAGCTTTAAACAAACAATAAACTCATAAAATATCATAAATATATACAAAAATTATTAACATTGCATATCCCAATGTAGTATAAAAATATTTAAAAACTCAGGATATTACATGATCCCCCTAACTCAATCTACATCCCTGAATTTTTGTGTGATTTTTGGGAATTATTTTGATTTTTGAATATTTTATTCTTATTTTATTAATTTCATAAATTAATTATATAAATTATGAAATTGTGATTTTTGGTGTTATTGGTGGTTATTTTTAATTTTAGAATTTATTTTATAATTTTGGTGAATTTATTGTAATTTTTATAATTATTTTTAGTTTATGTCAATTTTGGAAATTTAGGTTAAATATATATTTTGGTAGAAATTATGGGTTAATTATATTTTTTGTTGATATTATTGAGATATATGTTGAGAAAATAATTTTTGTGTATTTATATAATTTTTATTGAATTTTTTAGTATCATTAGTATTTTATGTGTATTTTTAAATATTAGGGTTAATTTGGTAATTTGGTGCTAATTTTAGTTAAATATCAAGTTTAATTGGATTTAATATTATTTGAGGTATAAAAATGATTTTTATAAATTATTTACTAATATACTAATTTTCAAAAATTATTTTCAAATAATATATAATATACTATTTTTGTAAATAAATGGATTTTTAGTAAATTTTAATATATGTTTGGACTAATTAAGTAATTTGGATTTATAAAGTGAATTTTTATTAATATTTGTGTAATTATTGGAAAATGGATTTTTAATAATATTATATTATTATTTAGGGTTTTTAAGTAATTATTGGGAAAATAATTATTTTTGGTGTTTTAATGCTTAATATGATATATTTTGATATTTGGAGGGTATTCATGGTATTTATTGATTTTTAATATATTTAATGAATTATTTGTATTTTTGGTGAATTGTGAACTTCGGTTGGGGATTTTCGTAGTTCGGGGTCCCAACTGAGGGTTGTGTGAATTCCTATTCTCAAAGTGTATTTTTCTTGCAGAACTGACTCTACTTTTTAGTAGAGAGATGTCCATTTTACAGAGGAGGTTCTGCCGAATTTTTGGTACAATTCTCGTAAAACATGACATCGGGTCTAATCCTTATTCTGTGTTTATTTGTATTTTTTGTCACGACCCAAAACTAGGAGTCATGACCGGCGCTAGGTAACAAGAATTTTTTCGAATCCGGAACCTATAGTAAGTCTTAGAAAATAAAATCATGCAATAAATAAATAAAAGTACCACAGAATTAAAATTTTTCAAATCAATATATAAAATAAATACTCCAAATCCTTTCATAAATAAATATATTCATATAAAGTTTGGATACAACTCTTTGAGTTTTAAATATCAAAACAAAATAATACTCTTTTGGTACAATAACACTACTACTGCAGTTTCTAGAATACAAATCAAGGTTCAAAATATACATTTACATAAAATAGCCGAGACGGAAGAACACCGACGAGGAACTATACTACTAAGGTCTGACGATATAGGATCTCCTGAAAAAAAAATTGAGGGGGGTCAGACCTCACTAAGTGAATTATTATACTATATATACATGCAATGTAAACCATAACAATCAAACATTCTTATATATATATATATATATATATATATATATATATATATATATATATATATATATATATATATATATATATATATATATATATATATATATATGTATGTATATACACATATTTCACACAAAATGCCAAACTCTACTTTTATAAATATAATAGATGCAGAAAACATTTATTTTAATACATGAAGGATCAAATAGAACCCTATTAATCGCAACCTCAATCAACCATATCATCCCTCTAGCCATACAGGCTCACTTAAATCCAAGTAAATTCCTTATTCTATTTTGGACAGTAGACTGGCCCCGAGACATTAAGTTGACCGAGCTCCAATTGTCACAACCCAAACTAGGAGTCATGACCGGCGCTAGGGAATGAGAATTCTTTCAAATCCAGAACCCGTAGTAAGCCTTATGTAATAACCCTGATTTTTAAAAAAAAAAATTATTTTATTAAATAATGAAATATGCAGTGTTAATAAAGTTTAAAAGTTATATTTAATTATTTTGCTATTTTGTGATTTATTATCATTATTTTATGTTTCATTCAATTTTCTACATAAATTTATTAATTTGGAATTTATTATTTTGGACGTTAAATTCTATTGTGTATATTTATTATTTTTGAATACTAATATTCTGATAACGTTAATTTAGAGCATGGTTAGTCTAATTTTATTTTTAAGTACTAATATTATTATTATTATATCCTTCATGTAAATGTTATATTTTTAAATGATAATGTATATGTGTGTTTATATATATATGTGTGTGGGTGAGATATTTATATATTGTGTAGTGGAGGATTATTATAATATTAGTGTTATTTTGAAGAGGATTATTTTAATAACATTATTTTAAGTATTAGTATTATTTTATTAAATGGCATAATTTTGACGATTATTTTTTTTAAGTATTTCATTATTTATTTTATTAGAATTATCTTTGGTATTATTTGTGTTAATATCATTTATTGTTAAATGTCATTTTATTTTTGATATATATATATATCAAAATATATTTATGTGTTTATTATATTCATGTGCGTGAATGTTTTTGGGCCCAAATACCTTTGTTTTGGCCCTCAGATTTGATAGTGGGCTTGGGTGCTTGGGCTTTAAATGGACGTTCATGGTGGTATCGATCGACCCACGGGGCCCATAAAATATCAAATTGAAGCTGACTTAGAGGGATATTATATGGGCTATAAATGTCATCTATAGCGGTTTGTCTTTGGGCCCAAAAACCTATGTTTAGGCCCATGGATTTGATAGAGTGGGCTTTCGCACTTAGGCTTCAAATGGACGTTCGTTGTGGCATCGGTTGACCCATAGGGCTAGTAATATATCAAATAGAAGCTGACTCAGAGGGTTATAATATGGGCTATAAAAGTCATCTATAACGGTTTATCTTTCGGCCCAAAAACCTATGTTTAGGCCTATGGATTTGATAGAGTGGGCTTTCGCACTTGGGCTTCAAATGGACATTCGTGGCGGCATCGGTTGACCCATGGGGCCCATAATATATTAAATCAAAGCTTATTCAGAGGGCTATAATGGGGGCTATAAACTTCATCTATAGCGGTTTGTCTTTGGGCCCAAAAAGCTATGTTTTTGAACCCAAATACCTTTGTTTCGGCCCATGGATTTGATAGTGGGCTTGGGCACTTGGACTTCAAATGGATGTTCGTGGCATCATCAGTTGACCCAGGGGGCCCATAATATATCAAATCAAAGTTGACTCAGAGGGCTATAATGCAGGCTATAAAGGCCATCTATAGCGATTTGTCTTTGGGCCCAAAAACCTATGTTTAGGCCCATGGATTTGATAGAGTGGGCTTTCGCACTTGGGCTTCAAATGGACATTCGTGGTAGCATCAGTTGACGCACGGAGCTTATAATATATCAAATCAAAGCTGACTCAGAGGGCTATAATACGAACTATAAAGGCCATCTATAGTGATTTGTCTGTGGGCCCAAAAACCTATGTTTAGGCCCATGGATTTGATAGTGTGGGCTTTCGCACTTGGGCTTTAAATGGACGTTCGTGGTAGCATCGGTTGACCAATAGGGCCAATAATATATCAAATCGAAGCTGACTCAGAGGGCTATAATGGTGGCTATAAACTTCATCTATAGCAATTTGTCTTCAGGCCTAAAAACCTATGTTTTCGGGCCCAAATACCTTGTTTCTACCCATGGATTTGATAGTGGGCTTGGGCACTTGGGCTTCAAATGGACGTTCGTGGCGACATCGGTTGACCTACAGGGCCCATAATATATCAAATCGAAGCTGACACAGAGGGATATAATATAAGCTATAGAGGCCATCTATAGTGATTTGTATTTGGGCCCAAAAATCTATGTTTAGGCCCATGGGTTTGATAGAGTGGGCTTGGGTACTTGGGCTTAAATGGACGTTCATGATGGCATCGGTTGACCCACGGAGCCCATAATATATCAGATCGAAGCTGACTCAGAGGGCTATTATATGGGCTATAAACATTATCTATAACAGTTTGTTTTTGGGCCCAAAAACCTATGTTTAGGCCCATGCATTTGATAAAGTGGGCTTAGGCACTTGGGCTTCAAATGGATGTTTATGGCGGCATCGGTTGACCCACGGGGCCCATAATATATCAAATCAAAGCTAACTCAGAGGGCTATAATGCGGGCTATAAAGGTCATCTATACCGATTTGTATTGGGCCAAAAAACCTATGTTTAGGGCCATGGATTTGATAGATTGGGCTTTCGCACTTGGGCTTCAAATGGACATTCGTGGCGGCATCGGTTGACCCACGGGGCCCATAATATATCAAATTGAAGCTGACTCAGAGGGCTATAATAGGGGCAATAAACTTCATCTATAGCAGTTTGTCTTCAAGCCCAAAAACCTATGTTTTCGAGCCCAAATACCATTATTTCAGCCCATGGATTTGATAGTGGGCTTGGGCACTTGGGCTTCAAATGGAAATTCATGGCGGCATCAGTTGACCCACGGGACCCATAATATATCAAATTGAAGCTGACCCAAAGGGCTATAATGCAGGCTATAAAGGCTGTCTATAGCAATTTGTCTTTGGGTCCAAAAACCTATGTTTAGGCCCATGGATTTTGTAGAGTGGGCTTTCGCACTTGGACTTCAAATGGATGTTTGTGGCAGCATCGGTTGACCCACGAGGCCTATAATATATCACCACGAGGCCTATAATATATCAAATCGAAGCTAACTTAGAGGGCTATTATATGGGCTATAAACATCATCTATGGCGGTTTGTCTATGGGCCCAAAAACTTATGTTTAGGCCCATGGATTTGATAGAGTGGGCTTGGGCACTTAGGCTTCAAATGGACATTCGTGGTGGCATCTGTTGATCCACGGGGCCCATAATATATCAAATCAAAGTTGACTCAGAGGGCTATAAAGTGGGCTATAAAAGCCATCTATTCCAATTTGTATTCATGCCTAAAAACCTATGTTTAGGCCCATGGATTTGATAGAGAGGGCTTTCGCACTTAGCTTCAAATGGACGTTCGTGGCGGCATCGGTTGACCAACGGGGCCCATAATATATCAAATCAAAGCTAACTCAAAGGGATATAATGGGGGCTATAAACTTCATCTATAACAGTTTGTCATCGGGCCCAAAAACCTATGTTTTTGGGTCCAAATACCTTTATTTCGGCCCATGGATTTGATAGTGGGCTTGGGCACTTGGGCTTCAAATGGACGTTCGTTGGCGGCATCAGTTGACCCACAGGGCCCATAGTATATCAAATCGAAGCTGACTCAGAGGGCTATTATACGACTATAAATGTTATCTATAGCGGTTTGTGTTTGGGGCCAAAAACCTGTGTTTTAAGCCCATGGATTTGATAGAGCGGGCTTTCACACTTAGGCTTCAAATGGATGTTCGTGGCGGCATCAGCTAACGCACGGGGGCCCATAATATATCAAATCAAAGCTGACTTAGAGGGCTATTATATGGGCTACAAACATCATCAATAGAAGTTTGTCTTTGGGCCCAAAAACTTATGTTTAGGCCCATGGATTTGATAGAGTGGGCTTGGGCACTTAGGCTTCAAATGGATGTTCGTGGAGGCATCAGTTGACCCACAGGGCCCATAATATATCAAATAGAAGCTAACTCAAAGGGCTGTAATGTGAGCTATAAACGTCATCTATAGCGGTTTGTCTTTGGTCCCAAAAACCTATGTTTAGGCCCATGGATTTCATAGAGTGGGCTTGGGCACTTGGGCTTCAAATGGACATTTGTGGCGGCATCGGTTGACACACGGGGCCCATAATATATTAAATCAAAGCTGGCTTAGAGGGCTATAATGTGGGCTATAAAGGCCATCTATACCAATTTGTATTTGGGCCCAAAAACCTATGTTTAGGCCCATGGATTTGATAGAGTGGGCCTGGGCACTTGGGCTTCAAATGGGACGTTCGTGGCTACATCGGTTAACCCATGGGGCCCATAATATATCAAATCAAAGCTGACTCAGAGGGCTATAATGGGGGCTATAGACGATGTTTATAGCCCGTATAATAGCCCTCTGAGTCAGCTTTAATTTGATGTATTATGGGCCCCGTGGGTTAACAGATGCCGCCATGAATGTCCATTTGAAGCCCAAGTGCCCAAGCCCACTATAAATCCATTGGTTGAAACAAAGGTATTTAGGCCTGAAAACATAGGTTTTTGGGCCTGAAAATAAACCACTATATACGAAGTTTATAGCCCCTATTATAGCCCTCTGAGTCAACTTCGATTTGATATATTATGGGCCTCGTGGGTCAACCGATGTCGCCATGAACGTCCATTTAAAGCCCAAGTGTGAAAGCCCACTCTATTAAATCCATGGGCCAAAATATAGGTTTTTAGGCCCAAAGACAAATTGCTATAGACGCTGTTTATAGCCCAAATAATTGCCCTCTGAGTCAGCTTCGATTTGATATATTATGGGCTCCATGGGTCAACTTATGCCGCCACGAACGTCCATTTGAATCCCAAGTGCTCAGGCCCACTCTATCAAATCCATGGTCCTAAACATAGGTTTTTGGGCCAAAAGACTAATCACTATAGACGGCCTTTATAGCCCGTATTATAGCCCTCTGAGTCAGGTTTGATTTGATATATTATGGGCCCCGTGGGTCAACCATTGCCACCACAAACATCCAATTGAAGCCCACGTGCGAAAGCCCACTCTATAAAATCCATGGACCTAAACACAGATTTCTAGGCCTAAAGAAAAATCGCTATAGATGATGTTTATAGCCTATATAATAGCCCTCTGAGTCAGCTTTGATTTGATATATTCTGGGCCCTATGGGTCAACCGATGCCGCCATGAATGTCCACTTGAAGCCTAAGTGCCCAAGCCCATTATCAACTCCATTGGCCGAAACAAAGGCATTTAGGCCCGAAAACATAGGTTTTTGGGCCCGAAGACAAACTGATATAGATGAAGTTTATAGCCCCCCATTATAACCCTCTGAGTCAGCTTTGATTTGATATATTATGGGCCCTATGGGTCAATCGATGCAGCCACGAACGTCCATTTGAAGCCCAAGTGCCCAAGCCCACCCTATCAAATCTATGGGCCTAAACATCGGTTTTTGGGCCCAAAGAAAAATCAAAATAGATGGCCTTCATAGCCCGCATTGTAGCCCTCTGGGTCAGCTTTGATTTGATATATTATAGGCCCCGTGGGTCAACCGATACCACCACGAACGTCCATTTGAAGCCCAAGTGTGAAAGCCCACTCTATCAAATCCATGGACCATAAACACAGGTTTGTCGGCCCAAAGGCAAACCGCTATAGACGATGTTTATAGCCCGTATAATAGCCCCCCTGAGTCAGCTTCAATTTGATATATTATGGGCCTCATGGGTCAACCGATGCCACCACAAACCATTTGAAGCCCAACTGCCCATGCCCACTCTATTAAATCCATGGGCAGAAAAAAAGGTCTTTGGGCCGAAAGATAAACTGCTATAGACGACGTTTATAGCCCCTATTATAGCGCTTTGAGTCAGCTTCGATATGATATATTACGGGCCCCATGGGTCAACCGATGCCGTCACGAACGTCCATTTGAAGCCCAAGTGCCCAAGCCCACTATCAAATCCATGGGCCAAAACAAAGGTATTCAGGCCCGAAAACGTAGGTTTTTGGGCCCAAAGATAAACCGCTATATATGAAGTTTATAGCTCCTATTATAGCCCTCTGAATCAACTTAGAATTGATATATTATAGGCCCCATGGGTCAACTGATGCCACCACGAACGTCCATTTGAAGCCCAAGTGCCCAAGCCCACTATCAAATCCATGGGTCGAAACAAAGGTATTTAGGCCTGAAAACATAGGTTTTTGGGCCCGAAGACAAACTGCTATAGACGAAGTTTATAACCCCCACTATAGCCCTCTGAGTCAGCTTCGATTTTATATATTATGGGCCCCGTGGGTCAACCGATGCCGCCACGAACGTCCATTTGAAGCCCAAGTCCCCAAGCCCACTATTAAATCTATGGGCCAAAACAAAGGTACTTAGGCCCGAAAACATAGGTTTTTAGGCCCAAAGACAAACCCCTATAGGTGAAGTTTATAGCTCCCATTATAGCCCTCTGAGTCAACTTCGATTTGATATATTATGGGTTCCGTGGGTCAACCGATGCCGCCATGAACGTCCATTTGAAGCCCAAGTGCGAAAGCCCACTCTACCAAATCCATGGGCCTAAACTTAGGTTTTTGGGCCCAAAGACAAATTGCTATAGATGTTGTTTATAGCCCATATAATAGCCCTCTGAGTCATCATCGATTTGATATATTATGGGCCCCATGGGTCAACCGATACCGCCACGAGCATCCATTTGAAACCCAAGTGGCCCAAGCCCACTCTATCAAATCCATGGGCCTAAACATAGGTTTTTGGCACCAAGACAAATCGTTATAGATGGCCTTTATAGCCCGCATTGTAGCCCTCTAAGTTAGCTTCGATTTGATATATTATTGGCCTCATGGGTCAACCTATGCCGCCATGAATGTCCATTTGAAGCCCAAGTGTGAAAGCCCACTTTATCAAATCCATGGGCCTAAACACAGGTTTTTGGGCCTAAAGACAAATCGCTATAGATGGTCTTTATAGCCCGCATTATAGCCCTCTGAGTCAGCTTTGATTTGATAAATTATGGGCCTCATGGGTCAACTAATGCCACTGCGAACGTCCATTTGAAGCTCAAGTGCCTAAGCCCACTATCAAATCCATGGGCCAAAACAAAGGTATTTGGGCCCAAAACATAGGTTTTTGGGCCCAAAGACAAACTGCTATAGACGAGTTTATAACCCCCACTATAGCCCTCTGAGTCAACTTTGATTTGATATATTATGGGCCCCGTGGGTCAACCGATGCCGCCGACGAACGTCCATTTGAAGCCTAAGTGCCCAAGCCCACTATTAAATCTATGGGCCGAAACAAAGGTATTTAGGCCCGAAAATATAGGTTTTTAGGCCCAAAGACAAACCGTTATAGGTGAAGTTTATAGCCCCCCATTATAACCCTCTAAGTCAACTTCGATTTAATATATTATGGGCCCCGTGGGTCAACCGATGCCGCCACGAACGTCCATTTGAAGCCCAAGTGCGAAAGCCCACTCTACCAAATCCATGGGCCTAAACATAGGTTTTTGGGCCCAAAGAAAAATTGCTATAGATGTTGTTTATAGCCCATATAATAGCCCTCTGAGTCAGCATCGATTTGATATATTATGGGCCCCGTGGGTCAACCGATGCCGCCACGAGCATCCATTTGAAACCCAAGTGCCCAAGCCCACTCTATCAAATCCATGGGCCTAAACATAGGTTTTTTGGCACCAAAGACAAATCGTAATAGATGGCCTTTATAGCCCGCATTGTAGCCCTCTGAGTCAGCTTAGATTTGATATATTATTGGCCCCGTGGGTCAACCTATACCACCATGAACGTCCATTTGAAGCCCAAGTGTGAAAGCCCACTCTATCAAATCCATGGGCCTAAAGATAAATTGCTATAGACGGTCTTTATAGCCCGCATTATAGCCCTCTGAGTCATCTTTGATTTGATAAATTATGGGCCCCATGGGTCAACTGATGCTGCCACGAACGTCCATTTGAAGCCCAAGTGCCCAAGCCCACTATCAAATCCATGGACAAAAACAAAGGTATTTAGGACCGAAAACATAGGTTTTTGAGCCCGAAGACAAACCGCTATAGACGAAGTTTATAGCCTCCATTATAGCCCCTCTGAGTCATCTTTGATTTGATATATTATAGGCCCTGTGGGTCAACTGATGCCGCACGAACGTCCATTTGAAGCCCAAGTGCCCAAGCCCACTATCAAATTGATGGGCAGAAACAAAGGTATTTGGGCCCGAAAATAAAGGTTTTTGGGCCCGAAGACAAACCGCTATAGACAAAGTTTATAACCCCTATTATAGCCCTCTGAGTCAGCTTTGATTTGATATATTAAGGGCCCCATAGGTCAATTGATGCCGCCACGAACATCCATTTGAAGCCCAAGTGCCCAAGCCCACTATTAAATCCATGGGCTGAAACAAAGGTATTTGGGCCCAAAAATGTAGGTTTTTTGGGACTAAAGACAAACTGATATAGTTGAAGTTTATAACCCCTAATATAGCCCTCTGAGTTAGCTTTGATTTCATATATTATGGGCCCCATGGGTCAACCGATGCCGCCACGAACGTTCATTTGAAGCCTAAGTACGCAAGCCCACTCTATCAAATCCATGGGCCTAAACATAGGTTTTTGGGCCCAAAGACAAATTGAAATAGATGGCCTTTTGTAGCTCATATTGTAGCCCCCTGGGTTAGCTTTGATTTGATATATTATGGGCCTTGTGGGTCAACCGATGCCGCCACGAACATCCATTTGAAGCCCAAGTCCCAAAGCCCATTCTATCAAATCCATGGGCCTAAACACAGGTTTTTGGGCCCAAAGACAAACCGCTATAGACAATGTTTATAGCCCATATAATAGCCCTCTGAGTCAACTTCAATTTGATATATTATGGACCCCGTGGGTCAACCGACGCTGCCACGAACATCCTTTTGAAGCCCAAGTGCCCAAGCCCACTATCAAATCCATTGGCCGAAACAAAGGTATTTGGCCCCCAAGACAAAATGCTATAGAAGAAGTTTATAGCCTCTATTATAGCCCTTTGAGTCAGCTTCAATTTGATATATTATGGACCCTGTGGGTCAACCGATGCCGCCATGAACGTCCATTTGAAGCCCAAGAGTGAAAGCCCACTCTATCAAATCCATAGGCCTAAACATAGGTTTTTGGGCCCAAAGACAAACCACTATAAATGACATTTATAGTCCGTATAATAGGCCTCTGAGTCAGCTTTGATTTGATATATTTATGGGGCTCGTGGGTCAGCCGATGCCGCCACGAACATCCATTTGAAGCCCAAGTGCCCAAGCGCACTCTATAAAATTCATGGACCTAAACATAGGTTTTTGGGCCCAAAGACAAATCACTATAGATGACCTTTATAGCTCGCATTATGTCCCTCTAAGTCAAGTTCAATTTGATATATTATGGGCCCTGTGGTTCAACCGATGCCACCACGAACATCCATTTGAAGCCCAAGTGTGAAAGCCTACTCTATCAAATCCATAGGGCTAAACACAGGTTTTTGGGCCCAAAGACAAACCGCTATAGATGATGTTTATAGCCCGTATAATAGCCCTCTGAGTCAGCTTTAATTTGATATGTTATGGGTTCCGTGGGTCAACCGATGCTGCCACAAAAGTCTATTTGAAGCCTAAGTGCCCAAGCCCACTATCAAATCTATTGGCCGAAACAAAGGTATTTAGGGCTGAAAACATAGGTTTTTTGGGCCCCAAAGACAAACCGCTATAGACAAAGTTTATAGCCCCCATTATAGCCCTCTGAGTTAGCTTCAATTTGATATATTATAGGCCCCGTGGGTGAACTGATACCACCATGAACATCCATTTGAAGCCCAAGTACCCAAGCCCACTCTATCAAATCCATGGGCCTAAACATAGGTTTTTGGGCTAAAAAATAAATCAAAATAGATGGCCTTTATAGCCCGCATTGCAGCCCTCTGGGTCAACTCTGATTTAATATAATATGGGCCCCGTGGGTCAACCGATGCCACCACGAATGTCCATTTGAAGCCCAAGTATGAAAGCCCACTCTATCAAATCCATGGGCCTAAACATAAGATTTTGGGCCCAAAGACAAACCGCTATAGATGATGTTTATAGCCCGTATAATAGCCCTCTAAGTTATCTTCGATTTGATATATTATGAGCCCCGTGGGTCAACCGATGCCACCATGAACGTCCATTTGAAGCCCAAGTGCGAAAGCCCACTCTATCAAATCCATGGGCCTAAACACAGGTTTTTGGGCCTAAAGACAAACTGCTATAGAAGGTGTTTATAGCCCATATAATAGCCCTCTGAGTCAGCTTCGATTTGATATGTTATGGGCCCCGTGGGTCAACCGATGCCGCCATGAACGTCCATTTGAAGCCCAAGTACCCAAGCCCACTCTATCAAATCCATGGCCCTAAACATAGGTTTTTGGGCCGAAAGACAAATTGATATAGACAACCTTTATAGCCCGTAATATAGCCCTCTAAGTTAGGTTCGATTTGATATATTATGGGCCCCGTAGGTCAACAGATGCTGCCACGAACGTCCATTTGAAGACCAAGTGCCCAAGCCCACTCTATCAAATCCATAGGCTTAAACATAGGTTTTTGGGTCCAAAGACAAATAGCTATAGTCGATGTTTATAGCCCGTATAATAGCCCTCTGAGTCAGCTTCAATTTGATATATTATGGGCCCTGTGGGTCAACCAATGCCGCCACGAACGTCCATTTGAAGTCCAAGTGCCCAAGCACACTGTCAAATCCATTGGCCAAAACAAAGGTATTTGGGCCAAAAAACATAGGTTTTGTGCCCAAAGACAAACCGCTATAGATGAAGTTTATAGCCCCCACTATAGCCCTCTGAGTCAGCCTCGATTTGATATATTATGGGCCCCGTGGGTCAACTGATGCCGCCACGAACGTCCATTTGAAGCCTAAGTACCCAAGCACACTCTATCAAATCCATGCGCCTAAACTTAGGTTTTTAGACCCAAAGACAAATCAAAATAGATGGCCTTTATAGCCCGCATTATAGCTCTCTAAGTCAGCTTTGATTTGATATTTTATGGGGGCCGTGGGACAACCGATGCCGACACGAACGTCCATTTGAAGCCCAAGTGTGAAAGCCCACTCTATCAAATCTATGGGCCTAAACATAGGTTTTTGGGCCCAAAGACAAATCACTATAGATGAAGTTTATAGCCCATATAATAGCCCTTTGAGTCAGCTTCGATTTAATGTATTATGGGCCCCGTGGGTCAACCGATGCTGCCACGAACGTCCATTTGAAACCCAAGTGCCCAAGCCCACTCTATCAAATCCATGGGCCTAAACATAGTTTTTTTGGGCCCAAAGATAAATTGTTATAGATGGCCTTTATAGCCCGCATTATAGCCCTCTAAGTCTGCTTCGATTTGTTATATTATGGGCCCCGTGGGTCAACTGATGCTGCCATGAACGTCCATTTGAAGCCCAAGTACCCAAGCCCTCTCTATCAAATCCATGGGCCTAAACATAGGTTTTTGGCACCAAAGACAAATTGTAATAGATAGTGTTTATAGCCCGCCTTATAGCGCTCTGAGTCAGCTTCGATTTGATATATTATGGGCCTCATGGGTTAACCGATGCTGCCATGAACGTCCATTTGAAGCCCAAGTACGAAAGCCCACTCTATCAAATCCATGGGCCTAAACACAGGTTTTTGGGCCCAAAGACAAACCGCTATAGACGATGTTTATAGCCCATATAATAACCTTCGGAGTCAGCTTCGATTTGATATATTATCAACGTCGTGGGTCAACCGATGCTGCCACGAACTTCCATTTGAAGCCTAAGTGCCCAAGCCCACTATCAAATCAATTAGTCGAAACAAAGGTATTTGGTCCCGAAAACCTAGGTTGTTGGGCTCGAAGACAAACCGCTATAGATGAAATTTATAGCCCCTATTATAGCCCTTTGAGTTAGCTTCGATTTGATATATTATGGTCCCTATGGGTCAATCGATGCCACCACAAATGTCCATTTGAAGCCCAAGTGCCCAAGCCCACTATCAAATCCATGGGCCGAAACAAAGTTATTTGGGCCCAAAAACATAGGTTTTTGGGCTCAAAGACAAACCGCTATAGATGAAGTGTATAGCCCCCATTATAGCCCTCTGAGTCAGCTTCGATTTGATATATTATGGGCCCTGTGGGTCAACCGATACTGACACGAACATCCATTTGAAGCCCAAGTACGAAAGCCCACTCTGTCAAATCCATGGCACTAAGCATAGGTTTTGGGCCTAAAAACCTAGGTTGTTGGGCCCGAAGACAAACTGTTATAGATGAAATTTATAGCGCCCATTATAGCCCTATGAGTCAACTTTGATTTGATATATTATAGGCCCCGTGGATCAATCGATGCCGCCACAAACGTCCATTTGAAGCCCAAGTGCCCAAGCCCACTATCAAATCCATGTGTCAAAACAAAGGCATTTGGGCCCAAAAACATAGGTTTTTGGGCCTGAAGACAAACTGCTATAGACAATGTGTATAGCCCTCATTATAGCACTCTGTGTCAGCTTCGATTTGATATATTATGGGCTCCGTGGGTCAACCGATGTAGCCATGAACGTCCATTTGAAGCCCAAGTGCCTAAGCCCACTATCAAATCCATAGGCTGAAACAAATGTATTTAGGCCCAAAAACATAGGTTTTTAGACCTAAAGATAAACCGCTATAGACAAAGTTTATAGCCCCCATTAAAGCCCTCTGTGTCAGTTTAGATTTGATATATTATGGGCCCCGTGGGTTAATCGATGACGCCATAAACATCCATTTGAAGCTAAGTGTGAAACCCCACTCTATCAAATCCATGGGCCTAAAGACAGGATTTTAGGCCTAAAGACAAACCGCTATAGATGACATTTATAGCTTGTATAATAGCCCTCAGAGTCAGCTTTGATTTGATATATTATGGGCCCCATGGGTCAACCGATGCTGCCATGAATATCCATTTGAAGCCCAAGTGCCCAAGCCCACTCTATCAAATCCATGGGCCTAAACATAGATTTTTAGGACTAAAGACAAATTTCTATAGACAATTTTTAAAGCCCGTATAATAGCCCTCCGTGTCAGCTTCGATTTGATATATTATGGGCCCCGTGGGTCAACCGATGCCACCACGAACGTCCATTTGAAGCCCAAGTACCCAAGCCCACTCTATCAAATCCATGGGCCTAAACATAGGTTTTTGGAACCAAAGACAAACCATAATAGATGGCCTTTATAGCTCGCATTGTAGCCCTCTGAGTCAGCTTTGATTTGATATATTATGGGCCCCGTGGGTCAACTGATGCCGTAATGAACGTCCATTTGAAGCCCAAGTGCGAAAGCCCACTCTATCAAATCCATGGGCCTAAACATAGGTTTTTGGTCCCAAAGACAAACCGCTATGGATGATGTTTATAGCCTGTAAAATTGCCCTCTGAGTAAGCTTCGATTTGATATATTATGGGCCCCGTGGGTCAACCGATACCGCTATGAACGTCCATTTGAAGCCCAAGTGCCCAAGCCCACTCTATCAAATCCATGGGCCTAAACATAGGTTTTTGGGCTCAAAGATAAATCGCTATATATGGCCTTTATAGCCCGTATTATAGCCCTCTAAGTTAGGTTTGATTTGATATATTATGCGTCCCATGGGTCAACCGATGTCGCCACGAATGTCCACTTGAAGCCCAAGCCCACTCTATCAAATCCATAGGCCTAAACATAGGTTTTTGGGCCTAAAGACAAATAGATATAGATGACTTTTATAGCCCATATAATAGCCTTCTTAGTCAGCTTCGATTTGATATATTATGGGCCCTGTGGGTCAACCGATGCCGTCACGAACGTCCATTTGAAGACCAAGTGCCCAAGCCCACTATCAAATCCATGGGCCGAAACAAAGGTATTTGGGCCCAAAAACATAGGTTTTTGGGCCCGAAGACAAATCACTATAGATAAAGTTTATAGTCCCCATTATAGCCCTCTGAGTAAGCTTCGATTTGATATATTATGGGCCCCGAGGGTAAACTGATGCTGCCACGAATGTCCATTTGAAGCCCAAGTACCCAGTCCCACTCTATCAAATCCATGGGCCTAAACATAGGTTTTTGGGCCTAAAGGTAAATCGAAATAGATGGCCTTTATAGCCCATATTGTAGCCATCTGGGTCAGCTTCAATTTGATATATTATGGGCCTCGTGGGTCAATCGATGCCTCCACGAACGTCCATTTGAAGCCCAAGTGCGGAAGCCCACTCTTTCAAATCCATGGGCCTAAACATAGGTTTTTGGGCCCAATGCCAAACCGCTATAGATGATGTTTATAGCTCGTATAATAGCCCTCTGAGTCAGCTTAGATTTGATATATTATGGGCCTTGTGGGTCGACCGATACCACAATGAACGTCCATTTGAAGCCCAAGTGCCCAAGCCCATTATCAAATCCATGGGCCGACACAAAGGTATTTGGGCTAAAAAATGTAGTGTTTTGGGCCCGAAGACAAATCGCTATTGATGAAGTTTATAGCCCCCATTATAGCCCTTTGAGTCAACTTCGATTTGATATATTATAGGCCCCGTGGGTCATCCGATTCTGCCACAAACGTCCATTTGAAGCCCAAGTGCCCAAGCCCACTATCAAATCCATGGGTGGAAACAAAGGTATTTGGGCCTAAAAACATAGGTTTTTGGGCCCAAAGACAAACTGCTATAGACGAAGTTTATAACCCCTATTATAGCCCTTTGAGTCAGCTTTGATTTGATATATTATGGGCCCCGTGGGTCTACCGATGTCGCGATGAATGTCCATTTGAAGCCCAAGTGCGAAAGCCCAATCTATCAAATCCGTGGGCCTAAATGTAGGTTTTTGGGCCTAAAGACAAATTGCTATAGATGAAGTTTCTAGCCCATATAATAGCCCTTTGAGTCAGCTTTGATTTGATATATTATGAGCCCCATGGGTCAACCGATGCCACCACGAACGTCCATTTGAAGCCCAAGTGCCTAATCCCACTATCAAATCCATAGGCCAAAACAAAGGTATTTAGTCCCGAAAACATAGGTTTTTGGGCTCGAAGGCAAACTGCTATAGACAAAGTTTATAGCCCCTATTATAGCCCTCTGAGTAAGATTCGATTTGATATATTATGGGCCCCATTGGTCAACCGATGCCACCATGAACGTCCATTTGAAGCCCAAGTACCCAAGCCCACTCTATCAAATCCATGGGTCTAAACATAGCTTTTTGGGCCCAAAGACAAATCGAAATAGATGGCCTTTATAGCTCGCATTGAATCCCTCTAGGTCAGCTTCAATTTGATATATTATGGGCCCCATGGGTCAATCGATATTGCCACGAACGTCCTTTTGAAGCCCAAGTGCGAAAGCCCACTCTATCAAATCCATGGGCCTAAACACAGGTTTTTGGGCCCAAAGACAAACCGCTATAGATGATGTTTATAGCCTGTATAATAGCCCTCTGAGTCAGCTTGGATTTGACATATTATGGGCCCTGTGGGTCAACCGATGCCGCCACGAACGTCCATTCGAAGCCCAAGTGGCCGAGCCCACTATCAAATCCATGGGCCGAAACAAAGGTATTTGGGCCTAAAAACATAGGTTTTTGGGCCCGAAGATAAACCGCTATAGACGAAGTTTATAGCCCCCACAATAGCCCTTTGAGTCAGCTTTGATTTGATATATTATGGGCCCCGTGGGACAACCGATGCCGCCACTAACATCCATTTGAAGCCCAAGTACCCAAGCCCAGTCTATCAAATCCATGGGCCAAACATAGCTTTTTGGGCCAAAGACAAATCACTATAGACAATGTTTATAGCCCGTATAATAGCCCTCTGAGTCAGCTTCGATTTGATATATTATGGGCCCTGTGGGACAAAAGATGTCGCCACGAACGTCCATTTGAAGCCCAAGTACCCAAGTCCACTCTATCAAATCCATGGGCCTAAACATATGTTTTTGGGCCCAAAGACAAATTGCTTTAGATGAAGTTTATAGCCCGTATAATAGCCTTCTGAGTGAGCTTCGATTTGATATATTACGTGCCCCGTGGGACAATCGATGCTGCCACGAACGTCCATTTTTATCAAATCCATGGGCCTAAACATAGGTTTTTGGCACCAAAAACAAATCATAATAGATGGCCTTTATAGCCCGTATTGTATCCATTTAAGTCAGCTTCAATTTGATATATTATGGGCCCCGTGGGTCAACCGATGCCACCACGAACGTCCATTTGAAGCCCAAGTACCCAAGCCCACTCTATCAAATCCATGGGCCTAAACATAGGTTTTTGGAACCAAAGACAAATCGCTATAGATGATGTTTATAGCCCGTACAATAGCCCTCTGAGTCAGCTTCGATTTGATATATTATAGGTCCCGTGGGACAACCGATGCCGCCACGAACGTCCATTTGAAGCCCAAGTACCCAAGCCCACTCTATCATATGCATGGGCCTAAACATAGGTTTTTGGCACCAAAGACAAATTTCTATAGACAATTTTTAAAGCTCGTATAATAGCCCTCCGTGTCAGCTTCGATTGATATATTATGGGCCCCGTGGGTCAACCGATGCCACCACGAACGTCCATTTGAAGCCCAAGTACCCAAGCCCACTCTATCAAATCCATGGGCCTAAACATAGGTTTTTGGGCTCAAAGATAAATCGCTATAGATGGCCTTTATAGCCCGTATTATAGCCCTCTAAGTTAGGTTTGATTTGATATATTATGGGCCCCGTGGGTCAACCGATGCCGCCACGAATGTCCACTTGAAGCCTAAGCCCACTCTATCAAATCCATGGGCCTAAACACAGGTTTTTGGGCCTAAATACAAATAGATATAAATGACTTTTGTAGCCCATATAATAGCCTTCTTAGTCAGCTTCGATTTGATATATTATGGGCCCTGTGGGTCAACCGATGCCGTCACGAACGTCCATTTGAAGACCAAGTGCCCAAGCCCACTATCAAATCCATGGGCCGAAACAAAGGTATTTGGGCCCAAAAACATAGGTTTTTGGGCTCGAAGACAAATCGCTATAGATAAAGTTTATAGTCCCCATTATAGCCCTCTGAGTAAGCTTCGATTTGATATATTATGGGCCCCGGGGGTAAACTGATGCTGCCACGAATGTCCATTTGAAGCCCAAGTACCCAATCCCACTCTATCAAATCCATGGGCCTAAACATAGGTTTTTAGGCCTAAAGGTAAATCGAAATAGATGGCCTTTATAGCCCACATTGTAGCCATCTAGGTCAGCTTCAATTTGATATATTATGGGCCTCGTGGGTTAATCGATGCCGCCACGAACGTCCATTTGAAGCCCAAGTGCGGAAGCCCACTCTTTCAAATACATGGGCCTAAACATAGGTTTTTGGGCCCAATGCCAAACCGCTATAGATGATGTTTATAGCTCGTATAATAGCCCTCTGAGTCAGATTGGATTTGATATATTATGGGCCTTGTGGGTCGACCGATACCACAATGAACGTCCATTTGAAGCCCAAGTGCCCAAGCCCATTATCAAATCCATGGGCCGACACAAAGGTATTTGGGCTAAAAAATGTAGTGTTTTGGGCCCAAAGACAAATCGCTATTGGTGAAGTTTAAAGCCCCCATTATAGCCCTTTGAGTCAGCTTCGATTTGATATATTATAGGCCCCGTGGGTCATCCGATTCTGCCACGAACGTCCATTTGAAGCCCAAGTGCCCAAGCCCACTATCAAATCCATGGGTGGAAACAAAGGTATTTGGGCCTAAAAACATAGGTTTTTGGGCCCAAAGAAAAACCGCTATAGACGAAGTTTATAACCCCTATTATAGCCCTTTGAGTTAGCTTTGATTTGATATATTATGGGCCCCGTGGGTCTACCGATGCCGCGACGAATGTCCATTTGAAGCCCAAGTGCGAAAGCCCACTCTATCAAATCCGTGGGCCTAAACGTAGGTTTTTGGGCCCAAAGACAAATTGCTATAGACGACATTTCTAGCCCGTATAATAGCCCTCTGAGTCAGCTTTGATTTGATATATTATGAGCCCCATGGGTCAACCGATGCCGCCACGAACGTCCATTTGAAGCCCAAGTGCCTAAGCCCACTATCAAATCCATAGGCCGAAACAAAGGTATTTGGGCCCGAAAACATAGGTTTTTGGGCCCGAAGGCAAACTGCTATAGACAAAGTTTATAGCCCCCATTATAGCCCTCTGAGTAAGATTCGATTTGATATATTATGGGCCCCATGGGACAACCGATGCCCCCACGAACGTCCATTTGAAGCCCAAGTACCCAAGCCCACTCTATCAAATCCATGGGCCAAAGCATAGCTTTTTGGGCCCAAAGACAAATCACTATAGACAATGTTTATAGCCCGTATAATAGCCCTCTGAGTCAGCTTCGATTTGATATATTATGGGCCCCATGGGACAAAAGATGCCGCCACGAACGTCCATTTGAAGCCCAAGTACCCAAGTCCACTCTATCAAATCCATGGGCCTAAACATATGTTTTTGGGCCCAAAGACAAATTGCTTTAGATGAAGTTTATAGCCCGTATAATAGCCTTCTGAGTGAGCTTCGATTTGATATATTACGTGCCCCGTGGGACAATCGATGCTGCCACGAACGTCCATTTTTATCAAATCCATGGGCCTAAACATAGGTTTTTGGCACCAAAGACAAATCATAATAGATGGCCTTTATAGCCCGCATTGTAGCCATTTAAGTCAGCTTCGATTTGATATATTATGGGCCCCGTGGGTCAACCGATGCCACCACGAACGTCCATTTGAAGCCCAAGCGTGAAAGCCCACTCTATCAAATCCATGAGCCTAAACATAGCTTTTTGGGCCCAAAGACAAATCGCTATAGATGATGTTTATAGCCCGTATAATAGCCCTCTGAGTCAGCTTCGATTTGACATATTATAGGTCCTGTGGGACAACCGATGCCGCCACGAACGTCCATTTGAAGCCCAAGTACCCAAGCCCACTCTATCATATGCATGGGCCTAAACATAGGTTTTTGGCACCAAAGAAAAATCATAATAGATGGTCTTTATAGCCCGCATTGTAGCCCTCTGAGTCAGCTTCGACTTGATATATTATGGGCCTCGTGGGACAACCGATGCCGCCACGAACATCCATTTGAAGCCCAAGTACCCAAGCCCACTCTATCAAATACATGGGCCTAAACATAGGTTTTTGGGCCTAAAGACAAATTGCTATAGACAATGTTTGTAGCCCGTATAATAGACCTCTGAGTTAGCTTCGATTTGATATATTATGGGCCCTGTTGGACAACCGTTGCCACTATGAACGTCCATTTGAAGCCCAACTCTATCAAATGTATGGGCATAAACATAGGTTTTTGGCACTAAAGACAAATCGTAATAGATGGTCTTTACAGCCTGCATTGTAGCCCTCTGAGTCAGCTTCGATTTAATATATTATGGGCCTCGTGGGACAACCGATGCCACCATGAACGTCCATTTGAAGCCAAAGTACCCAAGCCCACTCTATTAAATCCATGGGCCTAAACATAGGTTTTTGCCACTAAAGACAAATCAAAATAGATGGCCTTTATAGCCCGCATTGTAGCCCTCTGAGTCAGCTTCAATTTGATATATTATGGGCCCCATGGGTCAACCGATACCGCCACGAATGTCCATTTGAAGTCCCAGTACGAAAGCCTACTCTATCAAATCCATTGGCCTAAACACAGGTTTTTGGCCCGAAGGCAAACCGCTATAGATTCTTTTTATAGCCCGTATAATAGCCCTCTGAGTCAGCTTGGATTTGACATATTATGGGCCTCGTGGGTCAACCGATACCACCTCGAACGTCCATTTGAAGCCCAAATTCCCAAGCCCACTATCAAATCCATGGGTAGAAATAAAGGTATTTGGGCCCAAAAACATAGGTTTTTGGGCCCGAAGACAAACTGCTATAGCTAAATTTATAGCCCCCATTGTAGCCCTCTGAGTCAGCTTTGGTTTGATATATTATGGGCCTCGTGGGTCATCCAATGCCACCATGAACGTGCACTTGAAGACCAAGTACCCAAGCCCACTATCAAATCCATTGGCCGAAACAAAGGTATTTTGGCTTGAAAACATAGGTTTTTGGGCCCGAAGACAAATCGCTATAGCTAAAGCTTATAGCCCTAATTATATCCCTCTGAGTTAGCTTTGATTTGATATATTATGGGGCCCGTGGGTCAATCGATGCCGCCACGAATGTCCATTTGAAGCCCAAGTGCCCAAGCCCACTATCAAATCCATGGGCCGAAACAAAGGTATTTGGGCCCCAAAACATAGGTTTTTGGGCCCGAAGACAAACCGCTGTAGATGAAGTTTATAGCCCCCATTATAGCCCTTTGAGTTAGCTTCGATTTGATATATTATGGGCCCCGTCGGTCATCCGATGCCGCCACGAATGTCCATTTGAAGCCCAAGTGCCCAAGGCCACTATCAAATCCATTGGCCGAAACAAAGGTAGACAAATTGCTATAGCAGAAGTTTATAGCCCCCATTATAGCCCTCTGAGTCAGCTTTGATTTGATATATTATGGGCCCCGTGAGACAACCGATGCCGCCACGAACGTCCATTTGAAGCCCAAGTACCCAAGCCCACTCTATCAAATCCATGGGCCTAAACATAGGTTTTTGGGCCCAAAGACAAATCGCTATAGACAATGTTTATAGCCCGTATAATAGCCCTCTAAGTCAGCTTCGATTTGATAGATTATGGGCCCCGTGGGACAACCGATGCCGCCACAAACGTCCATTTGAAGCCCAAGTACCCAAGCCCACTCTATCAAATCCATGGGCCTAAACATAGGTTTTTGGCACCAAAGACAAATCGTAATAGAAGGCCTTTATAGCCTGTATTGTAGCCCTCTGAGTCAGCTTCGATTTGATATATTATAGGCCCTGTGGGTCAATCGATGCTGTCACGAACATCCATTTGAAGCCCAAGTGCCCAAGCCCACTATCAAATCCATGGGCCAAAACAAAGGTATTTGATGTTTTTGGGCCCGAAGACAAAGTGCTATAGATGATGTTTATAGGTCCCTTTTATAGCCCTCTGAGTTAGCTTCAATTTGATAAATTATAGGCCCCGTGGGTCAACCTATGCCTCCACGAACATCCATTTAAAACCCAAGTATGAAAGCCCACTCTATAAAATCTATGGGCCTAAACATAGGTTTTTGGGCCCAAAGACAAATCGCTAAAGATGGCCTTTATAGCCCGTATTATAGCCCTTTGAGTCAACTTTGATTTCATATATTATGGGCCCCGTAGGTCAACCGATGCCGCTACGAACGTCTATTTGAAGCCTAAGTGCCCAAGCCCACTCTATCAAATCCATGGGCTTGAACACAGGTTTTTGGGCCCAAAGACAAACTGCTATAGATGATGTTTATAGCCCATATAATAGCCCTCTGAGTCAGCTTCGATTTGATATATTATGGGCCCCATGGGTCAACCGATGCCGCCATGAACGTCCATTTGAAGTCCAAGTGCCTAAGCCCACTCTATCAAATCCATGGGCCTAAACATAGGTTTTTGGGCCCAAAGACAACTCGCTATAGATGGCTTTAATAGCTCAAATTATAGGCCTTTGAGTCAGCTTCGATTTGATATATGATGGGCCCCGTGGGTCAATCGATGTCGCCACGAATGTCCATTTAAAGCCCAAGTGCGCAAGCCCACTCTATCAAATCCATGGAACTAAACACAGGTTTTTGGGCCCAAAGACAAACTGCTATAGACGATGTTTATAGCCCGTATAATAGCCCTTTGATTCAGCTTCGATTTGATATATTATGGGCCCCATGAGTCAACCGATGTTGCCACAAACATCCATTTGAAGCCCAAGTGCCCAAGCCCACTCTATTAAATCCATGGGCCTAAAAAATAGGCTTTTGGGCCCAAAGACAAATCAAAATAGATGGCCATTATAGCCCGCATTGTAGCCCTCTGATTTAGCTTCGATTGACATATTATAGGCCTCATGGGACAACCGATGCCACCATGAACGTCCATTCGAATCCTAAGTGCCCAAGCCCACTCTATCAAACCCATGGGCCTAAACATAGGTTTTTGGGCCCAAAGAAAAACTGCTATAGACAATGTTTATAGCCTGTATAATAGCCCTCTGAGTCAGCTTCGATTTGATATATTGTGGGCCCCGTGGGACAACTGATGACGCCACGAACGTCCATTTGAAGCCCAAGTGCGAAAGCCCACTCTATTAAATCCATGGCCCTAAACATAGCTTTTTGGGCTCAAAGACAAACCGCTATAGATGACGTTTATAGCCCGTATAATAGCCCTCTGAGTCAACTTCAATTTGATATATTATGGGCCCTGTGGGTCAACCGATACCACCACGAACATCCATTTGAATCCCAGGTGTCGAATCCCACTCTATCAAATCCATGGGCCTAAACATAGGTTTTTGGGCCCAAAGACAAATCAAAATAGATTGCCTTTATAGCCGATATTGTAGCCCTCTGAGTCAACTTCGATTTGATATATTATGGGCCCCGTGGGTCAACCGATGCCGCCACGAACGTCTATTTGAAGCCCAAGTGCCCAAGCCTACTCTATCAAATCCATGGGCCTAAAGACAAATCGCTATAGATGGCCTTAATAGCTCGCATTATAGCCCTTTGAGTAAGCTTTGATTTGATATATTATGGGCCCCGTGGGTCAACCGATGCCGCCACGAACATCCATTTGAATCCCAAGTGCCCAAGCCCACTCTATCAAATCCATGGGACTAAACACAAGTTTTTTGGCCCAAAGACAAATCGCTATAGATGATATTTATAGCCTGTATAATAGCCCTCTGAGTTAGCTTCGATTTGATATATTATGGGCCTCGTGGGTTAACTGATAGCACCACGAACATCCATTTGAAGCCCAAGTGCCCAAGCCCACTCCATCAAATCCATGTGCCTAAACATAGGTTTTTAGGCCCAAAGACAAATCGAAATAGATGGCCTTTATAGCCCATATTATAGCCCTCTGAGTCAATTTCGATTTGATATATTATGGGCCCCGTGGGTCAACCGATGCCGCCACGAACATCCATTTGAAGCCCAAGTGCCCAGGCCCACTCTATTAAATCCATGGGCCTAAATATAGGTTTTTGGGCCCAAAGACAAATCGAAATAGATGGCCTTTATAGCTCGTATTGTAGCCCTCTGAGTCAGCTTCAATTTGATATATTATAGGCCTCGTGCGACAACCGATGCCACCACGAACATCCATTTGAATCCTAAGTGCCCAAGCCCACTCTATCAAATCCATGCGCCTAAACACAGGTTTTTAGGCCCAAAGACAAACTGCTATAGA
Source organism: Mallotus nudiflorus (assembly GCA_947683625.1). Taxonomy (NCBI): domain Eukaryota; kingdom Viridiplantae; phylum Streptophyta; class Magnoliopsida; order Malpighiales; family Euphorbiaceae; genus Mallotus; species Mallotus nudiflorus. Next base: position 29,694 of record CANTUR010000031.1, on the reverse strand, counting down.
TGATGTTTATAGCCCGTATAATAGCCCTTTGAGCCAGCTTGGATTTGATATATTATGGGCCCCGTGGGTCAACTGATGCCGCCATGAATGTCCATTTGAAGCCCAAGTGCCCAAGCCCACTATCAAATCCATGGGCTGAAACAAAGGTATTTGGGCCTGAAAACATAGGTTTTTGTGCCCGAAGACAAACTGGTATAGACAAAGTTTATGGCCCCCATTATAGCCCTCTGAGTCAGCTTTAATTTGATATATTATGGCCCTCATGGGTTAACCGACACCACCACGAACATCCATTTGAAGCCCAAGTATGAAAGCCCACTTAATCAAATCCATAGTTCCAAACAAAGGTATTTGTGCCCGAAAACATAGGTTTTTGGGCCAGAAGACAAACCACTATAGGCGAATTTTATAGCCCCCATTATAGCCCTTTGAGTCAGCTTAGATTTGATATATTATGGGCCCCGTGGGTCAACCGATGCCGCCATGAACGTCCATTTGAAGCCCAAGTGCCCAAGCCCACTATCAAATCCATGGGCTGAAACAAAGGTATTTGGGCCCAAAAACATAGGCTTTTGGGCCCAAAGACTAATCGTTATAAATGAATTTTATAGCCCCCACTATAGCCCTCTGAGTCAGCTTTGATTTCATATATTATGGACCCCGTAGGTCAACCGATGCCACCACGAATGTCCATTGGAAGCCCAAGTGCGAAAGCCCACTCTATCAAATCAATGGGCCTAAACATAGGTTTTTGGGCCCAAAGATAAATCGCTATATATGATGTTTATAGCCCGTATAATAGCCCTCTGAATCAGCTTCAATTTGTTATATTATAGGCCCCATGGGACAACCGATGCCGCCATGAACGTCCATTTGAAGCCCAAGTACCCAAGCCCACTCTGTCAAATCCATGGGCCTAAACATAGGTTTTTGGCACCAAAGACAAATCGTAATAGATCGCCTTTATAGCCCGTATTGTAGCCTTCTGAGTCAGCTTTGATTTGATATATTATGGGCCCCGTGGGATAACCTATGCCACCACGAACGTCCATTTGAAGCCCAAGTGCGAAAGCCCACTTTATCAAATCCATGGGCCTAAACATAGCTTTTTGGGCCCAAAGACAAACCGCTATAGATGATGTTTATAGCCCATATAATAGCCCTCTGAGTCAGCTTCGATTTGATATATTATGGGCCCTGTCGATTAACCGATACCGCCACGAACATCCATTTGAAGCCCAAGTACCCAAGCCCACTCTATCAAATCCATGGGCCTAAACATAGGTTTTTGAGCCCAAAGACAAATCAAAATAGATGGCCTTTATAGCCCATATTGTAGCCCTCTGAGTCAACTTCGATTTGATATATTATGGGCTCTGTGGGTCAACCGATGCCGCCACGAACGTCCATTTGAAGCCCAAGTGCCCAAGCCCACTCTATTAAATCCTTGGGCCTAAACATAGGTTTCTGGGCCCAAAGACAAATCATTGTAGATGGCCTTAATAGTTTGCATTATAGGCCTTTGAGTCAGCTTCTATTTGATATATTATGGGCCCCGTGGGACAACCGATGCTGCCACGAACGTCGATTTGAAGCCCAAGTACCCAAGCCCACTCTATCAAATCCATGGGCCTAAACATAGGCTTCTGGGCCCAAGGAGAAATCGCTATAGATGATGTTTATAGCCCGTGTTATACCCCTCTGAGTCAGATTTGATTCGATATATTATGGTCCCCGTGGGTCAACCGATACCGCCATGAACGTCCATTTGAAGCCCAAGTGCGAAAGCCCACTCTATCAAATCCATGGGCCTAAACATAGGTTTTTAGGCCCAAAGACAAACTGCTATAGACGGTGTTCTTAGCCTAAATTATAGCCCTCTGAGTCAGCTTCGATTTGATATATTATGGGCCCCGTGGGTCAACCGATGCCACAACGAACGTCCATTTGAAGCCCAAGTGCGAAAGCCCACTCTATCAAATCCATGGGCCTAAACATATGTTTTTAGGCCCAAATACAAACATTAATAGCCCCTATTATATCCCTTTGAGTTAGCTTCGATTTGATATATTATAGGCCCCGTGGGTCAACTGATGCCGCCACGAACATCCATTTGAAGCCCAAGTTCGAACGCCCACTCTATCAAATCCATAAGCCTAAACGTAGGTTTTTGGGCCCAAAGACAAACCGCTATAGATGACATTTATAGCCCATAATATAGCCCTCTGTGTCAGCTTCTATTTGATATATTATGGGCCCCATGGGTCAACTGATGCCGCCATGAACGTCGATTTGAAGCCCAAGTGCCCAAGCCCACTCTATCAAATCCATGGGCCTAAACATAGGTTTTTGGTCCTAAAGATAAACCGCTATAGACAACGTTTATAGCCCGCATAATAGCCCTCTAAGTCAGCTTTGTTCTAATATATTATGGGCCCTGTGGGTCAACTGATGCCACCATAAACTTCCATTTGAAACCTAAGTGCAAAAGCCCACTCTATCAAAGCCATTGGCATAAACACAGGTTTTTGGGCCCAAAGATAAACCGCTATAGATGACGTTTATAGCCCATACAATAGGCCTCTGAGTCAGCTTCGATTTGATGTATTATAGGCACCGTGGGTCAACTGATGCCACCACAAACGTCCATTTGAAGCCCAAGTGCCCAAGCCCACTATCAAATCCGTGGGTCAAAATAAAGGTATTTGGGCCCGAAAACATAGGTTTTTGGGCAAGAGGACAAACTACTATAGATGAAGTGTATAGCCCCCATTATAGCCCTCTGAGTTAGCTTCAATTTGATATTCGATTTGATATATTATGGGCCCCATGGGTCAACCGATGCCGCCACGAACGTCCACTCTATCAAATCCATGGGCCTAAAGATAGGTTTTTGGGCCAAAAGACAAACCGCTATTGATGACATTTATATCTTGCATTATAGCCATCTGAGTCAGCTTCTATTTGATATATTATGGGCCCCGTGGGTCAACCGATGCCGCCACGAACGTCCATTTGAAGCCCAGGTGCCCAAGCCCACTATCAAATTCGTGCGCCGAAACAAAGGTATTTGGACCCGAGGAAAAACTGCTATAGATGAAGTATATGGCCCCCATTATAGCCCTGTGAGTCAGCTTCGATTTGATATATTATGGGCTCCATGGGTCAATCGATGCCGCCACGAACGTCCATTTGAAACCCAAGTGCCCAAACCCACTCTTTTAAATCCATGGGCCTAAACATTGGTATTTGGGCCCAAAGAAAAACCGCTATAGATGACATTTATAGCCCACATTATAGCCCTCTGAGTCAACTTCTATTTGATATATTATGGGCCCCATGGGTCAATCGATGCCGCCACGAACGTCCATTTGAAGCCCAAGTGCCCAAACCCACTCTTTTAAATCCATGGGCCTAAACATTGGTATTTGGGCCCAAAGAAAAACCGCTATAGACTATGTTTATAGCCTATATTATAGCCCTCTGAGTCAACTTCTATTTGGTATATTATAGGCCCTGTGGGTCAACCGATGCTACCATGAACGTCCATTTGAAGCCCAAGTGCCGAAGCCCACTCTATCAAATCCATGGACCTAAACATAGGTTTTTGGGCCCAAAGAAAAATTGCTATAGATGGCCTTCATAGCCCACATTATAGCCCTCTAAGTCAGCTTTGATTTGATATATTATAGGCCCTGTGGGTTAATCGATGCCGCCACGAAAGTCCATTTGAAGCCCAAGTGCCCAAGCCCACTCTATCCAATCCATGGGCCTAAAACTAGGTTTTTGGGCCCAAAGAAAAATCGCTGTAGACAGCCTTTATAGCCAGTATTATAGCCATCTGAGTCAGCTTTAATTTGATATATTATAGGCCCCATGGGTCAACCGATGCCGCCATGAACGTCCATTTGAAGCCCAAGTGCGAAAGCCCACTCCATCAAATCCATGGGCCTAAACATAGGTTTTTTGGCCCAAAGACAAACCGCTATAGATGATGTTTATAGCCCACAATATAGCCCTCTGAGTCAGCTTCTATTTGATATATTATGGGCCCCGTGGGTCAACCGATGCTGCCATGAACGTCCATTTGAAGCCCAAGTGGTGAAAGCCTAGTCTATCAAATCCATGGGCCTAAACATAGGCTTGTGGGCCCAGAGAAAAATCGCTATAGACAGCCTTCATAGCCTGCATTATAGCCCTCTAAGTCAGCTTGAATTTTATATATTATAGGCCCCGTGGGTCAACTGATGCCGCCACGAACATCCATTTGAAGCCCAAGTGCGAAAACCCACTCTATCAAATCCATGGGCCTAAACATAGGTTTTTGGGCCCAAAGACAATCTGCTATAGACAAAATTAATAGCCCTTATTATAGCCCTCTGAGTCAGCTTCGATTAGATATATTATAGGCCCCGTGGGTGAACTGATGCCGCCATAAACATCCATTTGAAGCACAAGTGCCTAAGCCCACTCTATCAAATCCATGGGCCTAAACTTAGGTTTTTAGGCAAAAAAAAACCGCTATAGATGATGTTTATAGCCCGCATTACAGCCCTCTGAGTCAGCTTGCATTTGATATATTATGGGCCCTGTGGGTCAACCGATATCGCCATGAACGTCCATTTGAAGCCCAAGTATGAAAGCCCAGTCTATCAAATCCATGGGCCTAAACATAGGTTTTTCGGCCCAAAGATAAACTGTTATAGACGATGTTTGTACCCCACATTATAACCTTCTGAGTCAGCTTTGATTTGATATATTATGGGCCCCGTGGGTCAACCGATGCCACCATGAACGTCCATTTGAATCCCTAGTGTGAAAGCCCACTCTATAAAATCCATGGGCCTAAACATAGGTTTTTACGCCCAAAGACAAACCGCTATAGATGATGTTTATTAGCCACAATATAGCTCTTTGAGTTAGCTTCTATTTGATATATTATGGGCCCCGTGGGTCAACCGATGCCGCCACGAACGTCCATTTGAAGCCCAAGTGCCCAAGCCCACTCTATCAAATCCATGTGCCTAAACATAGGTTTTTAGGCCCAAAGAAAATAAGCTATAGATGACCTTTATAGCCCATATTATAGCCCTTTGAGTTAGCTTCAATTTGATATATTATAGGCCTCGTGGGTCAACCGATGCCGCCACGAACGTCCATTTGAAGCCCAAGTGCGAAAGCCCACTTTATCAAATCCATAGGCCTAAACATTGGTTTTTGGGCCCAAAGAAACACTGCTATAGATGATGTTTATAGCCCACATTATAGCCCTCTGAGTCAGATTCGATTTGATATATTCTAGGCCCCGTGGGTCAACCGATGTCGCCATGAACGTCCATTTGACGTGTAAGTGCCCAAGCCCACTCTATGAAATCCATGGGCCAAAGACAAATCGCTATAAATGAAGTATATAGCCCCCATTATAGCCCTCTGAGTCAGCTTCAATTTTGTATATTATGGGCCCTGTGGGTCAACCGATGCCACCACGAACGTCCAGTTAAAGCCCAAGTATGAGAGCCCTCCCTATCAAATCCATGGGCCTAAAAATAGGTTTTTAGGCCCAAAGAAAAACCGCTATAGATGGCCTTTATAGCCCAAATTATAGCCCTCCGAGTCAGCTTTGATTTGATATATTATAGGCCCTGTGGGTCAACCGATGCCGCCACAAATGTCCATTTGAAGCCCAAGTACCCAAGCATAGTCTATCAAATCCATGGGCCTAAACATAGGTTTTTGGGCCCAAAGAGAAACTGCTATAGATGACGCTTATAGCCCACATTATAGCCCTCTAAGTCAGCTTCTATTTGATATATTATGAGCCCTCTGGGTCAACTGATGCCGCCACGAACATCCATTTGAAGCCCAAGTACCCAAGCCCAGTCTATCAAATCCATGGGCCTAAATATAGGTTTTTAGGCCCAAAGAAAAACCGCTATAGATGACCTTTATAGCCTATATTATAACCCTCTGAGTCAGGTTCGATTTGATATATTATGGGCCCCGTGACTCAACCGATGCCGCCATGAACGTCCATTTGAAGCCCAAGTGCCCAAGCCCTATCTATCCAATCCAGGGGCCTAAACATAGGTTTTTGGGCACAAAGATAAACCGCTATAGATGATGTTTATAGTCGATATTATAGCCCTCTGAGTCAGCTTCTATTTGATATATTATGGGCCCCGTGGGTCAACCGATATCGCCACGAATGTCCATTTAAAGCCCAACTGCCCAAGCCAAGTCTACCAAATCCATGGGCCTAAACATAGTTTTTTGGGCCCAAAGAAGAACCGCTATAGATGACCTTTATAGCCTACATTATAGCCCTCTGAGTTAGCTTCGATTTGATATATTATAGGCCCCGTGGGTCAACCGATGCCGCCACGAACGTCCATTTAAAGCCCAAGTGCAAAAGCCTACTCTATCAAATCCATGGGCCTAAACATAGGTTTTTATGCCCAAAGACAAACCCCTATAGACAGCATTAATAGCCCCTATTATTGCCCTCTGAGTGAGCTTCGATTTGATATATTATGGGTCCCGTGGGTCAACCGATGCCGCCACGAACGTCCATTTGAAGCCCAAGTGCCCAAGCCCACTCTATCAAATCCATGGGCCTAATCATAGGTTTTTGGGCCCAAAGACAAACTGCTATAGATGACGTTTATAGCCCACATTATATCCCTCTGAGTCAGCTTCAATTTGATATATTATAGGCCCCGTGGGTCAACCGATGCCTCCACGAACGTCCATTTGAAGCCCAAGTGCCTAAGCCCACTCTATCAAATCCATGGGCATAAACATAGGTTTATGGGCCTAAAGAAAAAATGCTATAGATGACCTTTATAGCCCTCTGATTCAGCTTCGATTTGATATATTACGGGCCCCGTAGGTCAACCGATGCCACCACAAACATCCATTTGAAGCCCAAGTGTGAATACCCACTCTATCAAATCTATGGGCCTAAACACAGGTTTTTATGCCTAAAGACAAACTAGTATAGATGATGTTTATAGCCTATATAATAGCCCTCTGAGTCAGCTTCGATTTGATATATTATGGGCCCCCAGATTCGACCACGAACGTCCATTTGAGGTCCAAGTGCCCAAGCCCACTCTATAAAATCCATGGGCCTAAACATAGGTTTTTGGGCCCAAAGACAAGCCGTTATAGATGACATTTATAGCCCACATAATAGCCCTCTGAGTCAGCTTCGATTTGATATATTATGGGTCCCGTCGATCAACTGATGCCGCCATGAACGTCCATTTGAAGCCCAAGTGCGAAAGCCCACTCTATCAAATCCATGGTCCTAAACATAGGTGTTTGGGCCCAAAGCCAAACCGCTATAGATGACAATTATAGACCCCATAATAGCCCTCTGAATTAGCTTCGATTTGCTATATTATGGGCCCCGTGGGTCAACCGATGCCGCCATGAACGTCCATTTAAAGCCCAAGTGTGAAAGCCCACTCTATCAAATCCATGGGCCTAAACACTTGTTTTTGGGCCCAAAGACAAACCGCTATAGATGACATTTATAGCATGCATAGTAGCCCTCTAAGTCAGCTTTAATTTGATATATTATGGGCCCCGTGGGTTAACCGATGCCGCCACGAATGTCCATTTGAGGCCCAACTGCCCAAGCCCACTCTATCAAATCCATGGACCTAAACATATGTTTTTGGGCCCAAAGAAAAATCGCTATAGATGGCCTTCATAGCCCGCATTATAGCCCTCTGAGTTAGATTTGATTTGATATATTACGGGCCCCGTGGGTCAACTGATGCCGCCACGAACGTCCATTTAAAGCCCAAGTGCGAAAGCCCACTCTATCAAAGCCATGGGCCTAAACATAGGTTTTTGGGCCCAAAGACAAACCGCTATAGATGACGTTTATAGCCCGTATTATAGCCCTCCGAGTCAGCTTCCATTTGATACGTTATGGGCCCCATGGGTCAACCGATGCCACCACAAATGTCCATTTGAAGCCCAAGTACCCAAGCCCACTCTATCAAATCCATGGGCCTAAACATAGGTTTTTGGGCCAAAAAAAAACCGCTATAGATGATTTTTATAGCCCGCATTATAGCCCTCTGAGTCAGCTTGCATTTGATCTATTATGGGCCCTGTGGGTCAACCGATGCCGCCATGAACGTCCATTTGAAGCCCAAGTGTGAAAGCTCAGTCTATCAAATCCATGGGCCTAAACATAGGTTTTTGGGACCAAAGATAAACTACTATAGATGACATTTTTACCTTGTATTATAGCCCTCTGAGTCAGCTTTGATTTGATGTATTATGGGCCCCGTGGGTCAACCGATGCCACCATGAACATCCATTTGAATCCCTAGTGCGAAAGCCCACTCTATCAAATCCATGAGCCTAAACATAGGTTTTTGGGCGCAAAGAAAAACCGCTATAGATGATGTTTATAGGCCACATTATAGCTCTCTGAGTCAGCTTCTATTTGATATATTATGGGCCTCGTGGGTCAACCGATGCCGCCACGAATGTCCATTTAAAGCCCAAGTGCCCAAGCCCACTCTATCAAATCCATGGGCCTAAACATAGGTTTTTAGGCCCAAAGAAAATATGCTATAGATGATCTTTATAGCCCGTATTATAGCCCTTTGAGTTAGCTTCGATTTGATATATTATAGGCCCCGTGGGTCAACTGATGCCACTACGAACGTCCATTTGAAGCCCATGTGTGAAAGCCCACTGTATCAAATCCATGCACCAAAACATAGGTTTTTATGGGCTGTCTGAGTCAACTTCTATTTGATATATTATGGGCCGTGTGGATCAACCGATGCCGCCACGAACGTCAATTTGAAGCCCAAGTGCCCAAGCCCACTCTTTCAAATCCATGGGCCTAAACATAGGTTTTGGGCCCAAACACAAACTGCTATAGATGATGTTTATAGCCCACATTATAGCCCTCTGAGTCAGAATCAATTTGATATATTATGGGCCTCGTGGGTTAACCGATGCCGCCATGAATGTCCATTTGAAGCCTAAGTGCCCAAGCCCACTCTTTCAAATCCATGGGCCTAAATATAGGTTTCTGGGCCCAAAGACAAATCGCTATAGATGAAGTTTACAGCCCCCATTATAGCCGTCTGAGTTAGCTTCTATTTGATATATTATGGGCCATGTGGATCAACCGATGCCGCCACGAACGTCAATTTGAAGCCCAAGTGCCCAAGCCCACTCTTCAAATCCATGGGCCTAAACAGAGGTTTTTGGGCCCAAAGACAAACCGCTATAGACGACATTTATAGCCCGCACTATAGCCCTCTGAGTCAGCTTTGATTTGATATATTATGGGCCCCATGGGTCAACCGATGTCACCACGAACGTCCATTTGAAGCCCAAGTGCCCAAGCCCACTCTATCAAATCCATGGGCCAAAACATAGGTTTCTGGGACCAAAGACAAATCGCTATAGATGAAGTTTATAGCCCCCATTAAAGCCCTTTGAGTCAGCTTCTGTTTGATATATTATGGGCCGTGTGGATCAATCGATGCTGCCATGAATGTCAATTTGAAGCCCAAGTGCCTAAGCCCACTCTTTCAAATCCATGGGCCTAAACAGAGGTTTTTGGACCTAAAGACAAACCACTATAGACGACGTTTATAGCCCGTACTATAGCCCTCTGAGTCAGCTTTGATTTGATATATTATGGGCCCCGTGGGTCAACCGATACCACCATAAACGTCCATTTGAAGCCTAAGTACCCAAGCCCACTCTATCAAATCTATGGAACTAAACATAGGTTTTTGGGCAAAAAAAAACTGCTATAGATGATGTTTATAGCCCACATTATAGCCCTCTGAGTCAGCTTGCATTTGATATATTATGGGCCCTGTGGGTCAACCGATGCCGCCATGAACGTCCATTTGAAGCCCAAGTGCGAAAGCCCAATCTATCAAATCCATGGGCCCAAACATAGGTTTTTGGGCCCAAAGAAAAACCACTATAGATGACCTTTACAGCCTGCATTATAGCCCTCTGAGTCAGCTTCGATTTGATATATTATGGGCCCCGTGGATCAACGAATGCCGCCACGAATGTCCATTTGAAGCCCAAGTGCCCAAGCCCAGTCTATCAAATCCAGGGGCCTAAACTTAGGTTTTTCGGCATCAAGATAAACTGCTATAGACGACATTTATAGCCCACATTTTAGCCCTCTGAGTCAGCTTCTATTTGATATATTATGGGCCCCGTGGGTCAACTGATACCGCCACGAACGTCCATTTGAAGCCCAAGTGCCCAAGCCCAGTCTACTAAATCCATGGGCCTAAACATAGGTTTTTGGGACCAAAGAAAAACCACTATAGATGACCTTTATAGCCTGTATTATAGCCCTCTGAGTCAGCTTCAATTTGATATATTATGGGCCCCGTGAGTCAACCGATGCCGCCATGAACGTCCATTTGAAGCCCAAGTGCCCAAGCCCACTCTATCAAATCCATGGGCCTAAACATAGGTTTTTGGGCCCAAAGACAAATCGCTATAGATGGTCTTAATAGCTCAAATTATAGGCCTTTGAGTCAGCTTTGATTTGATATATTATGGGCCCCGTGGGTCAACCGATGCCGCCATGAACATCCATTTGAAGCCCAAGTGCGCAAGCCCACTCTACTAAATCCATGGAACTAAACACAGGTTTTTGGGCCCGAAGATAAACCGCTATAGATGATGTTTATAGCCCGTATAATAGCCCTTTGAGTCAGCTTCTATTTGATATATTATAGGCCGTGTGGATCAACCGATGCCGCCACGAACGTCAATTTGAAGCCCAAGTGCCCAAGCCCACTCTTTCAAATCCATGGGCCTAAATAGAAGTTTTTGGGGCCAAAGACAAACCGCTATAGATGACATTTATAGCCCGCACTATAGCCCTTTGACTCAGCTTTTATTTGATATATTATGGGCCTCGTGGGTCAACCGATGTCGCCACGAACGTCGATTTGAAGCCCAAGTGCCCAAGCCCACTCTATCAAATCCATGGGCCAAAACATAGGTTTCTGGGCCCAAAGAAAAATAGCTATAGATGAAGTTTATAGCCCCCATTATAGCCCTTTGAGTCAGCTTCAATTTAGTATATTATGGGCCCCGTGGGTCAACCGATGCCGCCACAAACGTCCATTTGAAGCCCAAGTACCCAAGCCCACTCTATCAAATCTATGGACCTAAACATAGGTTTTTTGGCAAAAAAAACCACTATAGACGATGTTTATAGCCCACATTATAGCCCTCTGAGTCAGCTTGCATTTGATATATTATGGGCCTTGTGGGTCAACCGATGCCCCCACGAATGTCCATTTGAAGCCCAAGTGCGAAAGCCCAGTCTATCAAATCCATAGGACTAAACATAGGTTTTTGGGCCCAAAGAAAAACCACTATAGATGACCTTTATAGCCTGCATTATAGCCCTCTGAGGCAGCTTCGATTTGATATATTATGGGCCCCATGGGTCAACCAATGCCGCCACGAATGTCCATTTGAAGCCCAAGTGCCCAAGCCCAGTCTATCCAATCCAAGGGCCTAAACATAGGTTTTTGGGCATAAAGATAAACCACTATAGACGACATTTATAGCCCACATTTTAGCCCTCTGAGTCAGCTTCTATTTGATATATTATGGGCCCCGTGGGTCAACCGATACCGCCACGAACGTCCATTTGAAGCCCAAGTGCCCAAGCCCAGTCTACTAAATCCATGGGCCTAAATATAGGTTTTTGGGCCCAAAAAAAAACTGCTATAGATGACCTTTATAGCCTGTATTATAGCCCTCTGAGTCAGCTTCAATTTGATATATTATGGGCCCCGTGAGTCAACCGATGCCGCCATGAACGTCCATTTGAAGCCCAAGTGCCCAAGCCCACTCTATCAAATCCATGGGCCTAAACATAGGTTTTTGGGCCCAAAGACAAATCGCTATAGATGGTCTTAATAGCTCAAATTATAGGCCTTTGAGTCAGCTTTGATTTGATATATTATGGGCCCCGTGGGTCAACCGATGCCGCCATGAACATCCATTTGAAGCCCAAGTGCGCAAGCCCACTCTACTAAATCCATGGAACTAAACACAGGTTTTTGGGCCCGAAGATAAACCGCTATAGACGATGTTTATAGCCCGTATAATAGCCCTTTGAGTCAGCTTCTATTTGATATATTATAGGCCGTGTGGATCAATCGATGCCGCCACGAACGTCAATTTGAAGCCCAAGTGCCCAAGCCCACTCTTTCAAATCCATGGGCCTAAATAGAAGTTTTTGGGGCCAAAGACAAACCGCTATAGATGACATTTATAGCCCGCACTATAGCCCTTTGACTCAGCTTTTATTTGATATATTATGGGCCTCGTGGGTCAACCGATGTCGCCACGAATGTCCATTTGAAGCCCAAGTGCCCAAGCCCACTCTATCAAATCCATGGGCCTAAACATAGGTTTCTGGGCCCAAAGAAAAATAGCTATAGATGAAGTTTATAGCCCCCATTATAGCCCTTTGAGTCAGCTTCAATTTAGTATATTATGGGCCCCGTGGGTCAACCGATGCCGCCACAAACGTCCATTTGAAGCCCAAGTACCCAAGCCCACTCTATCAAATCTATGGACCTAAACATAGGTTTTTTGGCAAAAAAAACCACTATAGACGATGTTTATAGCCCACGTTATAGCCCTCTGAGTCAGCTTGCATTTGATATATTATGGGCCCTGTGGGTCAACCGATGCCGCCACGAATGTCCATTTGAAGCCCAAGTGCGAAAGCCCAGTCTATCAAATCCATAGGCCTAAACATAGGTTTTTGGGCCCAAAGAAAAACCACTATAGATGACCTTTATAGCCTGCATTATAGCCCTCTGAGGCAGCTTCGATATGATATATTATGAGCCCCATGGGTCAACCAATGCCGCCACGAATGTCCATTTGAAGCCCAAGTGCCCAAGCCCAGTCTATCCAATCCAAGGGCCTAAACATAGGTTTTTGGGCATAAAGATAAACCACTATAGACGACATTTATAGCCCACATTTTAGCCCTCTGAGTCAGCTTCTATTTGATATATTATGGGCCCCGTGGGTCAACCGATACCGCCACGAACGTCCATTTGAAGCCCAAGTGCCCAAGCCCAGTCTACTAAATCCATGGGCCTAAATATAGGTTTTTGGGCCCAAAAAAAACTGCTATAGATGACCTTTATAGCCTATATTATAGCCCTCTGAGTCAGCTTCAATTTGATATATTATAGGCCCTATGGGTCAACCGATGTCGCCACGAACGTCCATTTGAAGCACAAGTGTGAAAGACCACTCTATCAAATCCATGGGCCTAAACATAGGTTTTTGTGCCCAAAGAGAAACCTCTATAGACAACATTAATAGCCCCTATTATTTCCCTCTGAGTGAGCTTCGATTTGATATATTATGGGTCCCGTGGGTCAACCGATGCCGCCACGAATGTCCATTTGAAGCCTAAGTGCCCAAGCCCACTCTATCAAATCTGTGGGCCTAAATATAGGTTTTTGGGCCCAAAGACAAACCGCTATAGATGAAGTTTATAGCCCGCATTAAATCCTACTGAGTCAGCTTCAATTTGATATATTATAGGCCCCATGGGTCAACCGATGCCGCCACGAACGTCTATTTGAAGCCCAAGTGCCCAAGCCCACTCTATCAAATCCATGGGCATAAACATAGGTTTATGGGCCTAAAGAAAACCGCTATAGATGACCTTTATAGACCTTTGAGTTAGCTTTAATTTGATATATTACGGGCCCCGTTGGTCAATCGATGCCGCCACGAACATCCATTTGAAGCCCAAGTGCGAATGCCCACTCTATCAAATCCATGGGCCTAAACGCAGGTTTTTATGCCTAAAGACAAGCTGGTATAGACGACATTTATAGCCTGTATAATAGCCCTCTAAGTCAGCTTTGATTTGATATATTATGGGCCCTGTGGGTTAACCGATTCCGCCATGAACGTCCGTTTGAGGTCCAAGTGCCCAAGCCCACTCTATAAAATCTATGGGCCTAAACATAGGTTTTTGGTCCCAAAGACAAGCCGCTATATATGACGTTTATAGCCCACATAATAGCCCTCTGAGTCAGCTTTGATTTGATATATTATGGGTCCCGTGGGTCAACTGATGCCGCCACGAACGTCCATTTGAAGCCCTATTGTGAAAGCCCACTCTATTAAATCCATGGGCCTAAACATAGGTGTTTGGGCCCAAAGACAAACTACTATAGACAACAATTATGGTCCCCATAATAACCCTCTGAATCAGCTTCGATTTGATATATTATGGGCCCCGTGAGTCAACCGATGCCGCCACGAACGTCCATTTGAAGCCCAAGTGTGAAAGCCCACTCTATCAAATCCATGGGCCTAAACATAGGTTTTTGGGCCCAAATAAAAATCGCTATAGATGACGTTTATAGCCCGCATTATAGCCCTATGAGTCAGCTTCGATTTGATATATTATGGGCCCTGTGGGTCAACCGATGCCGCGATGAACGTCAATTTGAAGCCCAAGTGCGAAAGCCCACTCTATCAAATCCATGGACCTAAACATATGTTTTTGGGCCTAAAGCAAAAATGCTATAGACGGCCTTCATAGCCCGCATTATAGCCCTTTGAGTTAGATTTGATTTGATATATTACGGGCCCCGTGGGTCAACCGATGCCGCCACGAACGTCCATTTGAAGCCCAAGTGTGCAAGCCCACTCTATCAAAGCCATGGGCCTAAACATAGGTTTTTGGGCCCAAAGACAAACCACCATAGATGATGTCTATAGCCCACATTACAACCCTCTGAGTCTGCTTCTATTTGATAGATTATGGGCCCCATGGGTCAACCGACGCCGCCACGAACGTCCATTTGAAGCCCAAGTGCCCAAGCCCACTCTATCAAATCCATAGGCCTAAACATAGGTTTTTGGTCCCAAAGAAAAATCACTATAGATGACCTTTATAGCCCATATTATAACCCTCTGAGTCAGCTTCGATTGATATATTAGAGGCCCCGTGGGGCAGCCGATGTCGCCACGATCGTCCATTTGAAGCCCAAGTGCAAAAGCCCACTCTAACAAATCCATGGGCCTAAACATAGGTTTTTGGGCCCAAAGACAAACCAGTATAGACAACATTTATAGCCCGTATAATAGCACTCTGAGTTATCTTCGATTTGATATATTACAGGCCCTGTGGGTCAACCGATGCTGCCATGAACGTCCATTTGAAGCCCAAGTTCGAAAGCCCACTCTATCAAAATCCATGGGCCTAAACTTAGGTTTTTGGGCCCAAAGACAAACCTCTATAGATGATGTTTATGGCTCGCATTATAGCCCTTTGAGTCAGCTTCTATTTGATATATTATGGGCCCCGTGGGTCAACCGATGCCGCCATGAACGTCCATTTGAAGGCCAAGTGCCTAAGCCCACTCTATTAAATTAATGGGCCTAAACATAGGTTTTTGGGCCCAAAGACAAACCGTTATAGACGACTTTTTTAGCCCGTATTATATCCCTCTGAGTCAGCTTTAATTTGATATATTACAGGCCCCGTGGGTCAACCGATGCCACCATAAATGTCCATTTGAAGCCCAAGTGCCCAAGCCCACTCTGTCAAATCCATGGGCATAAACATAGGTTTATGGGCCTAAAGAAAAACTGCTATATACGATTTTTATAGCCCGCATTATAGCCCTCTGAGTCAGGTTCGATTTGATATATTATGGGCCCCGTGGGTCAACCGATGTCGCCACGAACATCCATTTGAATCCCATGTGCGAATTCCCACTCTATCAAATCCATGGGTCTAAACACAGGTTTTTGCACCTAAAGACAAACTAGTATAGACAACGTTTATAGCCTGCATAATAGCCCTCTGAGTCAGCTTCGATTTGATATCTTATGGGCCCTGTGGGTGAACCGATGCCGCCACGAACGTCCATTTGAAGCCCAAGTGTGAAAGCCCACTCTATCAAATCCATGGGCCTAAACTTAGGTTTTTGGGCCCAAAGACAAACCTCTATAGATGATGTTTATAGCCCACATTATAGCCCTCTGAGTCAACTTCTATTTGATATATTATGGGCTCCGTGGGTTAACCGATGCCACCACGAACGTCCATTTGAAGCCCAAGTGCCCAAGCCCACTCTATCAAATCCATAGGCCTAAATAGAGGTTTTTGGGCCTAAAGACAAACCGCTATAGATGATGTTTATAGCCCACATTATATCCCTCTGAGTCAGCTATAATTTGATATATTATAGGCCCCGTGGGTCAACCGATGCTGCCACGAACGTCCATTTGAAGCCCAAGTGCCCAAGCCCACTATCAAATCCGTGGGCCGAAACAAAGGAATTTGGGCCCAAAAACATCGGTTTTTGGGCCTGAGGACAAACTGTTATTGACAAAGTTTATAGCCCTCGTTATAGACCTCTGAGTCAGCTTTTATTTGATATATTATGGGCCCCGTGGGTCAACCGATGCCGCCACGAATGTCCATTTGAAGCTGAAGTGAGAAAGCCCACTCTATCAAATCCATGGGCCTAAACATAGGTTTTTGGGCCCAAAATCAAACCGCTACAGACGACGTTTGTAGCCCGCATTATAGCCCTCTGAGTCAGCTTCTATTTGATATATTATGGGCATCGTGGGTCAATCGATGCCGCCATGAATGTCCATTTGAAGCCTAAGTGCCCAAGCCCACTCTATCAAATCCATGGGCCTAAACATAGGTTTTTAGGCACAAAGAAAAATTGCTATAGATGACCTTCATAGCCCACATTATAGCCCTCTGAGTCAGCTTCGATTGATATAGTATAGGCCCCGTAGGGCAAGCGATGACGCCACGAACGTCCATTTAAAGCCCAAGTACGAAAGCCCACTCTATCAAATCCATGGGCCTAAACATAGGTTTTTGGGCCCAAAGAAAAACTGTTATAGACGGCCTTCATAGCCCGTATTATAGCCCTTTGAGTTAGCTTTGATTTTATATATTATGGGCCCCCATGGTTCAACCGATGTCGCCACGAACGTCCATTTGAAGCCCAAGTGCGAAAGCCCACTCTATCAAATCCATGGGCCCAAACGTAGGTTTTTGTGCCCAAAGACAAATCACTATAGACAACGCTTATAGCCTGCATAATAGCCCTCTAAGTCAGCTTCGATTTGATATATTATGTGCCGAGACAAAGGTATTTGGGCCCAAAAACATAGGTTTTTGGGCCCGAGGACAAACGGCTATAGACAAAGTTTATAGCCCCCATTATAGCCCTCTGAGTCAGCTTTGATTTGATATATTAAGGGCCCCATAGGTCAATTGATGCCGCCACGAACGTCCATTTGAAGCCCAAGTGTGAAAGCCCGCTCTATCAAATCCATGGGCCTAAACATAGGTTTTAGGGCCCAAATACAAACTGCTATAGATGATGTTTATAGCCCGCATTATTGCCCTCTGAGTCAGCCTCTATTTGATATATTATGGGCCCCGTGGGTTAACTGATGCCGCCACGAACGTCCATTTGAAGCCCAAGTGCGAAAGCCCACTCTATCAAATCCATGGGCCTAAATACAGGTTTTTAGGCCCAAAGACTAACCGCTACAGACGATGTTTATAGCCCGAATAATAGCCCTGTGAGTCAGCTTCGATTTGATATATTATGGGCCCCGTGCGTCAATCGATGCCACCACGAACGTCCATTTGAAGCCCAAGTGGCCAAGCCCACTATCAAATCTGTGTGCCAAAAAAAGGTATTTAGGCCCGAAAACACAGATTTTTTGGGCCCGAGGACAAACCCCTATAGACGAAGTATATAACCCCCATTTTAGCCCTCTAAGTCAGCTTCGATTTGATATATTATGGGCCCCGTGGGTCAACCGATTCTGCCACGAACGTCCATTTGAAGCCCAAGTGTGAAAGCCTACTCTATCAAATCCATGGGCCTAAACATAGGTTTTTGGGCCCCAAGAAAAATTGCTATAGATGGCCTTTAACACCTGCATTATAGCCCTCTGAGTCATCTTCGATTTGATATATTATGGGCCTCGTGGGTCAACCGATGCCGCCATGAATGTCCATTTGAAGCCTAAGTGCCCAAGCCCACTCTATCAAATCCATGGGCCTAAACATAGGTTTTTAGGCACAAAGAAAAATTGCTATAGATGACCTTCATAGCCCACATTATAGCCCTCTGAGTCAGCTTCGATTGATATAGTATAGGCCCCGTAGGGCAAGCGATGACGCCACGAACGTCCATTTAAAGCCCAAGTACGAAAGCCCACTCTATCAAATCCATGGGCCTAAACATAGGTTTTTGGGCCCAAAGAAAAACTGTTATAGACGGCCTTCATAGCCCGTATTATAGCCCTTTGAGTTAGCTTTGATTTTATATATTATGGGCCCCCGTGGTTCAACCGATGTCGCCACGAACGTCCATTTGAAGCCCAAGTGCGAAAGCCCACTCTATCAAATCCATGGGCCCAAACGTAGGTTTTTGTGCCCAAAGACAAATCACTATAGACAACACTTATAGCCTGCATAATAGCCCTCTAAGTCAGCTTCGATTTGATATATTATGTGCCGAGACAAAGGTATTTGGGCCCAAAAACATAGGTTTTTGGGCCCGAGGACAAACGGCTATAGACAAAGTTTATAGCCCCCATTATAGCCCTCTGAGTCAGCTTTGACTTGGTATATTATGGGCCCCATGGGTCAACCGATGCCACCACGAACGTCCATTTGAAGCCCAAGTGTGAAAGCCCGCTCTATCAAATCCATGGGCCTAAACATAGGTTTTAGGGCCCAAATACAAACTGCTATAGATGATGTTTATAGCCTGCATTATTGCCCTCTGAGTCAGCCTCTATTTGATATATTATGGGCCCCGTGGGTTAACTGATGCCGCCACGAACGTCCATTTGAAGCCTAAGTGCGAAAGCCCACTCTATCAAATCCATGGGCCTAAATACAGGTTTTTAGGCCCAAAGACTAACCGCTACAGACGATGTTTATAGCCCGAATAATAGCCCTGTGAGTCAGCTTCGATTTGATATATTATGGGCCCCGTGAGTCAATCGATGCCACCACGAACGTCCATTTGAAGCCCAAGTGGCCAAGCCCACTATCAAATCTGTGTGCCAAAAAAAGGTATTTAGGCCCGAAAACACAGATTTTTTGGGCCCGAGGACAAACCCCTATAGACGAAGTATATAACCCCCATTTTAGCCCTCTAAGTCAGCTTCGATTTGATATATTATGGGCCCCGTGGGTCAACCGATTCCGCCACGAACGTCCATTTGAAGCCCAAGTGTGAAAGCCTACTCTATCAAATCCATGGGCCTAAACATAGGTTTTTGGGCCCCAAGAAAAATTGCTATAGATGGCCTTTAACACCTGCATTATAGCCCTCTGAGTCATCTTCGATTTGATATATTATGGGCCCCGTTGGTCAACTAATGCCACCACGAACGTCCATTTGAAGCCCAAGTGTGAAAGCCCACTCTATCAGATCCATGGGCCTAAACATAGGTTTTTGGGCCCAAAGAAAAATCGCTATAGACGACATTTATAGCCTGTATTATAGCCCTCTGAGTCAGCTTTGATTTGATATATTATGGGCCCTGTGGATCAACCGATGCCGCCATGAATGTCAATTTGAAGCCCAAGTGCGAAAGCCCACTCTATCAAATCCATGGGCCTAAACATAGGTTTTTGGGCCCAAAGACAAACCGCTATAGATGACGTTTATAGCCCGCATTATAGCCCTCTAAGTCAATTTTTATTTGATATATTATGGGCCTCGTGGGTCAACCGATGCCGCAACAAACGTCCATTTGAAGCCAAAGTGCAAAAGCCCACTCTATCAAATCCATGGGCCTAAACATAGGTTTTTGGGCCCAAAGACAAACTGCTATAGATGAGGTTTATAGCCTACATTATAGCTCTCTGAGTCAGCTTCTATTTGATATATTATGGGCCCCGTGGATCAACCGATGCCACCACGAACATCCATTTGAAGCCCAAGTGAACAAGCCTACACTATCAAATCCATGGGCCTAAACATAGGTTTTTGGGCCTAAAGAAAAATCGCTATAGGTGACCTTTATAGCCTGCATTATAGCCCTTTGAGTCAGCTTCGATTCGATATATTATAGGCCCCGTGGTTCAGCCGATGCCGCCACGAACGTCCATTTGAAGCCCAAGTGCGAAAGCCCACTCCATTAAATCCATGGTCCTAAACATAGGTTTTTGTGCCCAAAGACAACCCCTATAGACGACATTAGTAGCCCCTATTATAGCCCTATGAGTCAACTTCGATTTGATATATTATAGGCCCCGTGGTCAACCGATGCCGCCACGAATGTCCATTTGAAGCCCAAGTATGAAAGCCTACTCTATCAAATCCATGGTCCTAAACATAGGTTTTTGGGCCCAAAGAAAAACTGCTATAGACGACATTTATAGCCTGTCTTATAGCCCTCTGTGTCAGCTTCTATTTGATATATTATGGGCCCTGTGGATTAACGGATGCCGCCTTGAATGTCCATTTGAAGCCTAGGTGCCCAAGCCCACTCTATCAAATCCTTGGGCCTAAACATAGGTTTTTGGGCCCAAAGATAAACCACTATAGATGAATTTATATCCCATATAATAGCCCTCTGAGTCAGCTTTGATTTGATACATTATATGCCCCGTGGGTCAACTGATGCCGCAACGAACGTCCATTTGAAGCCCAAGTGCGAAAGCCCACTCTATCAAATCCATGGGCTGAACACACAGGTTTTTGGGCCCAAAGACAAACCGCTATAGATGACGTTTATAGCCTTTATAATAGTCCTTTAAGTCAACTTCAATTTGATATATTATGGGACCCGTGGGTTAACCGATGTCACCACGAACATCCATTTGAGGCCCAAGTGCCCAAGCCCACTCTATCAAATCCGTGGGACTAAACATAGGTTTGTGGGCCCAAAGAAAAATTACTATATATGGCCTTTATAGACCACATTATATCCCTCTGAGACATATTTGATTTGATATATTACGGCCCCCGTGGGTCAACTGATGCCGCCACGAACGTCCATTTGATGCCCAAGCGCGAAAGCCCACTCTATCAAATCCATGGGCCTAAACATAGGTGTATGGGCCTAAAGACAAACTGCTATAGACGACGTTTATAGCCCAAACAATGGCCCTCTGAGTCAGCTTTGATTTGATATATTTTGGGCCCCGTGGGTCAACCGATGCCGCCACGAACGTCCATTTGAAGCCCAAGTGCGATAGCCCACTCTATTAACCCCCAAAGACAAACCGCTATAGATGACGTTTATAGCTTGTATAATAGCCCTCTGAGTTAGCTTTGATTTGATATATTATGGGCCCCGTGGGTTAACCGATGCCGCCACGAACGTCCAATTGAGGCCCAAGTGCCCAAGCCCACTCCATCAAATCCATGGGCCTAAACATATGTTTTTGGGCCCAAAGAAAAACCGTTATAGACGACCTTTATACCTCACATTATAGCCCTCTGAGTCAGATTTGATTTGATATGTTACGTGCCCCATTGGTCAACCGATGCCGCCACGAACGTCCATTTGAAGCCCAAGTGCGAAAGCCCACTCTATCAAATCCATGGGCCTAAACATAGGTTTTTGGGCCCAAAGAAATACTGCTATAGAAGACCTTTATAGCAGTATTGTAGCCATCTGAGTCAACTTCGATTTGATATATTATAGGCCTCGTGGGTCAACCGATGCCGCCACGAATGTCCATTTGAAACGCAAGTGGCCAAGCCTACTATCAAATCTGTGTGCCAAAATAAAGGTATTTAGGCCCGAAAACACAGGTTTTTGGGCCCGAGGACAAACCGCTATAGATAAAGTATATAGCCCCCATTTTAGCCCTCTAAGTTAGCTTCGATTTGATATATTATGGGTCCCGTGGGTCAACCGATGCCGCCACGAACGTCCATTTGAAGCCCAAGTGTGAAAGCCCACTCTATCAAATCCATGGGCCTAAACATAGGTTTTTGGGCTCAAAGAAAAATTGCCATAGATGGCCTTTAACACCCGCATTATAGCCCTCTGAGTCAGATTCGATTTGATATATTATGGGCCTCGTGGGTCAACTAATGCCGCCACGAATGTCCATTTGAAGCCCAAGTGCGAAAGCCCACTCTATCAAATCCATGGGCCTAAACATAGGTTTTTGGGCCCAAATAAAAATCGCTATAGATGACGTTTATAGCCCGCATTATAGCCCTATGAGTCAGCTTCGATTTGATATATTATGGGCCCTGTGGGTCAACCGATGCCGCGATGAACGTCAATTTGAAGCCCAAATGCGAAAGCCCACTCTATCAAATCCATGGGCCTAAACATAGGTTTTTGGGCCCAAAGACAAACCACTATAGATGACGTTTATACCCCGCATTATAGCCCTTTAAGTCAGTTTCTATTTGTTATATTATGGGCCCCCGTGGGTCAACCGATGCCGCCACGAACGTCCATTTAAAGCCAAAGTGCAAAAGCCCACTCTATCAAATCCATGGGCCTAAACATAGGTTTTTGGGCCCAAAGAAAAACTGCTATAGATGACATTTATAGCCCACATTATAGCTCCCTGAATCAGCTTCTATTTGATATATTATGGGCCCTGTGGGTCGACCGATGCCACCCACGAACATCCATTTGAAGCCCAAGTGCACAAGCCCACTCTATCAAATCCATAGGCCTAAACATAGGTTTTTGGGCCCAAAGAAAAATAGCTATAGATGACCTTTATAGCCTACATTATAGCCCTCTGAGTCAGCTTCGATTTGATATATTATAGGCCCCGTGGTTCAGCCGATGCCGGCACGAACGTCCATTTGAAGCCCAAGTATGAAAGCCCACTCCATCAAATCCATGGGCCTAAACATAGGTTTTTATGCCCAAAGACAAACCCCTATAGACAACATTAATAGCCCCTATTATAGCCCTATGAGTCAACTTTGATTTGATATATTATAGGCCCCCGTGGTCAACCGATGCCGCCATGAATGTCCATTTGAAGCCCAAGTATGGAAGCCCACTCTATCAAATCCATGGGCCTAAACATAGGTTCTTGGGCCCAAAGAAAAACCACTATAGTCAACATTTATAGCCTGTATTATAGCCCTCTATGTCAGCTTCTATTTGATATATTATGGGCCCCGTGGGTCAACGGATGCCGCCTTGAACATCCATTTGTATCCCAGGTGCCCAAGCCCACTCTATCAAATCCATGGGCCTAAACATAGGTTTTTGGCCCCAAAGACAAACCACTATAGATGATGTTTATATCCCGAATAATAGCCCTTCGAGTCAGCTTCGATTGATATATTATATGCCCTGTGGGTCAACCGATGCCGCAACGAATGTCCATTTGAAGCCCAAGTGCGAAAGCCTACTCTATTAAATCCATGGGCCTAAACATAGGTGTTTGGGCCCAAAGACAAACCGCTATAGATGATGTTTATAGCCCACACAATGGCCCTCTGAGTCAGTTTCGATTTGATATATTATGGGTCCCGTGAGTCAACCGATGCCGCGACGAACGTCAATTTGAAGCCCAAGTGCGAAAGCCCACTCTATCAAATCCATGGGCCTAAACACAGGTTTTTGGGCCCAAAGACAAACCGCTATAGACGACGTTTATAGGTTGTATAATAGCCCTCTGAGTTAGCTTCAATTTGATATATTATGGGCCCCGTGGGTTAACTGATGCCCGCCACGAATATCCATTTGAGGCCCAAGTGCCCAAGCCCATTCTATCAAATCCATGGGCCTAAACATATGTTTTTGGGCTCAAAGAGAAACCATTATAGATGACCTTTATAGCTCACATTATAGCCCTCCGAGTCACATTTGATTTGATATATACGGGCCCCGTTGGTGAACCGATGCCTCCACGAACGTCCATTTGAAGCCCAAGTGCGAAAGCCCATTCTATCAAATCCATGGGCCTAAACATAGGTTTTTGGGCCCAAAGACAAACTGCTATAGATGGCCTTTATAGCCCACATTATAGCACTCTGAGTCAGCTTCGATTTGATATATTATAGGCCCTATGGGTCAACTGATGCTGCCATGAACGTCCATTTGAAGCCCAGGTGCAAAAGCGACTCTATCAATCCTTGGGCCTAAACACAGGTTTTTAGGCCCAAAGAAAAACTGTTACAGATGACGTTTATAGCCCACATTATAGCCCTCTGAGTCAGCTTCAATTTGATATATTATGGGGCCCGTGGGTCAACTGATACCCGCCACGAACATCCATTTGAAGCCCAAGTGCGAAAGCCCACTCTATCAAAAACCATGGGCCTAAACATAGGTTTTTGGGCCCAAAGACAAACCGCTATAGATGACATTTATAGCTCGTATAATAGCCCTATGAGTCAGCTTCGATTTGATATATTATGGGCCCCGTGGGTCAACCAATGCCTCCACGAATGTCCATTTGAAGCCCAAGTGCCCAAGCCCACTATCAAATCCATGGGCCGAAACAAAAGGTATTTGGGCCCGAAAATATAGGTTTTTGGGCCCGAGGACAAATGGCTATAGATGAAGTTTGTAGCCCCCATTATAGCCCTCTGAGTCAGCTTCTATTTGATGTACTATGGACCCCGTGGGTCAACCGATGCTGCCATGAACGTCCATTTGAAGCCCAAGTGCGAAAGCCCACTCTATCAAATCCAGGGGCCTAAACGTAGGTTTTTTGGCCCAAAGACAAATCACTATAGATGAAGTTTATAGCCCACATTATAGCCCTCTGAGTCATCTTCTGTTTGATATATTATGGGCCCCGTGGGTTAATCGATGCGGCCACGAACGTCCATTTGAAGCCCAAGTGCCCAAGCCCACTCTATTAAGTCCATGGGCCTAAACATAGGTGTTTGGGTCCAAAGAAAAATTGCTATACATGACCTTTATAGCATATATTATAGCCCTCTGAGTCAGCTTCGATTTGATATATTATAGGCCCCGTGGGTCAACCTATGCCGCCATGAACGTCCATTTGAAGCCCAAGTGCGAAAGCCCACTCGATCAAATCCATGGGCCTAAACATAGATTTTTGTGCCCAAAGACAAACCTGTATAGATGACGTTTATAGCCCGTATAATAGCCCTTTGAGTCAGCTTCGATTTGATATATAACGGGCCCCGTGGGTCAACCGATGCCGCCACGAACGTCCATTTGATGCCAAAGTTCCCAAGCCCACTCTATCAAATCCATAGGCCTAAACGTAGGTTTTTAGGCCCAAAGACAAATCGCTATAGATGACATTTATAGCCTGCATAATAGCCCTCTGAATCAGCTTCAATTTGATATATTATGGGCCCCGTGGGTCAAACTATTTCGCCACGAACGTCCATTTAAAGCCCAAGTGCGAAACCCACTCTATCAAATCCATGGGCCTAAACAAAGATTTTTTCCCCAAAGACAAACCGCTATAGATGATGTTTATAGCTCGTTTAATAGCCCTCTGAGTTAGCTTCGATTTGATATATTATGGGCCCCGTGGGTCAACCATAGCCACCACGAACGTCCATTTGATGCCCAAGTTCCCAAGCCCACTCTATCAAATCCATGGGCCTAAATGAAGGTTTTTGGGCCCAAAGACAAATCACTATAGATGATGTTTATAGCCTGCATAATAGCCCTCTGAGTCAGCTTCGATTTGATATATTATGGGCCCCGTGGGTCAACCGATGCCGCCACGAACGTCCATTTGAAGCCCAAGTGCGAAAGCCCACCCTATCAAATCCATGGGCCTAAACTTAGATTTTTGGGCCCAAAGACAAACCTCTATAGACAACATTTATAGCTCGTATAATAGCCCTCTGAGTCAGCTTCGATTTGATATATTATGGGCCCCATGGGTCAACCGATGCCGCCACGAATGTCCATTTGATGCCCAAGTTCCCAAGCCCACTCAATCAAATCCATGGGCCTAAACGTAGGTTGTTGGGCTCAAAGACAAATTGCTATAGATGAAATTTATAGCCTGCATAA
The DNA here is from genome assembly GCA_947683625.1 of Mallotus nudiflorus. Lineage (NCBI taxonomy): Eukaryota > Viridiplantae > Streptophyta > Magnoliopsida > Malpighiales > Euphorbiaceae > Mallotus > Mallotus nudiflorus. Next base: position 3,639 of record CANTUR010000031.1, on the reverse strand, counting down.
TAGCCCTCTGAGTCAGCTTCAATTTGATATATTATGGGCCCCGTGGGTCAACCGATGCCGCCACGAACGTCCATTTGAAGCCCAAGTGCAAAAGCCCACTCTATCAAATCCATGGGCCTAAACATAGGTTTTTGGGCCCAAAGAAAATCCACTATAGATGGCCTTTATAGCCCGTATTATAGCCCTCTGAGTCAGCTTCGATTTGATATATTATGGGCCCCGTGGGTCAATCGATGCCGTCATGAACGTCCATTTGAAGCCCAAGTGCGAAAGCCCGCCCTATCAAATCCATGGGCCTAAACATAGGTTCTTGGGCCTAGAGAAAAGCCACTATAGATGGCCTTTATAGCTCATATTATAGCCCTCTGAGTCAGCTTTGATTTGATATATTATGGGCCCCGTGGGTCAACCGATGCCACCACGAACGTCCATTTGAAGCCCAAGTACGAAAGCCCACCCTATCAAATCCATGGGCCTAAACATAGATTTTTGGGCCCAAAGACAAACCGCTATAGATGACGTTTATAGCTCGTATAATAGCCCTCTGAGTCAGCTTCGATTTGATATATTATGGGCCCCGTGGGTCAAACGATGCCGCCACGAACGTCCATTTGATGCCCAAGTTCCCAAGCCCACTCAATCAAATCCATGGGCCTAAACGTAGGTTGTTGGACCCAAAGACAAATTGCTATAGATGACATTTATAGCCTGCATAATAGCCCTCTGAGTCAGCTTCAATTTGATATATTATGGGCTCCGTGGGTCAACCGATGCCGCCACTAACGTCCATTTGAAGCCCAAGTGCAAAAGCCCACTCTATCAAATCCATGGGCCTACACATAGGTTTTTGGGCCCAAAGAAAAACCACTATAGATGGCCTTCACAGCCCGTATTATAGCCTTCTGAGTCAGCTTTCATTTGATATATTATGGGCCCCGTGGGTCAAACGATGCTGCCAGCGAATGTCCATTTGAAGCCTAAGTGTGAAAGCCCACTCTATCAAATCCATGGGCCTAAATGTAGGTTTTTGGTGTGAAAGACAAATCACTATAGACAATGTTTATAGCCTGCATAATAGCCCTCTGAGTTAGCTTCGATTTGATATATTATGGGCCCTGTGGGTAAACCGATGCCGCGACAAACGTCCATTTAAAGCCCAAGTAAGAAAGCCCACTTTATCAAAACCATGGGCCTAAATGCATGTTTTTGGGCCCAGAGACAAATAGCTATAGACAACGTTTATAGCCTGCATAATAGCCCTCTGAGTCAGCTTCGATTTTATATATTATGGGCCAAAACAAAGGTATTTGGGCCCAAAAACATAGGTTTTTGTGCCCGAGGACAAACGGCTATAGATGAAGTTTATAGCCCCCATTATAGCCCTCTGAGTCAGCTTCGATTTGATATATTATGGGCCCTGTGGGTCAACCGATGCCACCACGAACGTCCATTTGAAGCCCAAGTATGAAAGCCCACTCTTTCAAATCCATGGGCCTAAACATAGGTTTTTAGGCCCAAAGACAAACCGCTATAGACGATGTTTATAGCTCGTATTATAGCCCTCTACGTCAGCCTCTATTTGATATATTATGGGCCCCGTGGGTCAACCGATCCCGCCATGAACGTTCATTTGAAGCTTAAGTGTGAAAGCCCACTCTATCAAATCCATGGGCCTAAACATAGGTTTTTGGGCCCAAAGAAAAACCGCTATAGACGGCCTTCATAGCCTATATTATAGGCCTCTGAGACAGCTTTGATTTTATATATTATGGGCCCTGTGGGTCAACCGATGCCATCACGAACGTCCATTTGAAGCCCAAGTGTGAAAGACTACTCTATCAAATACATGGGCCTAAACGTAGGTTGTTGGGCCCAAAGACAAATCACTATAGATGACGTTTATAGCCTGCATAATAGCCCTCTGAGTTAGCATCGATTTGATATATTATGGGCCCCGTGGGTCAACTGATGCCGCCACGAACGTCCATTTGAAGCCCGAGTCCGAAAGCCCACTCTATCAAATCCATGGGCCTAAACATAGATTTTTAGGCCCAAAGACAAACCTGTATAGACAACATTTGTAGCATATATAATAGCCCTCTGAGTCAGCTTCGATTTGATATATTATGGGCCCCGTTGGTCAACCGATGCGGCCACGAATGTCCATTTGATGCCCAAGTTCCTAAGCCCACACTATCAAATCCATGGGCGTAAATGTAGGTTTTTGGGCCCAAAGATAAATTGCTATAGACGACGTTTATAGCCTATATAGTAGCCCTCTGAGTTAGCTTTGATTTGATATATTATAGGTCCCATGGGTCAACCAATGCCGCCACAAACGTCCATTTGAAGCCCAAGTGCGAAAGCCCACTATATCAAATCCATGGGCCTAAACATAGATTTTTGGGCCCAAAGACAAACCGTTATAGACAACGTTTATAGCTCGTATAATAGCCCTCTGATTCAGCTTCGATTTGATATATTATGGGCCCTGTGGGTCAATCAATGCCGCCACGAATGTCCATTTGATGCCTAAGTTCCCAAGCCCACTCTATCAAATCCATGGGCCTAAACGTAGGTTTTTAGGCTAAAAGACAAATCACTACAGACTACATTTATAGCCTGCATAATAGCCCTCTAAGTCAGCTTCGATTTGATATATTATGGGCCCCGTGGGTCAACCGATGCCACCACGAACGTCCATTCGAAGCCCAAGTGCGAAAGCCCACTCTATCAAATCCATGGGCCTAAACATAGGTTTTTGGGCCCAAAGACAAACCTGTATAGATGACATTTATAGCCCGTATAATAGCCCTCTGAGTCAGCTTCGATTTGATATATTATGGGCCCTATGGGTCAACTGATACCACCACGAACGTCCATTTGAAGCCCAAGTGCCCAAGCCGACTATCAAACCCGTGGGCCGAAACAAAGGTATTTGGGTCGGAAAACATAGGTTTTTGGGCCGAAGGACAAACTGCTATAGATGAAGTATATAGCATTCATTATAGCCCTCTGAGTAAGCTTCGATTTGATATATTATGGGCCCCGTGGGTCAATCGATGCTAGCACGAACGTCCAATTGAAGCCTAAGTATGAAAGCCAACTCTATCAAATCCATGGGCCTAAACACAGGTTTATGGGCCCAAAGACAAACCACTATAGACGACATTTATAGCCCGTATAATAGCCCTCTAAGTTAGCTTCAATTTGATATATTATAGGCCCTGTAGGTCAACCGATGCCGCCACGAATGTCCATTTGAAGCCCAAGTGAGCAAGCCCACTCTATCAAATCCATGGGCCTAAACATAGGTTTTTGGGCCTAAAGACAAATTGCTATAGATGGCCTTTATAGCCCGCATTATAGCCCTCTGAGTCAGCTTCGATTTGATATATTATGGGCCCCGTCGGTCAACCGATGCCGCCATAAATGTCCATTTGAAGCCCAAGTGTGAAAGCCCACTCTATCAAATCCATGGGCCTAAACATAGGTTTTTGGGCCCAAGGACAAACCGCTGTAGATGACGTTGATAGCCCACATAATAGCCCTTTGAGTCAGCTTCTATTTGATATATTATGGGCCTCGTGGGTCAACCGATGCTGCAATGAACGTCCATTTGAGGGCCAAGTGCAAAAG